>JARHVA010005251.1:227500-827500 GCA_037957365.1 Torreya grandis | reverse complement strand
CTCCCACTTGAATGAAACCACTACTTAATGATAACAAGGTGTTTTCTTACATGAGACTAATAACTTAGGAACCATTGCTACATCAATGTTTCATATGTTATATTAAAGAAGGTATGTGATTCTTAGGAAGGGGATGGATGATTCCAAAGTGGGATAAAATAATGAATCACTGATAGGATATCTCTAAACTTAGAAATGAACACTATAAAATACTTGTAACAATCTCCTTTCTATAAATTGGTAGACCATCAAGAGTACAAGCTAGAAAAGATAATCTTTCACTAGACTAGACTAACAAGTTTTAAGTCATTACTCAACATTACAACATTTGAGTTGGATTAACACTTGTATATTTGTTAAAGATTTATTCAAGTATAAATTTGGATAGGGTTTCACCATTAACCAATGGAAGCTACTAAAAAGAGCCAAGAGAATGGATATTTACAGTTTTGAGAGTGGGAGCAAGAAAAAGAAGTCCAAGGGTCACTTAGACATATGTCACCTTCAAAGAATCAATTAAATTTGCATGTGTAATAGGTGTAAATAAATATATGGCATGACATATAGGTCTAATTTTCTAAAACAAGTCATAATAATGGTGAAAAGGGGCAAAACCTATAATTATGGAATAGGAAATTGCCTTCATGATTCACCTTCCAAAACTACCTTTTCTCTACATATGGTCAAGTATGATTATTTTTATTATAATTAAGGGTTATAAAAACCCTCCCACATGTATTATATTTATCCTTGACCATCCCTATTCTTGTGGACATGCAAAATCATTTTTGGTAGTTTTAAAATGGTTTTCTTCCATGCACCTTATACAATTGGCA
Organism: Torreya grandis; assembly: GCA_037957365.1. Classification (NCBI taxonomy): domain Eukaryota; kingdom Viridiplantae; phylum Streptophyta; class Pinopsida; order Cupressales; family Taxaceae; genus Torreya; species Torreya grandis. The sequence goes on along the minus strand of JARHVA010005251.1, from coordinate 826,664 downwards.
TTCAAATCCTCTAAATTTTCCAAAATTATCCATGAAAAAAAGGACATGAAACTTTTTAAAGGTTCCCATATCATTAATTTCAATAAAAAACCTTTAAAAGGCTTCCCTATTTTCTTTTCACCACTTTTTACAAGTGTTCACTAGATGGCTCATTAGACTAGCTAAAAGTGAGGGCATGATTGAGGCACATATATGTTGATCAGTGAGATAATGTGAATTTTGGGAGTTATCTAAAGTATAAATATTCCTTCCAAAGTTTTTTTCATCTCCTAACTCCTCATGTATCTTGCATGGCACTCAAAATGGCCAAAACAAGACCTATTTTACACTGATCCATAGAAATCCATACAAAAAAAACACTTATGTGGAATAATATAAGATTCCTATACAAATTATAGGTGTTTTCATGGCAACTACCTTTCATTTAGATTCTAAAAATTCTCTATCTCTCCAATCAGGTCACTATGAGGTTTTTACAAGGGTTTTGAGTGACCTGGACTCTTAACCTTTGTTCATAAAGGTTAGACATTGAAACTCATTATAAATTACACTAAGGTTTCTTAAATTACATTTTATGACTAATAAAAATGGATTTGGATCCCACACAAACATCCATAAAAGATATGAGTGATGGAAGTTGACCTTTGATTGGCTTTCATGCTCCTTTTGAGGCTTTCAATATGTCTGGAGATAGAAATGGATTCTTGTGTAGTTTCCTTGAAAAAAAAAGTTTAATAAACTCTATATCTAACCTAAAAAAAATTTAAAATAATTTGGAGATCTCACCAAGATTCAACAATGGGAATGACCCCTATTTTGGAACAAGAACTATGCCTTGCCAACATGCCTATTTATACTTTATGAGCCAAATGATGATAATTCTCACTTTTAATGAATTATTTTAAAATTAAAACATAATAATAACACTTTATTCATCGTAAATAATATTATATTTCTTTTATAGATTTATGACTTGAAGTGACATTCCTTTTGGGTTGGGTTTGCATGTTTTCATACTAGGTTTACCTACAAACCTCACCTCCTTATCCAAACCATCTCCTTGGGATTAAAACCTTATAGGATATTTTATCACGTTTTCCCATGTTTCATAAAACTTTAAAAACCTTACCAATTTATTATAATACCCTTTGGTTCACTATCTAACACTTTTCCCAAAAACTACCATTCCTGTACATGCATGGAGTGACCTACCTCTGAGATAAAATAGAGGGTATTATGCCTATTTTTTTTTAAATGTGCGTATATTTTTATCTAAATTAGGTATTTATGGCCAAATTTAATAAAGTGTTTTGTCACATTCCATGCTTAGGTGGTCCAACCATCTCAATCTTGCCCAAAATGGGGTAAAAAAATCTTGTTTTTTTCTTATTTTTACCTAAACCTCCTTATAAATGCCACTTCCAGATCCCATCCATGATTAAAAAATAATTTTACATGTTATACATCCTAAATTAAATCTCATTAATCTTTGGATGAATTTTAAAATCTTTCATTATATTGAAACCCACCACCTGCCCCTTGAAACAAGGTTTTCTTTATTAACTGTACAGACTAAGACAACATTGCATGGGTGAAAAGGTCATTAGGAATATAAGAGTATTTTATAAATTTTTAAAACCTTAATTTTTTATAATTAAACATTATTCACTATTTTAAAACTTTTCATCCTATTCTCCATGCTTAGCACTAGGTTAGTTCTTCACCTTTCACCTTTATCCCTATATATTAAGACTGAGACAATATTTTATAGCACATTATGGATTGATTTAGATTCATGTAAATTCATATTATAGTTTTTAATTGATCCATTTAATATGTATAAACTTACATCTCACTTACCTATTATCCCAAGTCTCTTGCAGGTTCTCATAACTTGATTGTGATCGCACTCTCTCATTAGGACTGAGACACCTACCTATAGGCTTGTAGGTTTTCAAGGTAAGTTTTTAGCTTCCAAAAGTATGAAATTTATTTGTTTATATTATTATCACTCCATTATCATCATGATACCTTATTACATGATTCAATTTGGCTCTAAGGACCTTATTTTACAGCTAACTAAGACCAAACTCAAATACCAAGCTTTAGGTGCATATTTTGCCATGTTGTAGGTTTTCAAGGTGGGTTTTTAACCTGAAAGGTGCATGAAAACTTTTATTTATCTCCTTATCATAATGTTTCATGATTTTACCTCATTTACATACTCCACATGGGATCAAAAACCACCTTTACCCTTGACTAAGACCAACTTCCAATGTCCCTGATTGTAGGTGGATAATATAGGCTTATAGGTTATATTTAGTCATTTATAGCATGTTTAGGAATATATAAAGATTGATAAGATTGAATTTAGCCTTGTATAATTCATGATAGTATATCCATCATTGGAAACCTTTAACATCATGTCCTTATGCCAATCCTCAAACAATACCATCATTGCCTACCCTACCCTGTGTATAGATAGGGGATAGGACTAAGAAGCCACTCCATATAGTCATCACCTCTTCCATTGAATGAGTGCTCAGGATTGATTTTTGAGTTGATTGGAAATGTTCCCTCTGGAAATAATATGTTTAGGACTATTTAAATTACTTTTAGTATAAGTACTCATTAAGAATCTTGTAGACAACACTGTCTACTTTCAGTGATTTCTTGGCAACTTGGAGGAGCTCAAACTCTACCTTCAACTTACTCTTTATCTCCCAAATTTGGCATAGTTTTACTAGGTATATAGCACTAAAAATATAAAAAAATAAAATTGGTGGAATCATCCTCTATCATATCAAACATTAATCCATAAAAACCTAAGGACCTCTGTTTTCTATGTTTGGGGATTGAGAGCACAAAAATGGAAATGACTTTCTTGGATTGAAACTTGCTTGTATTAACACTTGTGTCTTTATGACATGAAAACCATGAATCTTGGGGATGTTAGAGATCAAAATGTATCCCACTATGTTCTCCCAACTCTCTCACTTCTGTACAACCTCCATGAAACAAGAACAAACATGTTTGAAAGTGAGAAGACAATAAATAAGATGAATATGGGTAATATGGCTTTGGAAGGGTGATAATTCGACCTCCCACAAGATTATTTCATGAAATAACTCTTCATACATGAACCTCAATGGCATTATCACTACCATGGAGTTCTTTGGACATTGAAAAACACAAGACCTATAACCAACTTTGAAAAATTCATGAAACTAGCACCATTTAAAAACTCCTTCAAATACAATGAGAGGTGAAGTGTTAGATATTTAAAATATCATGAAGAGAGCATTATTATAGTCTAAAAATATATCATAAATATTAATTAAATCTAAGGACCTCTAAAGACTAGAAATAAATGAATGCATCTACCCCTCTTGGATGTTGTTCAATAACATGCTGCCTAGATTGTTAATGGTTTTTAATAAAGGAAGAGGCACAAAAAAAAAACTAATATTATGAAAATTAATTTTATTTACATTAAAATCCACCTATAGAATCACTCCTCCCAACTCTATATGTACCTTCCATACCAAGTGCTTGAATTTGACCTTCCTTTGCATGCTAAGAGGAAAAAGAAGACAAATGGGTGTGGGGAGGTGAAGAGACACCCTGCCCACGTTTTTAGCTGGAGATCAGATCATGGGGACCATACAAGTACCCAAAAGGGCCCTAAAACAAGGATAAAATTTATTTTTATAACCATAACTAAATCTTGAACTGCCATAAACCTAAATCTAACATCCTCTTACCTTTCCCATGTTATCCATATATTGGTGACAAGTTGACCACTTTAGCCATATGTACAAGTCCTCCTTTTTATCTCAAAGTGGGCCCACAAGGTAATTTTTTTCATCTTGAATATGGTAAATGTAATTCGATGACAAAAATATTCTAAATCACATTAAAAACCATATTAGGACAAAAAACATATTTTATTCCTTTGACCAAGTTTGACACTATTTGACTAGGGTTGAATTTCATTGACTTGACTAGTACAAAGGGCTAGACTTTAGACCAAGGCTAGACTAGGGATAAGTGAACATCTAGATCAACATGACACCATGTAGGACATGGATAAACTTATACAAAGTTTATAAATGTAGGTTTTGAATTAAATTTGACCAAAGGTCAAATTTGGTAAACACTTTTGGCAACTCCTAGTGGAAACAGGCTTGTCTATGTTAGAAGTTAGTAGCTTTATCCAACCAAGGGCCAATGGAGTCAATGGATTCTTGAAGATAATTGACAAGGGCATGTTAAAACAAAAAGATAAATCAAACACACCATGCAACACAACAAGACCAAGCAAAGACAACACGAAAAAAGACAAAGACAAACTCACACTTGTGAATAAGCACTTAGGGAAAGCAAAACACAACACAAATGAAAGCAAACTAATATGTACATCTGATCTGATACATTTTACCCCTCCTAGATCAAAGGTAAAACTTCTTAGGTCTCCTTCATGTAAAGAAACCTCATGATGATAACCAAGTAGTTTGTAGGAGTGAAGACTTAGTGACTCACCCTTCTTGTTTACCATCTTGATTTGCATGTAATTCAATGCATCAATTTTAAACATGTCTTCCACCTCCACGTATTCATATTGCTCTTTGAGACATGTTTCATGTTGGTCCTTTATACAGGTATAGTCCATAAATGGATTAATGTCTATAATCTCATCATTATAAGGCCCATTTGGCTCATGGCCCTCTTAGTATGCATCATAAACCAACTCATTCTTTTTATCTCTTTGAGAAGCTTGTCAAACTAATCTCTTGCTTCATCATGGCTCTCTTGAGGAAGAATGGTTGGTATGGTGTTTGATTTGAGACAAAAAAATTCTAGTTTATCCTAAAAATCATCACTTTCTCTTTCCAAATCTCCCTCTTTAATGTCTCTATCACACCAACCTGATTCCTTTCCTTCTTGTTCAAAAACAAGAGTCTCTAGCTACTCAAAACCATGTTCTTTAACTTAATCCAATTCATGTCCCATGGTTTAGTCACTATCTTGATCAAAGTGAAAGGAAAATTAATCAAATAAGGGGGAACATAGCTTATCATTATTTCATTCTTCATCATCACCTCCTATGGATATTTCACTATCTTCATCATGATCAAAAGGAAGTTCATCAAGTAGGGATAATGAAACCTCATCATGTCTACAAAGATCTATACTTGCTACCTTCTTTCCACTTATATTATCTTCTTCACCTTTTAATTCTACAATTTTGTCTTCCACCTCACACAAGACATTTTCTATTTTCTCTAATGAGAGGGTGGGAGGGGAAGGAACATCCTTGGCTAGGCTGAAAGATAATGGGACATTTTCATGCTCTTCTTTCCATCTTGTAATCACCATATCAAATCTTGGAAAACTTCTACCAATTGAACCTATTTTAGATTTAGGAGTAGGATAATGACTTACCAAAATAGAATTTCTATCCATAAGAGTCTCATAAATCTCGTAATTATTATCCTCTTCAGGTTGTGTTTTCATTTGAATAACATCCTTCCAACATGTGAAATCAATAGGCATAGCTTTCTCTATCTGTGCTTCTTCAAAATTTTGGGCTAACTCATAATGAGCACTCCTCCAACTTATAAACTTTGACATCGTGTGTCTCCTCTTTATGATAGGTATAAACATTCATCTCAAACTTTGAATCTTGACATCGTGTGTCTCCTCTGGACTTAGAATTGGCTCATGATAGACATTTTTCAAACTTTGAATCTTGACATCAAATTGAAGGGCTTGAGGAGGTTGAGGGAGAGTAGGAAGAGTTTTTTCATGCATATGAAGAGTTGTTTGAATATGAATGTGTTAGTTTCCAAAGGAAATGGGATGGATTTCTTCTTAGGAGGACTCACAATCTAAGAACTTGGAGTATTTTGTTTCCATATAAGGTTGATCCAATATCTTTTGGTATTGGATTCTATGTTCAAAGGCTTAATAGAAAGGGTAGCTTATTTTGACATAGCAAAATATGAATTAGATGGGATAGAATGTTGGCTCATTTTATTTTGGTGAGAAAGTGATATTTTATAAAAAAATATTTGGTATACAGGTGGAGGGTTTCTTTTGTATAGGATAAAGTTGTCTTGGGATGGGAGAAGGTGTACAAGGTTGACTACCTTGAGTGTATTGACTTTTCCATCTTACTAGTTTCTCCTTCATGGATTACATGGCTTGAGCTTGCCTAAAAATTCACTCCTCCTTGTATTTAATCTCTTATTGATACCTATTTTTCTCATTCAACCTATCTACCTCCAGATTTTGCTTCTCAAACTCCAACATTATCTCTCTCACACTCTTGGATTGACTAGGCGAAGGACAATTAGGAGAGTTGTTTGAGGGGATTCCATGAACAACATGATCTTGATCAAAAATATATGAGCACAAGGTACATACTTATCAAAAATGGGATTATACATACCAAATATGGTTTCTTGATGTACTATGTATTCTTAACCAAATGATTCAACTCAGAGTCACCATTGATGTTGATTGAAATGACTCCAAAAGGCTGATTGATTGAAAAACACACCAAGAATTATTCAACTCCTTCGACAAATTGTCCCACTGGATGTGCCAAAACATTTTTACACTTAAATTCTCACTCCTAAGGAGATACCTAAATCTCCTCATCTAAGTGGCACCATGGAGACATTTCTCTTACTATGGGTGACAATGTTGAGAAATGAATCTCTAGATTAGGGGTTAACTCCCCTTGATGCACTCTTTGAAGCTCTTCTATTATTAACAATTGTATATGAAAAGGGATAAAATAAATAACTACTTAAACCAAAGATGGTGATAAACCAAAAATCATAATGCCTCCCACTTGACTAAAACCACTACTTAAAGATAACAAGATGTTTTCTTACATAAGACTCACAACGTAGGAACCATTGCTACATCAATGTTTCATATGCTAGATTAAAGAAGGTATGTGATTCTTAAGAAGAGGATGAATTATTTAAAATAGGGATACAATAATGAACCACTTCTAGGATATATCTACACTTAGAAAAGAACACTATAAAAGACCTGCAACAATCTCCTTTTTACAAATTAGTAGACCATTAAGAGTACAAGCTAGAAAAGACAATCTTTCACTAGACTAGACCAACAAAATTCAAATCATTACTAAATAGTACAGAATATGAGTGGAAATAACACTTGTATATTTATTCAATATTTATTCTAGTAAAAATTTGGCTAGGGTTTCCCCATCAACCAATGGAGGCTTGTCAAAAGAGCCAAGAGAATGCATATTTATAGTTTTGAGAGTGGGAGCAAGAAAAAGAAGTCCAAGGGTCACTTGGACATGTGTCAAATTTAGATAATTAGATACATTTTCATGTGGAATAGGTTTAGTGTGAGCTATTCCATGTCGTAGATGTCATCTTGTCTAAAATAAGTCATAAGAATGATGAAAATTGGCACAAAACCTACAATTTTGGCATAATAAAGTATCTTCATGATTCACCTTCCAAAACTACCTTTTCTCTACATATGGTCAGGTTTGATAGTTGGTATAAGAAATAGGGGTTATAAAAAATTTCCCACATGCATCGGATTGATCCCTAACCATCCCTATTCTTATGGACATGTAAAATCATTTTTGGTAGTTTCAAAATGGCTCTCTTCTATGCACCTAATACACTTGGAATTCAAAAGCTTCCAAATTTCCATACTAATCCATGCACAAGAGGACATGAAAATTTTCAAAGGTTTCCATATTATTAGATTCAAGAAACAAATTTTTAAAAGATTCCTTAATTTCTTTTTGCTACTTTTCACAAGTGTTCACTAGTTAGCTCACTAGACTGGCTAAAAGTGAGGGCTTTTTTTGGGAACATAGAGGTTTATACATTATATGAGGTGAATTTTTAGAGTTATCTCAAGTGTAAATATTTATTCCAAGGTTTGTTTCATCTCCTAACTCCTCTTTTATCTTCCATACCACTCAAAATGGCCAAAATAAGCCCCTTTTCCCCCTAATATGTATAAATCCATATAAAAAAACATGTGTGGAATACTATGAGAGTATTATGATAATTCCAAGTGATTTCATGGCCATTCCAATTCATTTGGCTGCTTAAAATTCTCTATCTCTCCAATCGGGTCACTATGAGGGTTTTGCAAGGGTTTTGAGTGACCTACACTCTTAACCTTTGTTCATAAAGGTTAGACATTGAACCTCCTTATAAATTCCGCTAAGGGTTCTTCAAGGACCTTTTATAACTAATATAAATGTCTTCTGGTCCCATGCAAACATCCATGAAATATATGAGTGATGGAAGTTGACCTTCAAATGGCTTTCATGCTCCTAATGAGGCTTTCAATATGTTTGGAGATGGAAATGGATTATTATGGAGTTTCCTTGTCAAAAAAATCTTCCTATCCTCTATATCTTACCTTAAAATGTTTTAAAATCATTTTTAGAGCTCACCAAGAGCCAAAAGTGGGAATGACCCCTATTTTGTAACAAGAACTATGCCTTACCAACATGCTTGTTTATACTTTATAAACCAAAAGATGATAATTATCACTTTTAATGAATTCATGTAGAATTAAAAAATCATAATTACCCCCATTATTCATCATAAAAAACATTAGATTTCTTGGAGAGAGTTAAAACTTGAAGTGTCATTCCATTTGGGTTGGATTTACATGTTTTCCTACTAGGTTTGCCTACAAACCTCCTTGTCCATACCATTTCCTTGGGATTCCAAACTTATATAATAATTTATCATGTTCTCCCATGTCTCCCAAAACTTTACCAACCTCACAAATTTATTATACTACCCTTTGGTTCACTATCCAACACTTTTCCCCAAAACTACCATTCTTGTGCATGCATGGAGCGACCTACCTCATAGACAAAAGAGAGGGTATTAACCCTATTTTTTTGGGTAAGGAGAGTATTTTTTGATCTCAATGAGATCTTAATGACCAAATTCACCAAAGTGTTTTGTCAAACTCCATGCATAGGTGGTCTAACCATCTCAATCTTGGCCAAAAAGGGGTTTAAACCCCTATTTTTTACTTATTTTTACCTAAACCTTCTTATAGATGCCATTTATAGATACCATACATGATTATAAAATACTTGGGAATTTTATCCATCCTTAATTAAATATCATAAAGCTTTGGACGTGGTTTAAAATCTTTCATTCTATTGAAACCCACCACTTTCCCCTTGAAACAAGGGTTTCTTGGTTGACTATACACATTGAGACAACATTGCATGGGTGAAAAGGTCATTAGGCATGTAAGAGTGTTTTAGGCATGGGTAAAACCATAATTTGGGCTAATGAAACATTATTAACTATTTTAAAACTTCTCATCCTAGTCTTCATGCTTAACACTAGGCTAGTTCTTCACCTTTCACCTTATCTCTATCTACTAGGACTGAGACAATACCTTGTAGCACATTATGGCTTGATTTAGATTCATGGAAATGTAGGTTATAGGTTTTACTTGAGCCTTTCCACGTGTATAAACTTATACCTAACTTACATAATATCCCAAGTGATCCAAAACTTGAAAGCTTTGGTTGAAAGTTAATTTAAGAAATAAAAACAACACAATTCAAATAAAGTTATCTCTGAGAAGAGATGTTTTATTGATCAAATTTTCAAACCCAAACATATGCCTATCTCTGAGAAGAGATGTCTGATTTCCATTTCAGGTTACATATTCATTTATACATGTTTTTAAGGTGTGAGGAGGATGTGTAAGCTCACCAATCTCAAGGGAGATTAAGTGGTTCAACATCCATGAATTACAACAATACAGAATTTGAGGAATTACTATTTTTAGAAACTTACTATATTTAGATTGCACTACTAAAATTAAAATTTAGGGCACTTCCATTGGGTTTTCAAGGGTTAAACTTCATCATTATTATATTTCCATCATTATTTGGGGCTCTTCACAATGTTCCCCTCATTATTAGATTTCTAACGGTTCAAACAACGAGTCAATTGGAGCTACGATGCAAAAGTTATGGCTCCTAAAAGTTGTCATTAATTGGGGTGGACCCATCACCAGAATTATCACCTAAATTGTTTCCCAAATCATTCCTCCCTCCTTGAGAAGAAATGGTTCTCATTACATCAAGATTTGTCATCAAGTGTGGTAGTTGTACTTTGATTTGAATCCTAATGCATACTTGGAATGGATTGTGATTTATGGAACTGTGCAAGGCCCAGTTATTTACCATTTTCATCTAACCACTAGTTTGTGGATGGAAGGCCATGAAACTCTTTAGCTTGGTATCTATTTTCTTTTATTATTGTATTATTTGTGTAGTTAGGGCTATAACATCAGCCCTTTCAAATTCTTGTGGCTTGACCACCATGAGAACAAATTTTGTGGCACTAATCAAAGAGACAAATGTAGAACATGGTACCTCTGGTACCCTATAGTGTCATGTTCCAAGAGTGAGAGTGATCCTTCAAGTTCTTGATTCATAGATGCCATGTCGATCATACATGAATGGCTAACCAAAGAGTACATCTCAAACATCTAGATTGACCACATCACATAAGACCTCATCTTGGAAAGGTCTTATTGCATATGAGAGAAGACATTGGTGGGTGACACAAAGGTTTCTCCCTGGACTCAACCATCTAATACTATATGGCTTTGTGTGAGGCTTCATGGATAGATTTAGGCTTTTCACAACATTAGCAGAGATTAAATTCTTTTGACTTCCACTATTAATAATGAAATGTAGAGGATTGCCTCTCACCCATAACTTAGAGTGAAATAACCTTTCCTTGTCATCTATCCTCTCCTTATGGGTCTATGATGAAGCAAAAATAGCTTCAGGATCAACATCTACAATTTCTTCTTTAACCTCTTCGACTGCAGGGTTTATATGACTTAGAGTAGTAGATATTGAGTATTCTAACTTAGAAAGTAGGGACTTGATGGCTCGACATTCTTCTTTGGAGTGAGTTCCATATTTGTGATACACCACTTCTCAATCTTTCCTTCCTTTTTCTTCCTATTTTGGCCTTGTGTTTAACCTTCTTTGTCACTTTTCCATTTTAAAGGCTCATTCTTCATATTCATTCTTCCATGCTTCTATGCAATCTTCACTGTCAACTTATATGCCTCATCGATGGTTTCCAAATTGAAGAGTTTTATTTCTCCCTATATGTACCATTGTAGTCCACCAAGATATTTGAGAACCTTGTTTTTCTCACTTTCTTGGATGCCTAATCTCATAGATAGAGAATGAAAAATGTCAATGTAATCTAGAATAGATTGTTCCTTACCTTGGCAAAGTTGTTGCCACTCTATGCACAGATCATCATATGATCCAATAGGGTAGTATTCTTCCTTTATAGATTCTATGAAATCATCCCATGTTAGTTCTATCTCAAGCCCAATATAATCTATACTGAATCTCTTTTTGTACACTTCCCACCTATTTTTTATAGGCAATGATGCTTTCAGAAGAGAAAAAGTAATTTTCTCTTTATCAGTGTATTATTAGACTGTTCCTTACCTTGGTGAAGTTGTTGCCACTCTATGCACAGATCATCATATGATCTAATAGGGTAGTATTCTTCCTTTATAGATTCTATGAAATCATCGCATGTAGGTTCTATCTCAAGCTCAATATAATCTATACTAGATCTATTTTTATACACTTCCCACTATTTTTGATAGGCAATGATGCTTTTAGAAGAGCAAAAGTAATTTTCTCTTTATCAGTGTATTTATTTAAATAAAAATAAGATGATAATTGATCCAACCAATTTTCTACTACATCAGCATTGATTTTTCCTTCAAATATAGGGATATCAAAATTCACCTAAACCTTGAAGGATGTTGGGGCACTGAAAGGATGTGGGGGTACAAATAAGGAGCCAAAATTTCCCATCAAGATTTGTTGGAGAATTTGAGTGAATTGTTGTAGCATCTAAGCTTGTTGATATTGGAGGGCTTCATTCACAATTTTCTTGAAAGGATTATATGTCTCGGTGTTGTCCACCATTTGAAGTCATTTGGAGTGAATAGGTGGATAGTTTGTTGGTTTTATTTTCCACCCAAGCTTCCTATAATCTGACCTCATCCTTAGGATCATACACTCTAAAGAAAAACTGCTCTGATACCATTGATCTAAAACTCAAAAGCTTTGGTTGAAAGATAATTCATGAAATAAGAACAACACAATTCAAATAATGTTATCTCTAAGAAGAGATGTTTTATTGATCAAATTTGTAGACCCAAACATATGCCTATCTCTGAGAAGAGATGTTTGATTTCTATTTCAGGTTACATATTCATTTATATATGTTTTGAAGGTGTGAGGAGGATGTGGAAAGTCACCATTCTCATGGGAGATTAAGTGGTTCGACTTCTATGATTTACAACAATACAAAATTCGAGGAATTACTATTTTTAGAAACTTACTTTTTTTAGACTACACTACTAAAATTGAAATTTGGGGTACTTCCATTGGGTTTTTAGGGATCAAATGTCATCAAGAAAATCTCCATGCCATCTCACGATGTTCCCCTCATTATTATATTTCCAATGATTCAAATGGTGAGTCAATTAGAGCTACGATGCAAAAATTTTGGCTCTCAAAAGTTGTGTCATCAATTGGGGTGGACCTGTCACCTGAATTGTTGCCTTGACCATTCCTCCCTCCTTGAGAAGTAATGGTCCCCATCGCATCAAGATTTGTCATCAAGTGTGTTAGTTGTCCTTTGATTTTATTCCTGATGCATACTTGGAATGGACTATGATTATAGAACCATGCAGGGCCCGATTGTTCACCATTTTTGTTTGACCATCAGTCTGTGGATAGAAGGATGTGAACTTCTTTAGCTTAGTATCTATTCTCTTTTGTTTTTGTATTGTTTGTGTAGTTTAGGCTGTAACATGCCTTTTGGATTCTTGTGGCTTGACTGCCATGAGAAAAAAATTCATGGCACTAATCAGAGAGACATATGTAGAAGGTGGTACTTCTAGTACCCTATAACATTGTGTTCCAAGAGTGAGAGTGATCCTTCAAGTTCTTGACTCATATATGCCATGTTGATCATACATAAATGGCTGACCAAAGAGTACATCACAAACATCTAGATTGACCGCATCACATAAGACCTCATCTTGGAAAGTTTTATTACATATGAGAGAAGACATTGGTGGGTGACACAGAGGTTTCTCCCTTGACTCAACCATCCAATACTGTATGGCTTTGGGTGAGGCTTCATGGATAGATTTAGGCTTTAAAAAACATTAGCGGAGATTAAATTATTTTGACTTCCACTATCAAGTATGAAATGTAGAGGCTTACCTCTCACCGATAACATAGAGTGAAATAACCTTTCCTTGTCTTCTAGCCTCTCCTCATGGGTCTATGATGAAGCAATAATGGCTTCAGGATCAGTATCTATAATTTATTCTTCAACCTCTTTGACTACAAGGTTTGTATGAGGTAGAGTAGTAGATGTTGAGGATTGTGACTCAAAAAGAAGGGACTTGATGTATCGACATTCTTCTTTAGAGTGAGTTCTAGATTTATAATAATCACACCACTTCCAAGTCTTCCTTCCTTTTCCTCCCAATTTTGGCCTTGTGTTTGACCTTCTTTGTCATTTTACCATTTTGAATGTTGATTCTTCATATTCATTCTTCCATGCTTCTACTCAATCTTCACTATGAACTTATATGCCTCACCGATGGTTTCCAAATTGAAGAATTCCATTTCTCCCTGTATGTACCATTATATTCAACCATAATATTTGAGAACCTTGTGTTTCTCACTTTCTTGGATGCCCAATCTCATAGATAGAGAATGAAAAATGTTAGTGTAATCTTAAATAGACTATTCCTTACCTTGATGAAGTTGTTTCCACTCTATATATAGATCATCATATGCTCCAATGGGGTAGTATTCTTCCTTTATAGCTTCTATGAAATCATCCCATGTAGTTTCTATCTCAAGGCCAATATAATCTGTATTGAATCTCTTTTTATACACTTCCCACCAATTTTTTATAGGGAATGATGCTTTCAAAAGAGCAAAAGTAATTTTCTCTTTATCGATGAATTTATTTATAGGAAAATAAGATGATAATTGATCCAACCAATTTTATACTACATCAACATTTATTTTGACTTCAAATGTAGGGATATCAAAATTCACATGAACCTTGAAGGGTGTTGGAGCACTGAAAGGATGTAGGGGTGCAGATGAGGAGCTAGAATATCCCATCAAGATTTGTTGGAGAATTTGAGAAAATTATTGTAGCATCTACTCTTACTACTATTTGAGGGCTTCATTCAACATTTTCTTGAAAGGATTAGATGTCTCAGTGTTATAGGCCATTTGATGTCATTTGGAGTGAATAGGTGGATAGGCTGCTCATTTTATTTTCCACCCAAGCTTCCTCTAATTTGACCTCATCCTTGAGATCATACACTCTAAAGACAAACCACTCTGATAACACTAATCTAAAACTTGAAAGCTTTGGTTGAAAGATAATTTAATAAATAAGAACAAAATAATTCAAATAATGTTATCCCTGAGAAGAGATATTTTATTGATCAAATTTGTAGACCCAAACATATGCCTATCTTTGAGAAGAGATGTCTAATTTCCATTTTGGGTTACATATTCATTTATACATGTTTTGAATGTGTGAGGAGGATGTGGAAGGTCACCAATCTCAAGGGAGATTAAGTGGTTCAACTTCCATAATTTACAATAATACATAATTCGAGGAATTACTATTTTTAGAAACTTACTATTTTTAGACTACAATACTAAAATTGAAACTTGGGACACTTTTATTGGGTTTTCAGTGGTCAAACTTCATTTATCATATTCTCTATTCCATTTTATGGCATTCCCCTCGTTATTATATTTCTAATGGTTCAAACAATGAGTCAATTAGAGCTACGGTGCAAAAGTTATGGCTCCCAAAAATTTTGTCATCAATTGGGTTAAACTTGTCACCTAAATTGTTACTCGGATCATTCCTCCCTCTTTGATAAGTAATGGTCCCCATTGTATCAATATTTTTAATCAAGTGTGGTAGTTGTACTTTTATTTGATTCTCGATGCATACGTAGAATGGACTGTGATTTATGGAACTGTGTAGGGCCTAGTTGTTCACCATTTCTATCTGACCATCAGTCTGTGGATAGAAGGCTATGATATTCTTCAACTTAGAATCTATTTTCTTTTATTTTTGTATTTTTTATATAGTTAGGGTTATAACATTGGCCTTTTTGGATTCTTGTGGCTTGACCACCATGAGAACAAATTTCTTGGCACTAATCAAAGAGACAAATGTAGAATGTGGTACCTCTAGTACCCTATATCACCGTGCTCCAAGAGTGAGAATGATCCTTTGAGTTCTTGATTCATATATTCCATGTCAATCATACATGAATGGTTGACCAAAGAGTATATCACAAACATCTAGATTGACCACATCACATAAGACCTCATCTTGGAAAGGTTTTATTACATATGAGAGAAGACATTGGTGGGTGACATGGAGGTTTCTCCCTGGACTCAACTATCCAATATTGTATGGCTTTGTGTGAGGCTTCAAGGATAGATTTAGGCTTTTCACAACATTAGCAGAGATTAAACTATTTTGACTTCCACTATTAAGAATGAAATGTAGAGGATTACCTCTCACCCATAACTTAGAGTGAAACAACCTTTCCTTATCATCTAGCCTCTCCTCATGGGTCTATGATGAAGCAAAAATGGCTTCAGGATCAGCATCTACAATTTGTTCTTCAACCTCTTTGACTGCAGGGTCTGTATGAGGTAGATCAATAGATATTGAGTATTATGACTCAGAAAGTAGGGACTTGATGGCTCGACATTCTTCTTTGGAGTGAGTTGTAGATTTTTGATAATCACACCACTTCCCAGTATTTCATTCCTTTTGCTTCCTATTTTGGCCTCATGTTTGACCTTCTTTGTCACTTTTCCATTTTGAAGGTTGATTCTTCATATTCATTCTTCAATGCTTCTACTCAATCTTCAATGTGAAATTGTATGCCTCATTAATGGTTTCCAAATTGGATAGTTCCATTTCTCCCCATATGTACCATTATAGTCCACCATGATATTTGACAACCTTGTGTTTCTCACTTTCTTGGATGCCCAATATCATAGATAGAGAATGAAAAATGTCAGTGTAATCTTGAACAAACTATTCCTTACCTTGGCAAAGTTGTTACCACTCTATATATAGATCATCATATGCTCCAATGGGGTAGTATTCTTCCTTTATAGCTTCTATGAAATCATCCCGTGTATGTTCTATCTCAAGCCAAATATCATCTGCACTGAATCTCTTTTTCTACACTTCCCACCAATTTTTGATAGGTAATGATGCTTTCAGAAGAGCAAAATCAATTTTATTTTTATTGGTGAATTTGATTATAGAAAAATAAGATGATAATTGATCCAACCACTTTTTTACTACATCAACATTGATTTTGCCTTCAAATGTAGGGATATCAAAATTCACCTAAACCTTGAAGGGTGTTTGGGCACTAAAAGGATGTGGGGGTGCAGATGAGGAGCTAGAATTTCATATCAAGATTTGTTGGAGAATTTGAGAAATGTTTTGTAGAATCAATTATTTCTACTATTGGATGGCTTCATTCACCATTTCCTTGAAAGGATCAGATGTCTCGGTGTTGTCCACCATTTGAAGTTCATTTAGAGCAAATAGGTAGATAGTATGCTGGTTCTATTTTCCACCCAAGCTTCCTATAATCTAACCTCATCCTTGATGATTATACACTCTAAAGACAAACCACTCTAATACCACTAATCTAAAACTTAAAAGCTTTGGATGAAATATAATTCCATAAATAATAATAACACAATTCAAATAATGTTATCTCTAAGAAGAGATATTTTATTGATCAAATTTGTACACCCAAACATATGCCTATCTCTTAGAAGAGATGTCTGATTTCCATTTCAGGTTAAATATTCATTTATACATGTTTTGAAGGTGTGAGGAGGATTGGGAAGGTCACCAATATATGAGGTAGATTAAGTGGTTTGATTTCCATGATTTAAAACAATATAAAATTCAAGGAATTGCTATTTTTAGAAACTTACTATTTTTAGACTGCACTACTAAAATTGAAATTTTGGGTACTTACATTGGGTTTTTAAGGGTAAAATTTTAACAATAAAATATCCATGTCATATCATGATGTTCTCCTCATTATTATATTTCCAACGATTCAAATGATTAGTCAATTAGAGCTATGGTGCAAAAGTTATGGCTCTCGAAAGTTCCATCATCAATTGGGGTAGACCCATCACCCGAATTGTCACCTGAATTATTGCCTGGATCATTCCTCCCTCCTTGAGAAGTATTGGTCCCCTTTGTATCAAGATTTTTCATCAAGTTTGGTAGTTATACTTTAATTTGATTCCTGATGCATACTTGGAATGGACTGTGATTTATGGAACTATCCAGGGCCCTGATTGTTCACCATTTTTGTCTGATCATCAATCTATGGATGGAAGGCCATGAAACTTCTTCAGCTTAGTATCTATTTTTTTTTGTTGTTGTATTTTTTGTATAGCTAGGTTTATAACATCATGGCCATTTTGGATTCTTGTGGTTTGACCACTATGAGAACAAATTTCTTGGCACTAATCAGAGAGACAAATGTAGAAGGTGGTACCTCTAGTACCTATAGTGCAATGTTCCAAGAGTGAGAGTGATCATTTGAGTTCTTGATTCATAGATGCCATGCCAATCATACATGAATAGCTGACCAAAGATTACATTACAAACATCTAGATTGAACACATCACATAAGACCTCATCTTGGAAAGGTTTTATTTCATATGAGAGAAGACATTGGTGGGTGACATAGAGGTTTCTCCCTGGACTCAACCATCCAATAATGTATGGATTTAGGTGAGGCTTCATGGATAGATTTAGGATTTTCACAACATTAACAGAGATTAAATTCTTTTGACTTCCACTATTAAGAATGAAATGTAGAGGCTTACCTCTCACCCATAACTTAGAGTGAAACAACCTTTCCTTGTCTTCTATCCTCTCCTCATGGGTCTATGATGAAGTGACAATGGCTTCAGGATCAACATCTACAATTTATTATTCAACCTTTTCAACTATAGGGTATGTATGAGGTAGAGTAGTAGATGTTGAGGATTATGACTCAAAAAGTAGGGACCTGATGTCTTGACATTCTTCTTTGGAGTGAGTTCCAGATTATTGATAATCACACCACTTCCTAGTCTTTCCTTCTTTTTGCTTCCAATTTTGGCCTCGTGTTTGACCTTCTTTGTCACTATTCCATTTTGAAGGTTGATTCATCATATTCATTCTTCCATGCTTTTTCTCAATCTTCACTATGAACTTGTATGCCTCACCAATGGTTTCCAAATTAAAGATTTTCATTTCTCCCCATATGTACCATTGTAGAACACCATGATATTTGAGAACCTTGTGTTTCTCACTTTCTTGGATGCTTAATCTCGTAGATAGAGAATGAAAAATGTCAGTGTAATATTAAACAGACTATTCCTTACATTAGTGAAGTTGTTGCCAATCTATATACAAATCATCATATGCTCCAATGGGGTAGTATTCTTTCTTTATAGCTTCTATGAAATCATACCATGTAAGTTCTATCTCAAGGCCAACATCATCTACACTGAATCTCTTTTTGTACACTTCCCACCAATTTTTGATAGGGAATGATGTTTTCAAAAGAGCAAAAGTAATTTTCTCTTTATCAATGAATTTATTTATAGAATAATAAGATGACAATGAATCCAACCAATTTTCTACTACATCAGCATTGATTTTGCCTTCAAATGTAGGGATATCAAAATTCACCTGAACCTTGAAGGGTGTTGGGGCACTAAAAGGATGTGGGGGTGCAAATGAAGAGCCAAAATTTCCCATCAATATTTGTTGGAGAATTTGGGTGAATTGTTGTAGCATTTGTGCTTTCTGATATTTGAGGGATTCATTCACCATTTCCTTGAAAGGATCAGATGTCTCGGTGTTGTCCACAATTTGAAGTTGTTTGGAGCAAATAGGTAGATAGTATGTTGGTTCTATTTTACACCCAAGCTTCCTATAATCTAACCTCATCCTCGAGATCATACAATCTAAAGACAAACCACTCTAATACCATTGATCTAAAACTTAAAAGCTTTGGTTGAAAGATAATTTAATAAATAAGAATAACACAATTCAAATAATGTTATCTCTGAGAAGAGATATTTTATTGATCAAATTTGTAGACCCAAACATATGCCTATCTCTGAGAAGAGATGTCTAATTTCCATTTTAAATTACATCTTCAATTATACATGTTTACAACATGTGAGGAGGATGTGGAAGGTCACCAATATCAAGGGAGATTAAGTCGTTTGACTTCCATGATTTACAACAATATAGAATTTGAGGAATTACTATTTTTAGAAACTTATTATTTTTAGATTACACTACTAAAATTTAAATTTGGGGCACTTCCATTGGGTTTTCTATGGTTAAAATTCATTGAGAAAAACTCCATGCCATCTCATGATGTTCGCCTAATTATTTGATTTCCAATTTTTCAAACGGTGAGTCAATTATAGCTACGGTGCAAAAGTTATGGCTTCTAAAAGTTTTGTCATCAATTGGGGTGGACCCATCACCTTAATTATTGCCCAAATCATTCCTCATTCCTCCCTCCTGAGAAGAAATGGTCCCCATTGCATCAATATTTTTCATCAAGTGTGGTATTTATACTTTGATTTAATTCCTGATGCATACTTGGAATGGACTATGATTTATGAACTGTGCAGGGCCTGATTGTTCACCATTTCTGTCTAACCATCAGTCTGTAGATGGAAGGCTATGAACTTCATTAGCTTGGTATCTATTTTCTTCTATTGTTATATTGTTTGTGTATTTAGGGCTGTAACATTGGCCCTTTTGGATTCTTGTGGCTTGACCACCATGAGAACAAATTTTTTGGCACTAATCAGAGAGACAGATGTAGAAGGTGGTACCTCTGGTACCTTGTAGCATAGTGTTCTAAGAGTGAGAGTGATCCTTCAAGTTCTTGATTCATAGATGCCATGTCGATCATACATGAATGGCTAACTAAAGAGTACATCACAAACATCTAGATTGACCACATCACATAAGACCTCATCTTGGAAAGGTTTTATTGCATATGAGAGAAGACATTGGTGGGTGACACAGAGGTTTCTCCCTAGACTCAACCATCCAATACTATATGACTTTGGGTGAGGCTTCATGGATAGATTTAGGCTTTTCACAACATTGGTAGAGATTAAATTATTTTGACTTCCACTATCAAGAATGAAATGTAGAGGCTTACATCTCACCCATAACTTATAGTGAAACAACCTTTCCTTATCATCTATCCTCTCCTCCTTGGTTTATGATGAAGCAACAATGGCTTCAGGATCATCACCTACAATTTCTTAATCAACCTCTTTGACTGCAGGGTCTGTATGAGGTAGAGCAGTAGATGTTGAGGATTGTGACTCAAAAATTAGGGACTTGATGGCTTGACATTATTCTTTGGAGTGAGTTCTAGATTTGTGATAATCACACCACTTTCCAATCTTTCCTTCATTTTTATTCTAATTTTGACCTTGTGTTTAAGCTTCTTTGTCACTTTTCCATTTTGAAGGCTGATTCTTCATATTCATTCTTCCATGCTTCTGCTCAATCTTCACTACAAACTTGTATGCCTCACTGATGGTTTCCAAATTGAAGAGTTCTATTTCTCCCCATATGTACCATTTTAGTTTACCATGATATTTGAGAACCTTGTGTTTCTCACTTTCTTGGATGCCCAATCTCACAGATAGAGAATGAAAAATATCAGTGTAATCTTGAACAGACTATTCCTTACCTTGGTGAAGTTGTTACCAATCTATATATAGATCATCATATGCTCTAATGGGGTAGTATTCTTCCTTTATAGCTTCTATGAAATCATCCCATGTAGGTTCTATCTCAAGGCCAATATCATCTACACTGAATCTCTTTTTGTATACTTCCCACTAATTTTTTTATAGGCAATGATGCTTTTAGAAGAGCAAAAGTAATTTTCTCTTTATCAGTGAATTTATTTACAAAAAAATAAGATGACAATTCATCCAACCAATTTTCTACTACATCAGCATTGATTTTGCCTTCAAATGTAGGGATATCAAAATTTACCTGAACCTTGAAGGGTGTTGGGGCACTGAAAGGATGTGGGGGTGTAGATGAGGAGTTAGAATTTACCATCGAGATTTGTTGGAGAATTTGAGAGAATTATTGTAGCATCTAAACTTACTAATTTTGGAGGGCTTCATTCACCATTTCCTTGAAAGGATTAGATGTCTCGTGTTGTCCACCATTTGAAGTCATTTGGAGTGAATAGGTGGATAGTATGTTGGTTCTATTTTCCACCCAAGCTTCCTATAATCTGACCTCATCCTCAGATCATACACTCTAAAGACAAACCACTCTGATACCACTAATCCAAAACTTGAAAGCTTTGGCTGAAAAATATTTCAATAAATAATAACAACACAATTCAAATAATGTTATCTCTGAGAAGAGATGTTTTATTGATCATATTTGCAGACCCAAACATATGCTTATCTCTGAGAAGAAATGTTTGATTTCCATTTTAAGTTATATCTTCATTTATATATGTTTTTAAGGTTTGAGGAGGATGTGTAAGGTCACCAATCTCAAGGGATATTAAGTGGTTTGACTTCCATTATTTACAACAATATAGAATTTGAGGAATTACTAATATTAGAAACTTACTATTTTTAGACTACACTACTAAAATTAAAATTTTGGGCACTTCCATTGTGTTTTTTGGGGTCAAACTTCATCAATAAAATATCCTTACCATATCATGACATTACCCTCATTATTATCTTTCCAACAACTCAAACCGAGAGTCAATTAGAGCTACAGTGCAAAAGTTATGGCTCTCAAAAGTTTTGTCATCAATTGGGGTGGACCTGTCACCCGAATTATCCCCTTAATTGTTGTCTAGATCATGGGTGAAAAGGTCAAAATTTCATGGGTGAAAAGGTCATTAGGAATGTAAGAGGATTTTAGGCATGGGTAAAACCTTCATTTGGGATAATGAAACATTATTAACTATTTTAAAACTTCTCATCCTAGTCTCCATGCTTAGCACTAGGCTAGTTCTTCACCTTTCACCCTTATCTCTATCTACTAGGACTGAGACAATAACTTGTAGCACATTATGGCTTGATTAAGATTCATGGAAATTTATGTTATAGGTTTTACTTGATCCTTTCCATGTGTATAAACTTCTACCTCACTTACCTCTTATCCCAAGCCTCTTTTAGGTTCTCATAACTTGATTGGGATCACACTCTCTCATTAGGACTGAGACACCTACCTATAGGCCTATAGGTTTCCAAGGTAAGTTTTTAGCCTCAAAAAGGTATGAAATTTATTTGGTTATCTTATTATCACTCCATTATCATCATGATACCTACTTACATGCTTCAATTTAGCTCTAAGGACCTCATTTTACCCTTGACTAAGACCAAACTCAAATACCAGGTTGTAGGTGCATATTCTACCTTGTTATAGGTTTTCAAGGTGGGTTTTTAACCTTAAAGGTGCATGAAAACTTTTATTTATCCTTTTAGCATAATTTTTCATGATTTTACCTCATTTACATGCTCCAATTGGGCTCAAAATCCACCTTTACCCTTGATTAAGACAAACTTCCAATGCCACTAGTTGTAGGTGGATAATCCAAGCCTGTAGGTTGTATTTATTCATTTTTAGCATGTTTAAGAGTATATAAGGCTTGTTAATATTGTATTTATCCTTTTATAATTCATACTAGGATATCCTTCCTTGTAAACCTTTAACATCATCTCCTTATGCCAATCCTCAAATACTGCCTACCCTACCATGTGTACGGATAGGGGATAGGCCTAAGAGGTCACTCCATATAGTCATCACCTCTTCCATTGAATGAGTGCTCAAGATTGATTATTGAGTTTATTTTAAATGTTACATCTTGGAATAATAGGTCTAGTAATAGTCAAATTAATTGTAGCACAAGTACTCATTAAAAATCTTGTAGACAACACTGTCTACTTTCAATGATTTCATGGAAACTTTGAGGAGCTCAAACTCTACCTTCCACTTACTCTTTAGCTCCTAGATTTGGCATAGTTGTACAAGGTAGAAAGGAATACAAAGATAAAACAATAAATGTGGTGAAACCATCCTCTATCATATAAAACATTAATCCATAAAAACCTCAGGACCTCTATTTTCTACGTTTGGGGACTGAGAGCCCAAAAATGGAAATGGCTTTCTTGGAGTGAAACATGCTTGTATTGACACTTGTGTCTTCATGACATGAAAAAAATGACTCTTGGGGATGTTATAGCTAAAAATTTATCCCATTATTTTCTCTCATTTCTCTTACTTCCGTACAAGCTCCATGAAATAAGCACAAACTTGACTGAAAGTGAGAAGGCAAAAAACAAGGTGAATATGGGAAATATGACTTTGGAAGGGTGATAATTGGACCTTCCACAAGATTATTTCATGAAATAAATCTTCATACATGAAACTAGATCACAGTATCACCATCGTGGAGTTCCTTGGACGTTGGAAAACATAGGACATGCACCCAACTTTGCAAACTTTATGAAACTAACACCATTTGAAAACTCCTTCAAACACAATGAGAGGTGAAGTGTTATATATTTAAAATATAATGAAGAGAGACTTATTATATTATAAAAACACCTCATTAAGGTTTATTAACTCCAAAGACCTCAAAAAACCAGAAACATATGCATGACTCTACCCCTCTTGGATGTAGTTATATAACAAGCTACCTAGATTGTTAACGATTATTCACAAAGGAGGAGGAACTAAAATAAAAAGTACTATTATAAAAATCAAGTGTATTCAGATTAAAATCCACTTGTAGAAGCAATCCTCCCAACTCTATCTTTACCTTGCATGCCAAGTGCTTGAAGTTGACCTTCCTTTACGTGCCAAGAGGAAAAGGAATAAAAATGAGTTATAGATGCCTATTTTTGAATTATACTTGAATTTAAAACATTTATATGTCTATGGGGAGGTGAATAGACACCCCACCCATGTTTTTAGTTGGAGGTTAGATCATGGGGACCGTATAAGTGCCCAAAAGGGCCCTAAAACAAGGAGAAACTCCACTTTTCTGACCATAACTAAATCTTGAACTGACACAAACCTAAATCTTACATCCTTTTACATCTCTCACATTATCGACAGCTTGGTGACAAGTTTACCACTTCAGCCATCTATACAAGTCCTCCTTTTTAGCTCAAAGTGGGTCCACAATGTAATTTTTTGCATGTTGACTATGGTAAATACAATTTTATGTCTTAGAAATATACTGAATCACATTAAAAACCATATTCAGACTAAAAAATCATATTTTATGCCTTTGACCAAGTTTGACCATATTTGATTAGGCTTGACTTTCATTGACTTGACTAGTACAAATGGCTAGACTTTAGACCAAGGCTAGACTAGGGATAAGTGAACATCTAGATCAACATGACACCTCCATAAGACATGGATAAACTTATAAAAGGTTTAGAAATGTAGGATTTTAATCAAATTTGATTGAAGGTAAAATTTGGTCAACACTCATTTATAGTGTGTTTACAATCAAAAGATTCAAACTTTATATGTGTATCCTGTAATTTTTGAGTTTTGAATATTGAAACACCAAAACATAGGTGGGTTTACTCATTTTGAGCATGTTTACAATTAAAATATTCAAAATTTATGTTCATTCACTATAATTTTTTAGATTTGAATAATGCAACATCAAAACTTAAGTGGTTTTACTCATTCTAATCTTGTTTGCATCACAAGATTCAAACTTTATTTATGTTTCCTAAAATTTTTGAGTTGTGAATAATGCAACAACAAAACTTAGGCACTTTTAATTTTTTAGAACATGTTTACAGTTAAAAGATTCAAACTTTATGTATTTTCCCCATAACTTTTATGTTTTTAATAATTCAACACCAAAATTTAGATGGTTTTACTCATTTCGAGCATGTTTACAATGGAAAGATGAATATCTATGTTTCTTATAATTTTTGAGTTGTGAATAATGCAACACCAAAACATAGATGGTTTTACTCATTTTGAGCATGTTCACAATAAAAAGACTCAAAATTAATGTGTGTTTCCTATAATTATTGAGTTTTGAATAATGCAACATCAAAATATAAGTGGCTTTACTTAATTTGAGCATGTTTATAATCAAAAGATTCAAACTTTATGCATATTTCCTATAATTT
Organism: Torreya grandis; assembly: GCA_037957365.1. NCBI lineage: Eukaryota > Viridiplantae > Streptophyta > Pinopsida > Cupressales > Taxaceae > Torreya > Torreya grandis. Next base: position 801,229 of record JARHVA010005251.1, on the reverse strand, counting down.
TTGAGTTTTGAGTAATGCAACACCAAAACATGGGTGATTTTACTTGTTTAAGGCACGTTTACAATCAAAAACTTCAATCTTTATGTGATTTTCTGATAAATTTTGTGTTTTGAATAATGCAACACAAAAACTTAGATGGTTTTACTCATTTCATGCATGTCTACAATCAAAAGATTTAAACATTATGTGCATATATTATAATTTTTTATTTTTAAATAATACAACACCAAAACCTTGGCAATTTTACTCATTTCTAGCATCTTTACAATCATAATATTCAAACTTTATGCATGTATCCTCTAATTTTTGAGTTTTAATTCATACAACACCAAAATTTTGGTGGTTTTACTCATTTTGAGTGAGTTTACAATCAAAAGATTAAAAATTTATGCCTATTTCTTGTAATTTTTGAGTTGTGAGTAATGCAACACCAAAACTTAGGTGATTTCAGTCATTCTGAGCATGTATACAATCAAAAGATTCAAACTTTATGTGTTGTTCCTATAATTTTTGAGTTTTGAATAATGCAACACCAAAACATAGGTAGTTTTACTCATTTTGAGCATGTTTACAATGAAAAGATTTAAACTTTAAGAATGTTACCTATAATTTTTTAGTTTTGAATAATGCAACATCAAAACTGAAGTGGTTTTACTCATTTCGAGAATGTTAAAATCAAAATCTTCAATGTTTAGGTGTGTTTCGTATTTTTTTGAGTTTTTAATAATGTAACATAAAAGCTTAGGTAGTTTACTCATTTAAAACATGTTTACAATCAAAAGATTCAAACTTTATGAGTGTTTCCTATAGTTGTTTAGTTTTAAATAATGCATTAATAAAATTTAAGAGATTTTACTCAATTCGAGCATGTTTACAATCAAAAGATTCAAAATTTATGTGTTGCCTATATTATTTGAGTTTTGAAAATTGCAACACCAAAATTTAGGTGGTTTTACTCATTTTGAGAATGTTTAAAATAAAAAGATTCAAGCTTTATGCATGTTTCCTATAAATTTTTATTTTTGAATAATGCAACACTAAAATTTAAGGAGTTCTACTCGTTTCAAACATGTTTACAATCAAAAGATTCAAACTTTAAGCATCACTCCTATAATTTTTGAGTTTTGAATAATGCAACACCAAAACTTAGGTGGTTTTCCTCATTTTGAACATGTGTGGTTTTCCTCATTTTGAACATGCTTACAATCAAAATATTTAAAATTTATGCATGTTCCCTATAATTTTTGAGTTTTGAATGATGCAACATAAAAACTTAGGCAATTTTAGTCATTTTGAGCATGTTTACAATCAAAATATTCAAAATTGATGTTCATTTCCTATAATTTTTGAGTTTTGGATATTGTAACACCAAAACTTATGTGGTTTTACTCATTTCAAGAATGTTTACAATTAAAAGATTCAAAGTTTATGCATGTTCCCTATAAATTTTGAGTTTTGAATCATGAAACATCAAAACTAAGGTAATTTTACTCATTTTGAGTATGTTTACAATCAAAAAATTCAAACTTTATACGTGTTTCCTAAAATTTGAGTTTTGAATAATGTGAAACCAAAAATTAGGCATTTTTACTCATTTTGAGCATGTTTACGATCAAAAGATTTAAACTTTATTCATGTTTCCTATAACTTTTGAGTTTTGAATAATGTAACACCAAAACTTAGGTAGTTTTACTCATTTCAACCATTTTAAAATCAAAAGACTCAAACTTTATGCATATTTCCTATAATTTTTTAGATTTCAATAATACAAGACCAAAACTTAGGTGATTTTACTCATTTCAAGCATATTTACAATCATAAGATAAGCAATAATTTTTACAATTGCAACACTTACATGGTTTTACTCATTTCCTATATTTTTTAACTTTTGAATAATCCAATAATAAAACATATGTGGTTTTACTCATTTTGAACATATTTACAATCAACAGATTCAAATTTTATGTGCATTTCATATAATTTTTGAGTTTTGAATAATGTAATAACAAAACATAGGCAACTTTACACATTTTAATCATGTTTACACTCAAAAGATTCAACTGTATGCATATTTACTATACTTTTCAAATTTTGATTAATACAACACCAATACATAAGAGGTTTTATGTGTTTCAATCATATTTAGAATCAAAAATTTAGACTTTATGTGTATTTCCTATAATTTTTAAGTTTCATATAATGCAACACCAAAACTTAAATGGTTTTACTCATTTTGAGAATTTTTATAATCAAAAGATTCAAAATTTATGCATGTTTCCTATAATTTTTGAGTTTTGAATAATGAAACACCAAAACTTAAATGGTTTTCCTCCTTTCAAGTATGTTTACAATAAAAAGATTCAAACTTTACCTATGTTTTATATAATTTTTGAGTTTTGAGTAATGCAACACCAAAACTTAATTGGTTTTACTCGTTTAAAATATGTTTACAATTAAAGGATTAAAACTTTACTTGTGTTTCCTATATTTTTTGAGTTTTGAATAATGCAACACCAAAATGTAGGCAATTTTACTCATTTTGAGCATGTTTATTGTCAAAAGATTCAAACTTTATTTGCATTTCCTATATTTTTTATGTTTTGAATAATGTAACACAAAATCTTAGATAGTTTGACTCATTTAAGGCATGTTTATAATCAAAATATTCAAACTTTATATGTGTTTCCTATGTTATTTGAGTTTTGAATAGTGTAACACCAAAACTTAGGCAGTTTCACTCATTTTAATCATGTTTAAAATAAAAATATTCAAACATTGTGTGTGTTTCCAATAATTTTTTAGTTTTGAATAATACAATGCCAAAACTTATGTTTTTTTACTGATTTTGAGCATGTCGACAATCAAAATATTTAAAATTTATGCATGTTTCCTATAATTTTTGAGTTTTGAATAATACAACATCAAAATGTATGTAGTTTTATTCATTTCAAACATGTTTATAATCAAAAAATTTAAACTTTATGTATGTTTCCTATAATTTTTGAGTTTTGAATAATGCAACACCATAACTTTGGTGGTTTTACTAGTTTTGAGCATCTTTACAATCAAAATATTCAAACTTTATGCACATTTCTTCTAATTTTTGAGTTTTGAATAATGCAACACAAAAATATTCATAGTTTTACTCGTTTTGAGCATGTTTACAATCAAAAGATTCAAATTTTATGCACTTTTCCTATAATTTTTTAGTTTTGAATAATCCAACATCAAAACTTAAGTGGTTTTACTCATTTTGGGCATGTTTACAATCAAATGATTCAAATTTTATTCATGTTTCTCATATTTTTGTGTTTTGAATAATGCAACAACAAAACTTAAGCAATAGTACTCATTTTGAACATGTTTAAAATTAAAAGATTCAAACTTTATGCACATTTTATATAATTTGAGTTTTAAATAAGGCAACATAAAAACTTAGACATTTTTACTCTTTTCAAGGAGGTATAGAATCAAAAGATTCAAACTTTACGTGTGTTTCCAAAAAAAATTGAATTTTGAATAATGCAACACTAAAATTAAAATTTGGTTTTACTCATTTCAAGCATGTTTAAATTAAAAAGATTCAAATTTTATGCGTAATTCATATAATTTTTGAGTTTTGAATAATGAAATACCAAAAATTAGGTGGTTATACTCGCTTTAAGATTTTTTAAAATCAAAAGATTAAAACTTTATATGCATTTCCTATAATTTTTTAGTTTTGAATACTACAACACCATAACTTAGGTAGTTTTACTCATTTTGAGCATGTTTAAAATCAAAAGATTGAAACTTTATGTGTGTTACCTATAATTTTTGAGTTTTAAATAATGCAACACCAATACTTAGGTGGTTTTACTTGTTTCATGCATGTTTACAATCAAAAGTATCAAACGTTTTGTACTTTTCCTATAATTTTTGAATTTCTAAAAATGCAGCACCAAAACATAGGTGGTTTTACTCATTTTGAGCATGTTTACAATCAAAAGTTTCAAAATTTATGTATGTTTCCTATAATTTATGAGTTTTGAATAATACAAAACCAAAACATAGCTAGTTTTTCTCATTTCATGCATATTTACAATCAAAAGATTCAAATTTTATGCATGTTTCTTATATTATTTGAGTTTTTAATAATCCAACACCAAAATTTAAGTGGTTTTACTCATTTCAAGCATTTAAAAAATTAGAAGATTCAAGCTTTATGTGTATTTCTTATAATTTTTGAGTTTTTAATAATGCAACACCCAAAATAAGGTGCTTTTACTTGTTTTGAGCCTTGTTTACAATCAAAAGATTCAAACTTTGCGTGTTTTTCCTATAATTTTTTAGTTTTGAAAAATGTAACACCAAAACTTAGATTGTTTTACTCATTTCGAGCATGTTTACAATCAAAATATTTAAACATTATGTGTATTTCTTATAATTTTTGAGTTTTAAATAATGAAACATCAAAACCTAGGTGGTTTTACTTATTTCTAGCATGTTTACAATCAAAAGATTTAAAAGTTATGTGTGTATCTTGTAATTTTTGAGTTTTGAATAATACAACACCAAAACTTAGGTGGTTTTACTCATTTTGAGTATGTTTACAATTAAAATATTCAAACTTTAAGTGTGTTTCCTACAATTTTTGAGATTTGAATAATGCAATGTCAAATCATAAGTGGTTTTACTCATTTCAAGCTTCTTTACAATCAAAAGATTCAAACTCTATGCATGTTTCCTTTAATTTTTGAGTTTTAAATAATGTAACACCAAAAGTTAGGCACTTTTACTTCTTTAGAGTATGTTACCATCAAAATATTCAAACTTTATGTAATTTTACTATAACTTTTATGTTTTGAATAATGCAACACCAAAACTTAGATAGTTTTACTCATTTCAAGCATATTTACAATCGAAAGATTCAATCTTTATACGTGTTTCTGATAATTTTTGAGTTTTGAATAATTCCATACCAAAACATATGTGTTTTTACTGATTTTGAGCATGTTTACAATCAAAATATTCAAACTTTGTGTGTGTTTCCTATATTTTTTGAGTTTTGAATAATGTAACATCAAAACATAAGCAATTTTACTTTTTTTGAGCATGTTTATAATCAAAAGATTCAAAATTTATGCATGTTTCTGATAATTTTTGAGTTTTGAATAATGCAACACCAAAACTTATTTAGAGCATGTTGACAATCAAAATATTCAAACTTTATGTGTTTTTCTGATAATTTTTATGTTTTGAATAATGTAACACCAAAACTTAGATGGTTTTAATCATTTTGAGCATGTTTAAAATCAACATATTTAAACATTATGTTTATTTTTTATAATTTTTGAGTTTTAAATAATGCAACACCAAAACTTAAGCAGTTTTACTCATTTGTAGGATGGTTACAATTAAAATATTCAAACTTTATGCGTGTATCCTATAATTTTTGAGTTTTGATTAATGCAATACCAAAACTTTAGTGGTTTTACTCATTTCAAGTGAGTTTACAATCAAAATATTAAAACTTTATGCATATTTCCTATAATTTTTGAGTTATGAATAATGCAACACCAAAACTTAGGTGATTTTAATCATTTTGAGCATGTATACAATCAAAGATTCAAACTTCATGTGTTGTTCCTATAAATTTTGAGTTTTGAATAATGCAACACCAAAACTTAGGTGGTTTTACTCATTTTGAGCATGTTTACAATCAAAAGATTTAAATTTTAAACATGTTCCCTATAATTTTCGAGTTTTGAATAATGCAACATCAAAATTGAAGTGGTTTTACTCATTTTGAGCATGTTTACAATCAAAAGATTCAAAATTTAGGTGTGTTTCTTATAATTTTTAAGTTTTTAATAATGTAACAACAAAAATTAGGTGGTTTTACTCATGTAGAACATGTTTACGATCAAAAGATTCAAACTTTATGCATGTTTCCTATAATTTTTGAGTTTTTAATAATGCAACAACAAAAATTAGGCAATTTTACTCATTTTGAGCATGTTTACAATCAAAGTATTCAAACTTTATATGTGATTCCTATATTATTTGAATTTTGAATAATACAACAAAAATAATTAGATGGTTTTACTCATTTCAAACATGTTTAAAAACAAAAGATTCAAGCTTTATGTACATTTCCTATAATTTTTTATTTTTGAATAATGCAACACTAAAATTTAAGGAGTTTTACTCATTTCAAGCATGTTTACCATCAAAAGATTCAATCTTTATGTGTTGTTCCTATAATTTTTGAGTTTGTGAACAGTACAACACCAAAACATAGGTGGTTTTATTCATTTTGAGCATGTTTACAATCAAAATATTTAAAATGTATACCTGTTCCCTATAAATTTTGAGTTTTGAATGATTCAATACCAAAATGTTGGTAGTTTTACTCATTTCAAGTATGTTTACAATCAAAAGATTCAAAATTTATGTCTTTCTTATAATTTTTGAGTTTTGAATAATGCAACACCAAAACTTAAGAATTTTTACCTGTTTTGAGCATGTTTACAATAAAAATATTCAAACTTTATGCATGTTTCCTCTAATTTTTGAGTTTTTAATAATGTAACACTAAAACTTAGGCAATTTTAGTCATTTTGAGCATATTTACAATCAAAAGATTCAAACTTGATGTGTATTTTCTATAATTTTTGAGTTTTAGATATTGTAACACTAAAACTTAGGTGGTTTTACATATTTCAAGCATGTTTACTACTAAAAGATTCAATTTTTATGCACGTTCCCTATAATTTTTGAGTTTTGAATAATGCAACATCAAAACTAGGGTAGTTTTACTCATTTCGAGTATGTTTACAATTAAAAGTTTCAAATTTTATGAGTGTTTCCTATAATATTTGATTTTTTAATAATGTAAATTGAAAACATAGGCAATTTTACTCATTTCATGGATGTTTACAATCAAAAGATTCATAATTTATGTGTGTTTCATATAATTTGAGTTTTTAATAATGCGACTCCAAAAATTAGGCATTTTTACTCATTTTGAGCATGTTTAAAATCAAAAGATTAAAATTTTATATGTGTTTCCTATAACTTTTTTGTTTTGAATAATACAAAACCAAAACTGAGGTACTTTTACTCATTTCAATCATTTTACAATCAAAAGATTCAAACTTTATGCATATTTCCTATAATTTTTTAGATTTGAATAATATAACTCCAAAACTTATGTGGTTTTACTCATTTCAAGCATGTTTACAATCAAAATATAGGCAATAATTTGTACAACACCAACACTTAGGTGGTTTTACTCATTTCCTATAATTTTGAGTTTTGAATAATACAATAATAAAACATAGGTGGTTTTACTCATTTTGAGCATGTTTACAATCAACAAATTCAACACCAAAACATAGGTAATTTTACACTTTTTGATCATGTTTACAATCAAAAGATTTAAACTTTATGCATATTTGCTACAATTTTTGAGTTTTTAATAATACAACACCAAAACATAAGAAGTTTTACGTGCTTTAATCATATTTAGAATAGAAAATTCAGATTTTATGCATGTTACCTATAATTTTTAAGTTTTAAATAATGCAACACTAAAACTTAAGTTGTTTTACTCCTTTTGTGCAGTTTTAGAATCAAAAGATTCAACCTTTATGCACATTTCCTATAATTTTTGAGTTTTGAATAATGCAACACTAAAATTTAAGTGGTTTTACTCATTTCAAGTATGTTTACAATTTAGAGATTCAAACTTTATGTGTATTTCCTATAATTTTTGTGTTTTGAATAATGTAACACCAAAAAAAAGGCAATTTTACTCATTTTGAGCATTTTTTTGGTCAAAAGATTCAAACTTTATATGCATTTCCTATATTTTTTAAGTTTTGAATAATGTAACACTAAAAATTAGGTTGTTTTACTCATTTTAAGCATGTTTACAACCAAAAGATTCAAGTTTTATATGCATTTCCTATATTATTTTAGTTTAGAATAAAGTAACACCAAAACTTAGGTTGTTTTACTCATTTTGAGCATGTTTAAAATCAAAATATTCAAACTTTATGTGTTTTTTCAATAATGTTTGAGTTTTGAATAATACAACACCAAAACATATGTGGTTTTACTCATTTTGAGCATGTTTACAATCAAAATATTTATACTTTATGAATGTTTCCTATAATTTTTTAGTTTTGAATAATACAACACCAAAATGTACGCACTTTTACACATTTCAAACATGTTTACAATCAAAACATTCAAATTTTATGCAGGTTTCCTATAATTTTTGAGTTTTGAATAATGCAAAAAAAAAAAAAAAATTGGCAGTTTTACTCATTTTGAGCATGTTTATAATCAAAAGATTCAAACTTTATTCACCTTTCCTATAATTTTTGAGTTTTAAATAATGCAAAACCAAAACTAGGGTGGTTTTACTCATTTTGAGAATGTTTATAATCAAAAAATTCAAATTTGATGCCTTTTTCTAAAAATCTTATTAGTTTTGAATAATGAAACATCAAAACTTAGGTGGCTTTACTAATTTTAGGCATGTTTACATTCAAAAGATTCAAACTTTATACATGTTTCTTACATTATTTGAGTTTTGAATAATGCAACAATAAAACTTTAGGTTGTTTTACTCATTTTGAGCATGTTTAAAATAAAAATATTTAAACTTTATGAATGTTACCTATAATTTTTTATTTTTGAATAATGTGAAACAAATACTTAGGTGGTTTTACTTGTTTTGATCATGTTTACAATCAAAAAATTAAAAATTAATGCATGTTTCCTATAATTTTTGTGTTTTTTATAATGCAACACCAAAACCTAGGTGGTTTTACTCATTCAAGCATGTTTACAATCAAAATATTTTAATATTATGCACATATCCTATAATTTTTGTGTTTTGAATAATACAACACCAAAATGTATGTGGTTTTACTAATTCCAAACATGTTTACAATCAAAAGATTCAAAATTTGTGCATGTTTCCTATATTTTTTATGTTTTTCATAATGCAACATAAAAACTTAGGTGGTTTTACTCCTTTTGGGCATCTTTACAATCAAATTAATCAAACTTTATGTTTGTTTCCTCTAATTTTTGAGTTTTGAATAATACAAAACAAAAAATTTGGTAGTTTTACTCATTTCAAGCATGTTTACAATCAAAAGATTCAAACTTTGTGCATTTCCTATAATTTTTGAGTTTTGAATAATACAACATGAAAACTTAGGTGGTTTTACTCATTTCGAGCATGTTTACAATCAAAAGATTCAAACTTGATGCATTTTTCCTATAATTTTTTAGTTTTCAATATTACAACACCAAAATTTAGGTGGTTTTACTCAATTCAAGCATGTTTACAATTAAAAGATTTAAAATTTATGCATGTTTCCTAATTTTTTTTTTAATTTTGAATAATGCAACATCAAAACATAAGTGTTTTTACTCATTTCTTGCATTTTTGCAATGAAAAGATTCAAGCTTTATGTGTGTTTCCTATAATTTTTGAATTTTAAAAAATGGAAAATCAAAACATAGGAAATTTTACATGTGTTAGGGATATTTACAATCAAAAGATTCAAACCTAATGTGTGTTTCTTGTAATTTGAATTTTGAATAATGTGACACAAAAATTAGGCATTTTTACTTATTTTGAGCATGTTTATACTCAAAAGATTCAATATTTATGTGCATTTCCTAAAAAATTTGAGTTTTGAATAATGTAACACCAAAACCTAGGTGGTTGTACTCATTTCAAGCAGTTTACAATCAAAATATTTTCTATTTATTCACATTTCCTATCATTTTCAAGATTTAAGTAATAGAACACCAAAATGTAGGTGGTTTTACTCATTTTGAACATGTTTACAATCAAAATATTCAAAGTTTGTGCACATTTCCTATAACTTTTTAGATTTGAATAATGCAACACAAAAATTTAGATGGTTTTACTCATTTTAAGCATGCTTACAATCAAAAGATTCAAATTTTATTTGAATGTTTTTATCATTTTTGAGTTTTGAGTAATGTAACACCAAAACTTAAGTGGTTTTACTCATTTTGGCATGTTTATAATCAAAATATTCAAAATTTATGTTTGTGTTCCCTATAATTTTTGAGTTTTGAATAATGCAACACTAAAACTTAGGTTGTTTTACTCATTTTGAGAATATTTAAATTCAAATGATTCAAAATTTATGTATATTCCCTATAATTTTAGAGTTTTAAATAATACATCAAAATGTAGGAAGTTTTACTCATTTTAAGCATGTTTACGATAAAAACATTCAAAATTTATGCAGTTTTCTATATTATCTATGTTTTGAATAATGCAACACAAAAAATTAGGAAGTTTTACTTATTTTGAGAATGTTTAAAACCAAAAGATTCAATCTTAATGAGTATTTCCTATAAGTTGTGTGTTTTGAATAATGCAACACTAAAACATAGGTGGTTTTAATCATTTCAAGCATGTTTAATATCAAAAGACTAAAACTTTATATGTTATTCTGATAAATTATGAGTTTTGAATAATGTAACCTGAAAAGTTATGTTATTTTATTCATTTTTAGTATGATTATAATTAAAAGATTCAAATTTATGTGGGTTTCCTTTCATTTGTGAGTTTTGATCAATGCGACACAAAAAATTAGGCATTTTTTCTAATTTTGAGCATGTTTACAATCAAAAGATTCAAATTTTATGTGAATTTCCAAAAAATTTGAGTATTGAATAATGCAACACCAAAACATAGGTGGTTTTAATCATTTCAAACATGTTTATAATCCAAAGATTCAAACTTTATTGTGTTTCTTATAATTGTTGAGTTTTTAATAATGCAACACCAAAACTTAGGAAATTTTGCTCATTTCTAGCATGTTTAAAATCAAAAGCTTCAAGCATTATGTGTGTTTGCTATAGTTTTTGTGTTTTTAATAATGTAACACCAAAACATAGGTGGTGGTTTCACTCATTTCAAGCATGTTTACAATCAAAATATTCAAACTTTATATGCATTTCCTATAATTTTTTACTTTTGAAAAATGCAACACAAAAACTTTGGAGGTTTTATGCATTTTGAGTTTGTTTACTATCAAAAGATTCAAACTTTATGCATGTTTCATATAATTTGAGTTTCAAATAATGAAACACCAAAACTTATATGGTTTTACTCATTTTGGGCATGTTTACAATCAAAAGATTCAAACTTTATGTGCATTTTATATAATTTTTTAATTTTAAATAATTGAACATCAAAACATAAGCAGTTTTACTCATTTCGAGCATGTTTACAATCAAAAGATTCAAATCTTATTCACATTTCCTATATTGTTTTGGTTTTGAATAATGGAACACAAAAATTTAGGTGGTTTTGCTTGTTTCAAGCATGTTTACAATGAAAATATTCAAACTTTATGAATATTTCCTACAATTTTTGAGTTTTGAAAAATGCAACACCAAAATATAGGCAATTTTACTCATTTCAAGCCTGTTTACAATCAAAAGATTAAACCTTTATACATTTTTCCCATAATTTTTTACTTTTGGATAATACAACACCAACACTTAGGTAGTTTTACTCATTTTGAGCATGTTTACAATCAAAATATTTAAATTTTATGTGCATTTTTTATAATTTAAGAATTTTGAATAATGCAACACATAAACATAGGTGGTTTTACTTGTTTTGAGCATGTTTAAAATTAAAAGATTAAAACTTTATGCATGTTTCATATAATTTTTGAGTTTTGAATAATTCAACACCAAAACATAATTGTTTTTTCTCATTTCAAGCATGTTTACAATCAAAATATTCAAACTTTATTTGTATTTCTTATAATTTTTGAGTTTTGAATAATGCAACACTTAAACATAGGTAGTTTTACATCATTTATAACATGTTTACAATTAAAAGATTCAAATTTTATATGTGCTTCATTTAATATTTTATTTTTGAATAATGCAACACTAAAAATTAAGTGGTTTTACTCATTTTGTGTAGGTTTACAATCAAAAGATTCAAACTTTATGTACATTTCCTATAATTTTTGAGTTTTGAATACTGCAACAATAAAACATAGGTGGTTTTACTCATTTCAAACATGTTTACAATCAAAAAATTAAAATTTATGTGTCTTTCTTATAATTTTTTAGTTTTGTATAATGCAACACTAAAACATAGGCAATTTTACTCCTTTCAAGCATGTTTAAAATTAAAAGATTCAATCTTTACATGTGTTTCCTATAATTTTTCAGTTTTGAATAATGCAACAACAAAACATAAGTGGTTTTACTCATTTTGAACATGTTTAAAATCAAAATATACAAACTTTATCCACGTTTTCTATAATTTTTGAGTTTTGAAAAATGCAACACCAAAACATAGGCAATTTTACTCATTTCAAGCATGTTTATAATTAAAAGATTCAAACTTTATACGTGTTTCCTATAATTTTTGACTTTTGAATAATGTAAATCCAATATATAGGTAGTTTTACTCATTTCGAGCATGTTTACAATTAAAAGATTCAAGATCTATGTATGTTTCTTATAATTTGACTGTTGAACAACGTAACACCAAAACAAAGGCATTTTTATTCATTTTGAACTTGTTTACAATCAAAGGATCCAAACTTTATGTGCATTTCATATAATTTTTTAGTTTTGAATAATGCAACACAAAAACTTTGGTATTTTTACTCATTTCAATCATGTTTACAATCAAAAGATTCAAACTTTATGAGCATTTTATATAAAGTTTGAATTTTGAATAATGCAACACCAAAACATAGGTAGTTTTACTCATTTCGAGCATGTTTACAATCAAAAGATTTAAACTTTATGCACATTTACTATATTTTTTGAGTTTTGAATAACGCAACAATAAAACATAGGTAGTTTTACTTGTTTTAAGCATGTTTCTAGTAAAAATATTTAAACTTTATTCACCTTTCCTATAATTTTTGAGTTTTAAATAATGCAACACCAAAACTTTGGTAGTTTTACTAATTTCAAGCATGTTAAAACTTTGTGCACATTTCGTATAATTTTTGAGTTTTCAATAATGCAACATCAAAACTTCAGTGGTTTTACACATTTTTAGTGTGTTTAAAATCAAAATATACAAACTTTATGTGTGTTTCTTATAATTTTTGAGTTTTGAGTAATGAAACACCAAAACTTAATTGGTTTTACTCATTTCAAGAATGTTTAAAATTAAAAGATTCAAAATTTATGCTCATTTCTTATAATTTTAGTGTTTTAAATAATGAAACAAAAAAACATATGTGGTTTTACTCATTTCATGCATGTTTACAATCAAAAGATTCAATCTTTATGCATGTTTCTTATATTATTTGAGTTTTGAATAATGCAACACCAAAACTTAGGTGTTTTAACTCATTTTGAGCATTCTTAAAATCAAAAGATTCAAACTTTCTATGCATTTCCTATAATTTTTGAGTTTTAAATAATGTAACACGAAAGCTTAAGTGGTTTTACTCATTTTGAGCATGTTTACAAATAAATGATTCAATATTTATGCACTTTTACTATCAAGTGATTCAAACTTTATGCACATTTCTTATAATTTTTGAGTTTTGAATAATACAATACCAAAACTTATGAGGTTTTACTCATTTCAAATATGTTTACACTCAAAAGATTCAAAATTTATGCATGTATCCTATAATTTTTGAGTTTTGAATAATGCAAGACCAAAACATGGGCAGTTTTATTCATTTTGAGTGTGTTTACAATCAAAAGATTAAAACTTTATGCACATTTCTTCTAATTTTTGAGTTTTAAATAATACAACAAAAAAATATAAGTGATTTTACTTATTTTGAGCATGTTTACAATCAAAAGATTCAAACTTTATGCATGTTTCCTATAATTTTAGAGTTTTAAATAATGCAACACCAAAACTTAGTTGGTTTTTCTCATTTCAAGCATGTTTACAATCAAAAGATTCAAACTTTATGTGTGTTTCCTATAATGTTTGAGTTTTAAATAATGCAACACCAAAAATTAGGTGGTTTTACTCATTTTGAGCATGTTTAGAACAAAAGATTGAAACTTTATGCACTTTTCCTATAATTTTTTAGTTCTGAATAATGCAAAACTAAAACATAGATGATTTTATTTATTTCAAGCATTTTATAATCAAAAGATTAAAACATTATCTACATTTCTTATAATTTTTGAGTTTTGAATAATGTAACACCAATGTGTAGGTAGTTTTACTCATCTCAAGCATGTTTACAATCAAAACATTCAAGATTTATGCGCTTTTCATATAAATTTTGAGTTTTTAATAATGTTGCTCCAAAAATAGGCAATTTTACTTATTTTAAGCATGTTTACAATCAAAAGATTTATACTTTATGCTCATTTCCTATAATTTTTAAGTTTTGAATAATGTAACACCAAAACTTAGGTAGTTTTACTCATTTCATGCATGTTTACAATCAAAAGATTCAGACTTTATGTGCATATCCTATAATTTTTGAGTTTTTAATAATGCAACACCAAAACTTAGGTGTTCAAACTTTATGCACGTTTCATATAATTCAAGTTTTGAATAATGCAACACCAAAACATAGGAATTTTCACTCATTTTGAGCATGCTTATAATCAAAATATTCAAACTTTAGGCATGTTTCCTATGATTTTTAAGTTTTGAATATTGTAACATGAAAACTTGGGTGGTTTTACTCATGAGTTTTGAGCATGCTTACAATCAAAAGATTCAAACTTTATGTGTATTTACTATAATTTTTTAGTTTTGAATAATGCAACATGAAAATTTAGGAAGTTTTTCTCATTTTGAGCATGTTTACAATCAAAATATTCAAAACTTATACGTGTTTCTTATAATTTTTTAGTTTTCGATAATGCAAACCCAAAATATAGGTGCTTTTACTTGTTTTGAGCATGTTTACAATCAAATGATTCAAACTTTATGGATATTTCCTTTAATTTTTGAGTTTTGAATAATACAAGACCAAAACTTAAGTAGTTATACTCATTTTGAGCATGTTTAAAACTAAAAGATTCAAACTTTATGAACATTTCTAATGATTTTTGAGTTTTTGAATAATGAAACATAGAAACTTAGTGAATTTTGCTTGTTTTGAATATGTTTACAATCAAAAGACTCAAACTTAATGCACATTTCTTATAATGTTTTAGTTTTGAATAATTAAACACCAAAAACTAAGTGGTTTTACTTGTTTTGAGCATGTTTATAATCAAAAGATTCAAATGTTATGTGCATTTCTCATATTTTTTGAGTTTTGTATAATGCAACACCAAAACTTAAGTGGTTTTACTCGATTCAAGCATGTTTACATCAAAAGTCTCAAAATTTATTTGTTTTTTCTATAATTTTTGAGTTTATAATGATGTAATACTAAAGCATAAACATTTTATGTGTTTTGAGTAAGTTTACAGTCGATATTTAAACGTTATGCACATGTTTCCTATAATTTTTGAGTTTTGAATAATGCAACACCAAAACATAAATAGTTTTACTCATTTTGAGCATGATTACAATCAAAATATTCAAACTTTATTTGTGTTTCCCATAATTTTTGAGTTTTAAATAATATAACACCAAAAGTTAAGTAGTTTTCCTCATTTTGGGCATGTTTACAATCAAAAGATTCAAAATTTATGCGTGTCTCCTATCATTTTTGAGTTTTGAATAATGAAACATCAAAAATTAAATGGTTTTACTCATTTTGAGCATGTTTACAATCAAAAGATTGAAACTTTGTGTGTTTCCAATAATTTTTCAGTTTTGAATAATGTAACACTAAAACTTAAGTATGTTTATGCATTTCAAGCATGTTTATAGTCAAAATATTCAAGCTTTATGCACCTTTCATATAATATTTGAGTTTTACTCATTTCAAGCATGTTTACAATCAAAAGATTTAACTTTATGCAAATTTCTTATAATTTTTGAGTTTTGCATAATACAACACAAAAACTTAGGTAGGTTTACTCATTTTTAGTAAGTTTACAATCAAAAGATTCAAAATTTATGCATGTTTCCTAACATTTTAGAGCTTTAAAGAATGCAACACCAAAACTTAGATAGTTTTACTCATTTCAAACATGTTTATAATCAAAAGATTCAAAATTTATGTGTGTTCCCTATAATTTTTGAGTTTTGAATAATGCAACACCAAAACATAAATGGTTTTACTCATTTTGAGCATGCTTATAATCAAATGATTCAAAATTTATGCATATTTCCTATAATATTTTAATTTCAAATAAGGTAACACCAAAACTTAGGTGGTTTTACTCACTTTGAGCATGTTTCAAATTGAAAGATTCAAACTTTATGCATGTTTCCCATAATATTTGAGTTTTGAATAATGCAACACCAAGACTTAAGTGGTTTTACTCATTTCAAGTATGCTTACAATCAAAAGATTCAAACTTTATGCATGTTTTATATAATTTTTTTGTTGTGAATAATGTAACACTGAAACATAAGAAGCTTTACATGTTTCGAGCATGTTTATAGTCAAAATATTCAAACTTTATGAATGATTCCTATAATTTATGAGTTTTGAATAATGCAACACTAAAACTTAAGTGTTTTTATTCATTTCACACATGTTTTCAATCAGAAAATTCAAACTTTATCGCGTGTTTCTTATATTTTTTGAGGTTTGAATAATGTAACTTCAAAACATAAGTATTTTTATTCCTCTCGAGCATGTTTACAATCAAAAGATTAAAACTTTAGGCATATTTCCTATAATTCTTGAGTTTTGAATAATGCAACACCAAAACATAAGCATTTTTACTTTTTTTGAGCATGTTTATAATCGAAAGATTTAAACTTTATTTTTTTTTTTTTTTTTCAGTATTGAATAATGCATCACAAAATCTTTATAAGTTTTTTCTTTTTTCATGCATGTGTAGAATCAAAATATTTAAAATTTATTTGGGTTTCCTTTAATTTTTGAGTTTTGAATAATGCAACACCAAAACATAAGCAATTTTACTCATTTTGAGAATGTTTAGTAACAAGAAGATTCAAAGTTTATGTGGCTTGCCTATAAGATTGACTTTTGAATAATGAAACACCAAAACATAGGTGGTTTTACTTGTTTTGAGCATGTTTACAAATAAAAATTCAATGTTTATGAAGGTTTCCTATAATTTTTTATTTTTAAATAACGCAACACAAAAACATAAGTAGTTTTATGTGTTTCAAGCATGTTTACTATCAAAATATTCAAACTTTATGTGCATTTCCAATAATGTTTGAGTTTTGAATAACGCAATACCAAAATTTAGGTAGTTTTACTCATTTTAAGAATGTTTACAATTAAAAGATTCAAACTTTATGCACTTTTTTAAATAATTTTTAAGTTTTAAATAACGCAACACCAAAATTTAGGTAGTTTTAGGTGGTTTTAATCATTTAAAGCATATTTACAATCAAAATATTCAAACGTTATTCATGTTTCCTATAATTTTCTGAGTTTTTAATAATCCAACACCAAAACTTACGTAGTTTTACTCATTTTCAGCATGTTTACAACCTAAGGATTCAAACTTTATGTACATTGCATATAATTTTTGAGTTTTAAATAATGCAACATTAAAATGTAAGTAGTTTTACTCATTTGGAGCATATTTACAATCAAAAGATTCAAAATTTATACATGTTTCCTATAATTTGTGAGTTTTTAATAATGAAAAACCAAAACATAGGTACTTTTACTTGTTTTGAGCATATTTATAATAAAAATATTAAAGCTTTGTGTATGTTTCCTATAATTTGAGTTTTGAATAATGCTACACCAAAACATAGGCATTTTTAGTTATTTTGTGCATATTTACAATCAAAAGATTCAAACTTTATGCACGTTTCCTATAATTTTTGAGTTTTGAATAATGCAATACCAAAACATAGGTAGTTTTACTCATTTCTAGCATGTTTACAATCAAAAGATTCAGAGTTATGCACATTTCCAATAATTTTTGAGTTTTGAATAATGGAACACCAAAACATAGGCAATTTTACTCATTTTGAGCATGTTTAAAACTAAAATATTCAAACTTTATATGTGTTTCCTATATTATTTGAGTTTTGAATAATACAACACCAAAACTTAGGTGTTTTTACTCATTTGATGCATTTTTAAAATCAAAATATTCAAACTTTATATGCATTTCCTATAATTTTTTTAGTTTTGAAAAATGTGACAACAAAACTTAGGTGATTTTACTCATTTTGAGCATGTTTACAATCAAAAGATACAAACTTTATGCATGTTTCCTATATAATTTGAGTTTTGAAAAACTTATGTAGTTTTACTCATTTTGTGCATGTTTACAATTAAAATATTCAAAATTTTATGCACATTCCCAATACTTTTTATGCTTTGAATAATGAAACACTAAAACTTAGACAATTTTACTCATTTTGATCATGATTACAATCTAAATATTCAAAATTTATGCACTTTTACTATAATTTTTTAGTTTTGAAATATGTAACACCAAAACATGGATGGTTTTACTTATTTTGAGCATGTTTACAATCAAAATATTCAAACATTATAGCCATTTCTTATAATTTTTCAGTTTTGAATAATTTAACACCAAAACATAGGTGATTTTACTCATTTCGAGCATGTTTATAATTAAGAGATTCAAACTTCATGTGTGTAATTTTTGTGTTTTGAATAATGTCACACCAAAACTTGGGTGGTTTTACTCATTTTGATTGTGTTTACAATCAATACATTATAACTTTATGTACTTTTCCTATAATTTTTGAGTTTTGAATAATGCAACACCAAAATGTAAATTTTTTTTCTCATTTTGAGCATGTTTAAAATCAAAAGATTCAAACTTTTCCACGTTTCCTATAATTTTTGAGTTTTGAATATTGTAACACCCAAACCTAGGTGGTTTTACTCATTTTGAGCATGTTTACAATCAAAACAATCAAACTTTATATATGTTTCCATAATTTTTGAGTTTTGAAGATTGTAACACCAAAATTTAGATAGTTTTACTCATTTTGAGCATGTTTACAATCAAAAGATTCAAATTTTATGCATGTTTCCTATATTTTTTAGTACATTATAATGTAACCTTCATAGGTTATTTTACTCATTTTTCGCATGTTTCCAATCCAAAGATTCAATCTTTATGTTTATTTTGTACATTTTTTGAGTTTTGAATAATGCACCACCAAAACATAGGTAGTTTTACTCATTTTGAGCACGTTTACACTCAAAAGATTCAAACTTTATGCATTTTTTCTATATTATTTGGGTTTTGAATAATGCAACACCAAAAATTAGGTGGTTTTACTTGTTTCAAGAATTATTTACAATCAAAAGATTCATACTTATGCCCTTTTCCTATAATTTTTTAGTTTTAAAAAATGTAACACCAAAATGTAGATGGTTTTACTCATTTTGATCATGTTTACAATCAAAAGATTTGAACTTTATGAGCATTTTTTTTTACTTTTTGAGTTTTGAATAATGAAACACCAAAATTTAGGTGGTTTAACTTGTTTATAGCATGTTTACAATCAAAAGATTCAAACTTTATGTGTGTATCCTATTATTTTTGAGTTTTGAATAATGAAACACCAAAACATAGGTGCTTTTACTCATTTTGAGCATGTTTACAATTTAAACTTTATGTTTGTTTCCTTTAATTTTTGAGATTTGAATAATGCAGCATCAAAAGTTAAGTGGTTTTACACATTCTAAGCTTGTTTACAATCAAAATATTGAACTTATGCATATTTCCTATAATTTTTGAGTTTTGAATAATGAAACAAAAAAGGTTAGGCACTTTTAATTGTTGAGAGCATGTTTACAATCAAAAGATTCAAACTTTATGTGTGTTTTCTATAATTATTTTATTTTTGAATCATGCAACACCGCTGATTAGGTAGTTTTACTCATTTCGAGCAAGTTTACAAACAAAAGATTCAAACTTTATGTAAAATTTTTATAATTTTAGTTTTGAATAATGCAATGCTAAAAATTAGGTGGTTTTACTCATTTCAAGCATGTTTACAATCAAAAGATTTAAAATTTGTGCATGTTTCCTTTAATTTTTGAGTTTTGAATAATGTAACACTAAAATTTATGTAGTTTTTCTCATTTCGAGCATGTTTATAATCAAAATATTAAAACTTTATACGTGTTTCCTATATTATGTGAGTTTTGAATAATGCAACACTAAAAATTAGGTGGTTTTACTCATTTTGAGCATTTTTAAAATCAAAACATTCAAACTTTATGCATTTTTTCTTTAATTTTTGAGTTTTGAATAATGTAACACCAAAACATAGGTTATTTACTCATTTTGAGCATGCTTACAATGAAAATATTCAAACTTTGTGAATATTTCCTTTAATTTTTGAGTTTTAAATAAAGAAACATGAAAATTTAGGTATTTTTGCTCATTTTGTGCATGTTTATAATCAAAAGATTCAAACTTTATGCACATTTCCTATAATTTTGGAGTTTTGAATAATGCACCACCAAAACTTAAGATGTTTTACTCATTTTGAGCATCTTCAAAATCAAAAGATTCAAAATGTATGCATGTTTTCTATATTTTTTGAGTTTTAAATAATGCAACACAAAAATTTGAGCCATTTTACTCATTTCAAGCATGTTTACTATTAAAAGATTCAATTTTCATGTGTATTTCCTATAATTATGAGTTTTGAATAATGCAACATCAAAACATAGGTAGTTTTACTCATTTTAAGAATGTTTACAATCAAAAGATTCAAACTTTGTGTTGCCTATAATTTTGGAGTTTTTAATAATGCAAAACCAAAACATAAGCCATTTTACTCATTTTGAAGATGTTTACAATGAAGATATTCAAACTTTATGCGTATTTCTTATAATTTAATTTTTGCATAATGCAACACAAAAATTTAAGCATTTTTACTCATTTCGAGCATGTTTACAATAAAAAACTCAAATTTTATGCATGTTTCTTATATTATTTGAGTTTTGACTAATGCAACACCAAAACTTAGGTGGTTTTACTCATTTTTATCCTTTTTAAAATCAAAGAATCAATTTTTTTTGTATTGCCTTTAATTTTTGAGTTTTAAATAATGGAACATGACAACTTAAGTGGTTTTACTCATTGTAAGCATGTTTACAAATAAATGATTCAATCTTTATGCACTTTTACTATCAAAAAAATCAAAATTTATGCACATTTCTTATAATTTTTGAGTTTTCAATAATACAATACCAAAACATAGGAGGTTTTACTCATTTGAAATATGTTTATAGTCAAAAGATTCAAAATTTATGTGTGTATCCTATAATTTTTGAGTTTTGAATAATGTAAGACCAAAAATTGGGTGGTTTTATTCATTTCAAGTGTGTTTACAATACAAAGATCAAAACTTTACGCATGTTTCTTATAAATTTTAAGTTTTGAATAATGCAACACCAAACTATAAGTGATTTTACTTATTTTGAGCATGTTTACAATCAAAAGATTCAAACATTATGCATGTTTCCTATAATTTTAGAGTTTTGAATAATGCAACACTAAAACTTAGGTGGTTTTACTCATTTCTAGCATGTTTACAATCAAAAGATTTAAAGTTTATGCATGTTTCCTATAATTTTTGAGTTTTAAATAATGCAACACCAAAAATTAGGCAGTTTTACTCTTTTTTAGCATGTTTACAATAAAAGGTTGAAACTTTATGCACTTTTTGCTATAATTTAGTAGTTTTGATTAATGTCAAAATAAAACATCAATTATTTTATTCATTTCAAGCATGTTTATAATCAAAATATTAAGACTTTATTGTTATAATTTTTGAGTTTTGAATAATGCAACACCAAAATGTAGGTAATTTTGCTCATTTCAAGCATGTTTACAATCAAAAGATTCAAACTTTATGCACTTTTTGTATAATTTTTTATTTTTTAATAATGTAACACTAAAACATAGGTAGTTTTACTTATTTTAAACATGTTTATAATCAAAATATTTAAACTTTATTCTCATTTCCTATAATTTTTAAGTTTTGAATAATGTAACACCAAAACTTAGGTAGTTTTACTCGTTTCGAGAATGTTTACAATTAAAAGATTCAAATTTTGTGTATTTACTATAATTTTTGAGTTTTTAATAATGCAACACCAAAACTTAGGTAGTTTTACTCATTTTGAGCATGTTTACAATCAAAATATTCAAACATTATGCACATTTCCTCTAATTTTTGAGTTTTGAATAATACAACACCAAAACATAGGTGGTTTTACTTGTTTGTAAGATGTTTACAATCAAAAGATTCAAACTTATTTGTATTTCCTATAATTTCTATGTTTTGAATAATGCAACACAAAAACTTAGCAATTTTAATCATTTCAAGCATGTTTAAAATAAAAAGATTTAAACTTTATGGATGTTTCCTATAATCTTTGAGTTTTGAATAATGAAACAATAAAACACAAGTGGTTTTACTCTTTTTAAACATGTTTAAAATAAACATATAGAAACTCTATGTGTGTTTCCTTAAATTTTTGAGTTTTGAATAATGTAACACAAAAATTTAGGTAGTTTTACTCATTTCAAGCATGTTTACAATCAAAAGATTCAAACTTTATGTATGTTTTGTATAATTTTTTATTTTTTAATAATTTAAAACCAAAACATATGTAGATTTACTCATTTTGAATATGTTTATAATCAAAAGATTTAAACTTTATGCATATTTCATAAAATTTGAGTTTTGAATAATGTGACACCAAAACATAGACATTTTTACTCATTTTGAGAATGTTTACAATCAAAATATTCAAACTTCATGCATGTTTCCTATCATTTTTGAGTTTTGAATATTGTAACATGAAAACTTGGGTTGTTTGGCTTATTTCATGAATGTTTATAGTCAAAAGATTCAAACTTTATGTGCATTTTCTATAATTTTTTAGTTTTGAAAAATGCAACATGAAAATTTATGTAGTTTTTCTCATTTAAAACATTTTTACAATCAAAAGATTCAAACTTTATGCTCATTTCCTATAATTTTTGAGTTTATAATAATGCAAAACCAAAATTTAAGTGATTTTACTTGTTTTGAGCATGTTTACAATCAAATAATTCAAAATTTATGCACATTTTCTATAATTTTTGAGTTTTGAATAATGTAACACCAAAACTTATGTGGTTTTACTCATTTTGAGCATGTTTGAAATTAATAGATTCAAACTTTATGCACATTTCCTATAATTTCTGAGTTTTGAATATTTTAACACAAAAACTTATGCACCTTACTCATTTTAGGAATGTTTACAAAACTTATGCACTTTTACTAATTTCAGGAATGTTTACAATCAAAAGATTCAAAATTTATTGCATTTCCTATAATTTTTAAATTTTGAATTATGCAACACCAAAACTTAAGTAGTTATACTCATTTTGAGCATGTTTAAAATTAAAACATTCAAAATTTGTGTGATTTTCCTATAATTTTTGAGTTTTGAATAATGCAACATTAAAACTTAGTCAAATTTACTTGTTTTGAGTATGTTTACAAACAGAAGACTCAAACTTAATGCACATTTCTTATAATGTTTTAGTTTTGAATACTTAAACACCAAAATTTTATGTGCATTTCTTATAATTTTTGAGTTTTGTATAAAGCAACACAAAAACATAAGTGGTTTTACTCGGTTTTAGCATGTTTACATCAAAAGATTCAAATTTTATGTGTGTTTTCTATAATTTTTGAGTTTATAATAATGTAACACAAAAAATTAAGCATTCTACATGTTTTGAGCAAGTTTAAGGTTGATATATATTCAAACTTTAAGTATGTTTCCTACAATTTTTGAGTTTTAAATAATGCAACACCAAAACATAAATAGTTTTACTCATTTTGAGCATGATTACCATCAAAATATTTAAAATTTATGTGTTTCATATAATTTTTGAGTTTTGAATAATGCAATACCAAAACTTAAGCAATTTTACATATTGTGTGTTTCCAATTTTTGAGTATGTTTACAATCAAAATATTAAAACATTGTGTGTTTCTAATAATTTTTGAGTTTTGAATAATGTAACACTAAAACTTAAGTATGTTTATGCATTTCAATCATGTTTACAGTCAAAATATTCTACTTTGTGTATCTTTCCTATAATATTTGAGTTTTACTCATTTCAAGCATGTTTAGAATCAAAAGATTTAAACTTTATGCACATTTATTATAATTTTTGAGTTTTGAATAATGCAACACCAAAGCATAGGTAGTTTTACTCATTTTTAGTATGTTTACAATCAAAAAATTCAAACTTTATATGTGTTTCCTAAACTTTTAGAGTTTTGAATAATGCAACACCAAAACTTAGGTAGTTTTACTCATTTCAAACATGTTTATAATCAAAAGATTCAAACTTTACATGTTTTCCCTATAATTTTTGTGTTTTGAATAATGCAACACTGAAACATAGATGGTTTTACTCATTTTGAGCATGTGTATTATCAAAAGATTTAAAATTTATGCTTGTTTCCTATAATTTTTAATTTTTAATAATGTAACACCAAAACTTAGATAGTTTTATGTGGTTCGACCATGTTTGCAATTAAAAGATTCAAACTTTATGCATATTTCCCATAATATTTGAGTTTTGAATAATGTAACACCAAAACCTAAGTTGTTTTACTCATTTCAAGTATGTTTACAATGAAAAGATTCAAACTTTATGCATGTTTCCTATATTTTTTTTGTTTTGAATAATGTAACACCAAAACCTACGAAGTTTTACATGTTTTGAGCATGTTTATAGTCAAAATATTTAAACTTTATGCATGATTCTGAATAATTTATGAGTTTTGAATAATGCAACACCAAAACTTGTGGTTTTACTCATTTCACACATTTTTACAATCAAATGATTCAAACTTTATGCGTGTTTCTTACATTTTTTGAGTTTTGAATAATGTAACTGCAATACTTAACTGGTCTTATTCCTCCTGAACATGTTTACAATCAAAATATTCAAAATTTATGTGTGTTTCCTATAAATCTTGATTTTTGATAACACAACACCAAAACTTAAGCGGTTTTACTTATTTTCAGCATGTTTATAATCAAAAGATTCAAAAAAAATTTTCTTTAATTTTTGAATATTTAATAATGCATCACCAAATCTTTAGAAGTTTTACTTGTTTCATTCATGTTTAGAATCAAAAGATTTGAACTTTATTCGGGTTTACTATAATTTTTGAGTTTTGAATAATGCAACACCAAAACATAAGCAATTTTACTCATTTTGAGAACGTTTAGAATTAAAAGATTCAAAGTTTATGTGGGTTTCCTATAAGATTGAGTTCTAAATAATGAAACCTCAAAACTTATGTGGTTTTACTTGTTTTGAGCATGTTTACCAAAAAAAATTCAAACTTTATGAAGGTTTCCTATTATTTTTAGTTTTGAATAATGCAACACTAAAAGATAAGTAGTTTTATGTGTGTCATGCATGTTTACTATCAAATTATTCAAAATTTAGGTGCATTTCCAATAATGTTTGAGTTTTGAATAATGTAACACCAAAACTTAGGTATTTTTACTCATTTTGAGCATGTTTACAATTGAAAGATTCAATCTTTATACACATTTTTTAATAATTTTTATGTTTTGAATAATGTAACATCAAAATTTAGGTGGTTTTAGGTGGTTTTACTCATTTTAAGCATGTTCACAATCAAAAGATTCAAAATTTATGCACATTTCCTATCATTTTTGAGTTTTTAATAATGCAACACCAAAACATAGGTAGTTTTACTCATTTTGAGCATGTTTACAACCCAAAAATTCAAATTGTATGTGTATTGCATATAATTTTTATGTTCTGAATAATGCAACACTAAAACGTAGGTAGGTTTACTCATTTGGAACATATTTACAATCAAATGAATCAAAACTTTATGCTTGTCTCATTTAATTTTTTAGTTTTTAATAATGTAAAACCAAAACATAGACAGTTTTATGTGTTTTGGGCATGTTTATAATCAAAAGATTAAAGCTTTATGCATGTTTCCTATAATTTGAGTTTTGAATAATCCTACACCAAAACATAGGCATTTTTACTTATTTTGAGCATATTTACAATCAAAAGATTCAAACTTTATGCATATTTCATATAATTTTTTAGTTTTGTATAATCCAACACCAAAACATAGATAGTTTTACTCATTTCCAAAATATTTACAATCAAAAGATTTAGAGTTATGCAGATTTCCTAGATTTTTTGAATTTTGAATAATACAAGACCAAAACTTAGGCCATTTTACTCATTTTGAGCATATTTACAACTTTATGCACCTTCCCTATAATTTTTGAGTTTTGAATAATGTAACACTAAAACTTAGAAATTTTAATTATTTGAAGAATGCTTAAAATCAAAAGATTCAAAATTTATGCAGATTCCTTATTATTTTTACGTTTTAAATAATGCAACACCAAATCATGGATAGTTTTACTCATTTTCAGCATGTTTAAAATTAAAAGATTCAATCTTTTTGAATGTTTCCTATAATTTTTGAGTTTTGAGTAATGTAACACCAAAACCTAAGGGTTTTACTCATTTTTACCATGTTTACAATTAAAAAAATCAAATTTTATATTTGTTTCCTACAATTTTTGAGTTTTGAAGAATGCAACACTGAAACTTAGGTAGTTACTCATTTTGAGCATGTTTATAATCAAAAGATTCAAATTTTATGCATGTTTCCTATATTTTTTTTTTGTTTTGAATAATGTAACACTAAAACATAGGTTATTTAACTCATTTTGAGCATGTTTCCAATTAGAAGATTCAGACTTTATGTGTATTTTACACATTTTTTGAGTTTTAAATATTGCACCACCAAAACATAGGCAGTTTTACTCATTTTGAGCATGTTTACAATTAAAAGATTGAAACTTTATGAATGTTTTATATATTATTTGAGTTTTGAATAATGCAACACTAAAACTTAGGTGGCTTTTCTTGTTTCAAGCATTGTTTACAATCAAAAAATTCAAAGGTTATGTGCTTTTCCTATAATTTTCTAGTTTTGAAAGATGTAACACCAAAACCTAGATGGTTTTACTCATTTCGATCATGTTTACAATCAAAATATTTAAACTTTATGTGCATTTCTTTTAATTTTTGAGTTTTGAATAATGAAACACCAAAACATAGGTGGTTTTACTCATTTCTAACATGTTTACAATAAAAACACTTAATCTTTAAATGTGTATCCTGTAATTTTTTAGTTTTGAATAATGAAACACCAAAACTTATGGGGTTTTACTTATTTTGAGCACTTTTACAATTAAAATATTCAAACTTTATGTTTGTTTCCTATAATTTTTTAGATTTGAATAATGCAACATCAAAGCATAAGTGGTTTCACTCATTCTAAGCTTGTTTACATTCAAAAGATTCAAACTTATGCATGTTTCTTATAATTTTTGAGTTTTGAATAATGTAACAACTAAACTTAGACACTTTTAATTGTTTAGAGCATGTTTACAATCAAAAGATTCAAACTTTATGCATGTTTCCCATATTTTCTTTTATTTTTGAATCATGCAACACCATTAATTAGGTAGTTTTACTCATTTCGAGCATGTTTACAAATAAAAGATTAAAACCTTATGCAAAATTCTTATAATTTTAAGTTTTGAATAATACAACACTAAAATTTAGGTGGTTTTACTCATTTCAATAATGTTTACAATTAAAGTATTTCAACTCTATGCATGCTTCCTATAATTTTTGAGTTTTGAATTTAGCAACACTAAAATTTAGGTAGTTTTCTCATTTTGAGCATGTTTACAGTCAAAGTATTCAAACTTCTTACATGTTTCGTATATTGTTTGAGTTTTGAATAATGCGACACCAAAACTTGGGTAGTTTTACTCATTTTGAGCCTTTTTCAAATCAAAAGATTCAAAATTTATGCATTTTTTCTATAATTTTTGAGTTTTGAATAATGTAACACCAAAACTTAGGTTGTTTTACTCATTTTGAGCTTGCTTACAATGAAAATATTTAAACTTTACACACATTTCCTTTAATTTTTTAGTTTTAAATAAAGCAACACAAAAATTTAAGTAGTTTTACTCATTTTGAGCATGTTTATAATCAAAAGATTCAAACTTTATGTACATTTCCTATAATTTTGGAGTTTTGAATAATGCAATACCAAAACATAAGTAGTTCTACTCATTTTGAGCATGTTTACAATCAAAAGATTCAAACTTTATAAAAGGCCTTTTTCCTATAATTTATGAGATCTAAATAATGCAAAACTAAAGCATAGGTGGTTTTATTCATTTCAAACATGTTTACATTCAAAATATTCAAACTTTGTGCACATTTCCTATAATTTTTGAGTTTTGAATAATGCAACAATTAAACATAGGTTGTTTTACTCATTTCAAGCATGTTTATAATTAAAAGATTCAAACTTTATGCACCTTTCCTATAATATTTGTGTTTTTAATAATGTAAAACCAAAACACATGTAGTTTTACTCACTTTGAGGATGTTTATGATTAAAAGATTTCAGCCTTATGCATGTTTTCTATAATTTGAGTTTTGAATAATGTGACACCAAAACATAGGAATTTTGACTCATTTCGAGAATGTTTACAATCAAAAGATTCAAATTTTATGCTAGTTTTCTATATTTTTTGAGTTTTGAATAATGTAACATCAAAACTTAGGCCATTTTACTCATTTCAAGCATGTTTACATTCAAAAGATGCAAACTTTATGCGCATTTCATAAATTTTTGAGTTTTGAATAATTCAACACAAAACCTTATGCAATTTTACTCATTTTGAGCATATTTATAATCAAAATATTTAATCTTTATGCATGTTACTTATAATTTAAGATTTGAATAATGTGACACCAAAACATAGGCATTTTTACTCATTTTGATCATGTTTACAATTAAAAAAATCAAACTTTATATGTCTTTCCTATAATTTTTGAGTTTTGAAGAATGAACACTGAAACTTAGGTAGTTACTCATTTAAAGAATGTTTACAATTAAAAGATTCAAACTTTTTACACATTTTCTATAATTTTTGAGTTTTGAAGAATGTAACACCAAAACTTGGGTAGTTTTACTCATTTTGAGCATGTTTACGATTAAAAGATTAAAAATTTATGGACATTTCGTATAATATTTTAGTTTTGAATAATACAACAAAAAACCATAGGTGATTTTACTCATTTTGAGCAGATCTACAATAAAAAGATTACAACTTTATGTGTCTTTCCTATAATTTTTGAGTTTTGAACAATGTAACACTAAAACTTATGTAGTTTTACTCATTTCACGCATATTTAATCTTTATGTGTGTTTCCTATATTTTTTTAGTTTTGAATAATGCAATAATAAAACTTAAGTGGTTTTACTCATTTTAAGCATGTTTACAATCAAAACATACAAACTTTATTGGTGTTTCCTACAATTTTTTAGTTTTAAACAATGAAAAACCAAAACTTTAATGGTTTTACTCATTTTGAGCATGTTTAAATTAAAATATTTAAACTTTAAGTGCATTTCATATAATTTTTGAGATTTGAATAATGCAACACTAAAAAGTAGGTGGTTTTACTCATTTTGAGCATGTTTAAAATCAAAAGATTCAAATTTTATGTGCATTTCATATAATTTTTTAGTTTTAAATAATGTTGAACCATAACTTAGGTGGTTTTACTCATTTTAAGTATGTTTAAAATCAAAAGATTCAAACTTTATGAGTGTTTCCTAAAAATTTTGGGTTTTTAATAATTCAACACCAATACTTAGGTGGTTTTAATTGTATTTACAATCAAAATATTCAAAAATTATGCATTTTTCCTATAATTTTTGAGTTTTGAAAAATGCAACACCAAAACATAGGTGGTTTTACTTATTTTAAGCATGTTTATATTCAAAAGTTTTAAACTTTATGCATGTTTCCTATAAATTTTTAACTTTTAATAATGCAACACCAAAACTTAGGTGGTTTTTCTCATTTGATGCATTTTTACATTGAAAAGATTCAAATTTATTCATGTTTCCTATATTATTTGATTTTTCAATAATACAACCCCAAAACCTAGGTAGTTTTACTCATTTCAAGAAATTTTAAAATCAAAAGATTAAAACATTATGTGGATTTCCTATAATTTTTAAGCTTTGAATAATGCAACACCAAAATTTAAGTAGTTTTCTTATTTTGATCATGTTTACAATCAAAAGATTCAAACTTTATGTGCTTTTCCTATAATGTTTTAGTTTTAAAAAATGTAACACCAAAACTTAGATGGTTTTACTCATGTTGAGCATGTTTACAATCAAAAAATTCAAACTTTATGTGTGTTTCCAAGAATTTTTGAATTTTGAATAATGCAACACCAAAACTTAGGTGGGTTTACTCATTCTAGCATCTTTAAAATCAAAAGATTCATACTTTATGTGTGTATCCTATAATTTTTGAGTTTTGAATAATACAACATCAAAACATAGGAGGTTTTAATCACTTTGAGCATATTTACAATCAAAAGATTTAAACTTTGTGTGTTTCCAATAATTTTTGAGTTTTGAGTATTGTAACATCAAAAATTAAGCAACTTTATTAATTTTGAGCTTGTTTACAATCAAAAGATTCAAACTTTATGCATGTTTCTTGTATTTCTTGAGTTTTGAATAATACAACACACAAACTTAGGTAGTTTTACTTGTTTAGAACATGTTTACTATCAAAAGATTCAAACTTTATGTAGTTTTCCTATAATTTTAGAGTTTTGAATAATGCAACACCAATACATAGATGGTTTTACTGATTTCAAGTAGGTTTACAATCAAAATATTCAAACTTTATGCATGTTTCTTATAATTTTTGAGTTTTGAATATTCCAACTCTGAAACATAGGCTTTTTTACTCATTTTGAGCATGTTTACAATCAATAGATTCAAACTTTATATGTGTTTCCTATAATTTTTGAGTTTTGAATAATGCAACTCAAAACTTAAGTGATTTTACTCATTATGAGCATGTTTACAATCAAAAGATTCAAACTATGTGTTTTTCCTATTCTTTTTGAGTTTTGAATAATGCAACACCAAAACATGGGTACTTTTACTCATTTCAAGCGAGTTTATAATCAAAAGATTTAAACTTTATGTGCATTTCCTATAATTTTTAAGCTTTGAATAATGTAGCAATAAAACTTAGGTAATTTTAATCGTTTTAAGCATGTTTACAATCAAAAGAATTTATATACATTTCATATAATTTTTGATCTTTGAATAATGCAACACCAAAACATAGGTGGTTTTACTCATTTTGAGCATGTTTACAATCAAAAGATCTAGGCATTATGCGTGTTTCATATAATTTTTGAGTTTTGAATAATGCAACACCAAAGCTTAGGTGGTTTTACTCGTTTAGAGCCTGTTTGCAATCAAAAGATTCATACGTTAAGTGTATTTCATATAATTTTTGAGTTTTGAATAATGATACACAAAAATTTATATGGTTTAACTCATTTCAAGCATGTTTACATTTAAAAGATTCAAACTTTATGCATGTTTACTATAATTTTTCAATTTTGAGTAATGCAACATAAAAAGTTAGGTGATTTTACTCATTTTGAGCATGTTTAAATGAAAATATTCAAAGTTTATGCATGTTTCCCATAATTTTTGTGTTTTTAATAATTCAAAACCAGAACATAGGTAGTTTTACTCATTTTGAGGATGTTTACAATCAAAAGATTCAATATTTATGCATATTTCTTATAATTTGAGTTTTGAATAATGAAACACCAAAACTTATGCATTTTTAATCATTTTGTGGATGTTCACCATCAAAAGATTCAAAGTTTATGCACATTTCCTATAATTTTTGAGTTTTGAATAATACAACACAAAACATTAGGGGGTTTTATGCATTTCAAGCATGTTTACAATTAAAAGATTCAAACTTTATGTGCATTTCTTATAATTTGTGTTTTGAATAATGCAATGCCAGAAATTAGATAAAACTTGAAGGGATTTACTCATTTTGAGCCTGTTTATAATCAAAAGATTCAAACACTATGTGCATTTCCTATATTTTTTAGTTTTGAATAGTGCAACATCAAAACTTAGGCTATTTTACACTACACATTTCAAGTGTGTTTACAATCAAACGATTAAAACTTTATGCACATTTTCTATAATTTTTTAGTTTTGAATAATGCAACACCAAAATTTTGATGGTTTTGCTTGTTTCAAGTATTTTTACAATGAAAAATTCAAACTTTATGCATGTTTTCTATCATTTTGGAGTTTTTAATAATACAACAAAACTTAAGTGGTTTTACTCATTTTAAACATGTTTAAAATAAAAATATAGAAACTTTATGTGTGTTTTCTAATTTTTTTGAGTTTTGAATAATGCAACACCAAAACTTAGGTATTTTTACTCATTTCAATCATGTTTACAATCAAAATATTCAAATTTTATGCTTTTTTCCTATAATTTTTGAGTTTTTAATAATACAAAATCAAAACATGTGTAGTTTTATACATTTTGAACATGTTTACAATCAAAAGATTCAAACTTTGTGCATGTTTCATATAATTTGAGTTTTGAATAATGTGACACCAAAACATAGGCATTTTTACTCATTTTGAGCATGTTCACACTCAAAATATTCAAACTTTATGCATGTTCCCTATAATTTGAGTTTTGAATAATGCAATATCAAAACTCAAATGGTTTTACTCATTGTGAGCATGTTTACAATCAAAAGATTCAAACTTTATGTGTATTTCATATATTTTTGAGTTTTGAATAATGAAACATCAAAACATAGATGATTTTACTCATTTCAAGTGTGTTTACAATCAAAAGATTAAAAAAAATTGTGCATTTTCTATAATTTTTGACTTTTGAATAATGCAACAGTAAAATTTTGATGGTTTTGCTTTTTTCAAGCATTTTTATAATGAAAAGATTCAAACTTTATGCATGTTCTCTATAATTTTTGAGTTTTGAATAATGCAACACCAAAACTTAGGCAATTTTTCTCATTTTGAGCATGTTTACAATCAAAAGATTCAAACTTTATGCATGTTTCCCATAATTTTTTACTTTTGAATAATGTAACACCAACACTTAGGCAATTTTACTTATTTCAAGTATGTTTACAATCAAAATATTTAAACCTTATGCATGTTTTCTATAATTTTTAAGTTTTGAATAATGTAAAACAAAAAGATAGGTGGTTTTACTTGTTTCAATCATGTTTACAATCTGAATATTGAAACTTTATGCATTTTTTATATAACTTTTGAATTTTGAATAATGCAACACCAAATTATAACTTGTTTTACTCGATTGGAGCATGTTTACCATAGAAATATTCAAACTTTATGCATGTTTTCTATAATTTTTGAGTTTTGAAAAATGCAACACAAAAAAATATGTATTTTTAATCATTTCAAGCAGGGTTACAATCAAAAGATTCAAACATTATGTGTTTTTCCTATAATTTTTTAGTTTTGAATAATGCAAAAATGAATATTAGGCTGTTTTACTCATTTTTTGCATGTTTACAATCAAAAGATTCAAACTTTATATCTATTTCCTATAATTTTTTAGGTTTGAATAATGTAATAGTAAAACTTAGGCAATTTTACTCATTTCAAGCATATTTATAATCAAAAGATCCAAAGTTTATGCGGCTTTCCTATAATTTTTGAGTTTTAAATAATGCAACACCAAAACTTAAGTATTTTTACTCATTTATAACTTGTTAATAATCAAAAGATTTAAATTTTAAGCATGTATCGCATAATTTTTAATTTTTGAAAAATAAAACACAAAAATTTAGGAGGTTTTACTCATTTTGAGCATGCTTATAATCAAAATATTCAAAACTTATGTGATTTTCCTATAATTTTTTAGATTTGAATAATGTAACATCAGAACTTCAGCAATTTTACTCATTTTGAACATGTCTAAAATCAAAATATTCAAATTTTATGTATGTTTCTTATAATTTTTGAGTTTTAATTAATGCAAAACTAAAACTTAGGTGGTTTTACTTCTTTAGAACATGTTTATAGTTAAAATATTCAAACTTTATGTGATTTTCCTATAATTTATGAGTTTTGAATAATGCAACACTAAAACTTACATAGTTTTACTCATTTTGAGCATGTTTACGATCAAAAGATTCAAACTTTATGTGTGTTTCCTATAATTTTTGAGTTTTAAATAATGCAACATTAAAACTTAAGTATTTTTACTCATTTTGAGAAAGATTACAATCAAAACATTTAAAATTTATGCCTGTTTCCCATAGGTTTTGAGTTTTTAACAATGCAACACCAAAACCTAAACAACTTTACTTGTTTAGAGCATGTTTACAATCAAAAGAATCAGACTTTATGTGCTTTTCCTATAATTTTTGAGTTTTCAATTATGAAACACCAAAACATGGGTGGTTTTACTAATTTCAAATGAGTTTACAATCAAAAGATTTTAACTTTATGAGCATTTAATAAAAAATAGAAGTTTAAAATAATGCAACACCAAAACATAGGTGATTTTAATCATTTTAAGCATGTTTACAATCAAAAGATTCAAACTTTATGTGCATTTCCTATATTTTTTGAGTTTTAAATAATTTAACAAAAAAACTTAGGTGGTTTTACTCATTTTGAGCATGTTTACAATCAAAATATTCAAACTTTCTATGTGTTCCCCATAATTTTTGAGTTTTGAGTAATGCAACACAAAAAATTAGGCAATTTTACTCATTTAGAGCATCTTTACGATCAAAAGATTCAAACATTATGCATATTTCCAATAATTTTTGAGTTTTCAATAGTGCAACATAGAAATTTAGGCAGTTTTACTCATTTCAAGCATGTTTATAATTAAAAGATTCAAATTTTACATATGTATTCCTACATTTTTTGAGTTTTGAATAATGCAACATAAAAACTTAGGTAATTTTACTCATTTTGAGCATGTTTCAATGAAAAGATTCAAGCTTTATGTGCGCTTCCCATAATTTTTGTGTTTTTAATAAGGTAAAACCAAACCATAGGTACTTTTACTCATTTTGAGGATGTTTATAATCAAAAGATTCATAATTTATTTGTATTTCCTATCATTTGAGTTTTGAATAATGAGACACCAAAAATTATGCATTTTTACTCATTTTGAGCATTTCACCATCAAAAGAATCAAACTTTATGCATGTTTCCCATAATTTTTGATATTTTGAATAATGCAACACAAAAACATAGGAGGTTTTATGCATTTTGAGCATGTTTACAATCAAAAGATTCAAACTTTATCCATGTTCCCTATAAGTTGAGTTTTGAATAATGCAATACCAGAACATAAATGGTTTTACTCATTTTGAGCATGTTTACAATCAAAAAATACAAACTTTATTTGCATTTCCAATAACTTTTTAGTTTTGAGTAATGCAATATCAAAACAAAAGTAGTTTTACTCTTTTCAAGCATGTTTAAAATTAATTGATTCAAACTTTATGCATATTTTAAATAATTTTTTTGTTTTGAATAATGAAACACCAAAATTTTGATGGTTTTGCTCATTTCAAGCATGTTTATAATGAAAATATTCAAAATTTATGTAAGTTTTCTATAATTTTAGAGTTTTGAATAATGCAACACTAAAACCTAAGTAGTTTTACTTGTTTTGAGCATGTTTACAATTAAAAGATTCAAAGCTTCAAGTATGTTTCCCATAATTTTTTACTTTTGAATAATGCAACACCGACACTTAGGTAGTTTTACTCATTTCAAGTATGTTTACAGTCAAAAGATTCAAACTTTATGTGTGTTTTTATAATTTTTGAGTTTTGAATAATGCAACATAAAACTTAGGTGGTTTTACTTGTTTTTAGCATGTTTACAATTAGAATATTTAAACTTTATACATGTTTTGTATAATTTTTGAGTTTTGAATAATGTAACACCATATTATAAGTTATTTTACTGTGTTCAGGCATGTTTCCAATCAAAATATTCAAAATTTATTCATGTTTCCTATAATTTTTGAGTTTTGAATAATGCAAAAGTTAAACATAGGTGGTTTTACTCATTTTGAGAATGTTTACAATCAAAAGATTAAATATTTATACATATTTCATATAATTTTTTAATAATACAACACTAATACTTAGATGGTTTTAGTCATTTCTAGCATGTTTACAATCAAAAGATTTAAACTTTATGAACTTTTCTTATAATGTATGCATTTTGAATAATGCAACATTGAAACTTAGTTGATTTTCTCATTTCAAGCATGTCGATAATCAAAATATTTAAACTTTATGTATATTTCCTATAATTATTGAGTTTTGAATAATGCAACACCCAAATGTATGTAGTTTTACTTATTTTGAGCATTTTTACAATCAAAAGATTCAATATTTATGCACATTTCCTATAATTTTTAAGTTTTGAATAATGGAACAATAAAACTTAGGTGGTTTTACTCATTTTGAGCATGTTTAAAATCAAAAAAATTAAACTTTATGCACATTTAGTCTAGTTTTTGAGTTTTCAATAATGCAAGACAAAAACATAGAAAGTTTTACTCATTTGGGGCACATTTACAATCAAAAGATTTAAAATTTACATGCATTTCCTATTACTTTATAGTTTTGAATAATGCAACACCAAGATTTATGTGGTTTTACTCATTTCAAGGATGCTTATAATCAAAAGATTCAAAATTGATGTGTTTCCTAATAATTTTATAGTTTTGAGTAATACAACACCAAAAGGTAGGCATTTTTACAAATTTTAGGTATGTTTACAATTAATAGATTTAAAATTTATGACAATTTTATATAATTTTTAAGTGCTAAATAATGTAACATCAAAATATAGGTGGTTTTACTCATTTTAAGCATGTTTACAATCAAAATATTCAAACTTTTGTGTGTTTCCTATAATTTTTGAGTTTTTAATAATGTAAACTAAAAAAATAGGTAGCTTTACTCATTTCAAGTATATTTACAATAAAAATATTAAAAATTTATGTGTGTTTCCTATAATTTGATTTTTGAATAATACGACACCAAAAATTAGGCATTTTTACTCATTTGAGCATGTTTACAATCAAAAGATTCAAACTTTATGCGTGTTTCCTATGATTTTTGAGTTTTATATAATGCAACACCAAAACTTGGTGGTTTTACTCATTTCATGCATTTGACAATCAAAAGATACAAAATTTATGTACATTTCCTATAATTTTTGAGATTTGAATAATACAACACCAAAATTTAGGTGGTTTTATTCATTTTGAGCATGTTTACAATCAAAAGATTACAAATTTATGTGCATTTCCTATAATTTTTAAGATTTAAAAAATGAAAGACCAATATTTAGATGGTTTTACTCACTTCAAGCATGTTTACAATCAAAACATTCAAACTTTATTCAAATTTCTCATTATTTTTGAGTTTTGAATAATGCAACAATAAAACATAAGTGCTTTTACTCATTTCAAGCATGTTTACAATCAAAAGATTCAAACTTTATGTGTGTTTCCATTAATTTTTGAGTTTTGTATGATACAACACAAAAATTTAAGTGGTTTTACTCATTTTATGCATGTTTACAATCAAAATAATCAAAATTTATCTACGTTTCATATAAATTTTGAGTTTTGAATAATACAACACCAAAACATACATGGTTTTACTGATTTTGAGCATGTTTACAATCAAAAGATTCAAAATTTATGTGTGTTTCCTATAATTTTTGAGTTTTGAATAATGCAACACCAAAACTTAGGCTATTTTACTCATTTTGAGCATGTTCAAAATTAAATTGTTCAAACTTTATGACCATTTCCTATAATTTATCAGTTTTGAATAATGCAACACCAAAACATAGGTAGTTTTACTCATTTCAATCATGTTTACAATCAAAAGATTCAAAATTTATGTGCATTTTCTATCATTTTTGAGTTTTAAATAATGCAACACCAAAACATAAGTTGTTTTACTCATTAGAGCATGTTTACAATCAAAACATTGAAACTTTATGCGTGTTTCCATTAATTTTTGAGTTTTGAATGATGCAACACTAAAACATAAGAGGTTTTACTCTTTTCAAGCAGCTTTACAATTAAGACATTGAAACTTTATGTGTGTCACTTATAATTTTTGAGTTTTGAATAATGTAACACCAAAACATAACCTATTTTACTCAGTTTGAGCATGTTTACAATCAAATTTTTTTGAACTTTATATGTGTTTTCTATATTATTTGAGTTTTGAATAATACAACACCAAAACATAGGTAGTTTTACTTGTTTTGATCATGTTTAAAACTAAAATAATTAATCTTTATGTATATTTCTTATTATTTTTTACTTGAATAATACAACACCCAAACATAGGTGGTTTTACTCATTTTGAGCATGTTTACAATCAAAAGATTGAAACTTTATGCATTATTTTGATAAATTTTGAGTTTTGAATAATGTAACACCAAAATGTATGTAGTTTTACACATTTTGAGTATGTTTACAATAAAAAGGTTCAAACTTTATGCGTGTTTACAATAAAAAAATTTCAGACTTAGGTAATTTTACTCGTTTTAAGCATGCTTACAATCAAAGATTTAAACTTTGTGTATTTATTATAAGTTTTGAATTTTGAGTAAAAGAACACCAAAACTTATGTAGTTTTACTCATTTCCATCAAGATATTCAAACTTTATATGTATTTCCAAAAATTTGTTAGTTTTGATAATTGTAACATCAAAAGTTAAGTGGTTTTCCTCATTTTGATAATGTTCACAATCAAAATGTTCAAAATTTATGCATGTTTCCAATAAATTTTTTTGTTTTGAATAATGCACCATCAAAACTTAGGTGATTTTACTTGTTTTAACAATGTTCACAATCAAAATATTCAAACTTTATGTATGTTTCCTATAATTTTTGAGTTTTTAATTATAAAACATGAAAACTTAGGCAATTTTACTCATTTGGAGCATGTTTACAGTCAAAATATTCAAACTCTATCCATATTTCTAATAATTTTTATTTTCAAAATAATGCAACACCAAAACTTAATCAATTTTACTTATTTTGATCATGTTTAAAATCAAAAGATTCAAACATTACAACACTTCATATAAAATTTCCTCCTCCACCCGAGTCAAATTTATGCAATCTCTACTTGACTCTGTTAGTAGGGAGAAATAGGGGGATTTTGTAGCTAGAAGGTAAATCATTGATGACATTGTCATAACCCATGAAGCTATGTACTCCATCACCAAATATTTAAGATAGGACATGGTACTCAAACTAGACATGTTAAAGGATTATGACCATGTTTCATAATGCTTTTTGATGTAGATTCTAGAAAAGCTTGAGCGAAACCATGAAAACCAAAAATTCATATAGAATTGTATTGCCACCCCTAAGTTCTCTATTATTATAAATGGTATCCATAAAGTTTTATTTCTTACCTCAAGATCTTTAAGACAAGGAGACCCCCTCATTCCATATCTCTTCATCATCTTAGTTAAAACTTTGGGGAGAATCTTGAGGTAAGCCTACAACCAAGGTCTGATTAAAGGCATTTTGGTGGCCTAGAATATTGACCCTATCACTCATAAGTAATTTACCAATGACATTATCATCTTAGGATATGCTTCCATTAAGAAAGCCAAGTACCTAAAATGTATCCTTAACAACTATGAAAAAGTGTCTAACCAATGCATCAACTTTAAAAATAATTTCCTCTTCTTTATCAATAGACCACCCTCTCAATAGTGAATAATTGATAAAATACCCTCTTAGTAAAAAAGAATTATTGAAATTCTAAATTGTCAAGTGGTAAAATTTCTAGCTAATCACCTAGGTATCCCTTTCTTTTCTATAAAAATGGAATCCCAATTTTCAAACCCTCTAAGTTATCAAATTCAAAGGAAATTAGTGGGTTATAAAGGTCACCTCTTCATCTAGGTGGGGAAATACTAGCTCCTCAAATATTATATTCAAAGTTCTCCTATTTATCTAATGTCAATATTTAAAATACTATCCAACATTTACTCCAAAATTTAACAAATTTAAAAAATCTTCCTATGGAGAGGTACTAAAGAAAGATTTAGATTCAATCTGGTTGGATGGGAAAAAGTCTATCTCCCTAAAGCTAATAAAGGTCTCAACTTGAGAAGCATATAATCTATGAATAGAGTCTTATTGGCAAAAATAGGTTGGTGCCTAATGAATGAGAATGGTGAATGGAAAAGAATCCTAAAGTATAAATACCTAAAATGAGTGGATGAGGATGACTTCTTGTGGGAAGAAGACCCCACTGGCTGATCTACCTTCTAGAAAGCCATAACTAGCTACAAATATCCTTTGAAGAGGGGCATCCTTTGGAAAATTGGCAATGGTGAGAAAATTTATTTTTAAAAAGATGCCTAGATATCCCACACCCCCCTCTCAACCTAAGATACATGGGTTGGATGGTATGTATAGCTCAAACAAAGATGGGGCTCTAAGTTAAGGGATTACTGGGAAATTAGGGAAGGAATAAAGTGTTGGAAGGTTATCCCCAACAAATATCTTACCTTGGAAGAATCCCAAGCCATTTATAACCTCATTCTAGCCTTAAATCACACTCATATTCCCTTCATATAGAAGGAATATCATTTTTATAGAGATTAGAAGATAACAACTCATACTCGATGTCCTTGGGCCATGTCATTAAACTCAATTTGGAAAGTAGTTGGGACCACTGGAAAAATCTTTGGGTAAATAACCTAACCCTCAAGGTCAATTTATTATTTTAGCTTTTGGTGTAGAATATAATTTTGACTATGGAAAACTTAGCCAAAAGGGGATTGATTGTCCCCAATAGATGTTCGATCTGTTGAAGTGTAGAAGTTTATGCTCAACACCTTTTTTTAAATGCCCACTTAGTGTGACATTCTTTAATTTTTTGATTAATCACCTCAACATGTCATGGGTCAAACCTAATAGTATCTTGGATATCATTTTTCAAAGGGAACCCCCCATGAAACATTCTTTCCTTGACCTTCCATTGGTGCCTCACCATTACTCTCTAGTTTTGGTGTATCTAGAAAATTTATAATGATAACCTTTTCCTCAATAAAATGCATCAATTG
Source organism: Torreya grandis (assembly GCA_037957365.1). Taxonomy (NCBI): domain Eukaryota; kingdom Viridiplantae; phylum Streptophyta; class Pinopsida; order Cupressales; family Taxaceae; genus Torreya; species Torreya grandis. Next base: position 759,987 of record JARHVA010005251.1, on the reverse strand, counting down.
AAATGCATCTTCACTCACATCTATCTATCAATCTCTAAAAATTAGAAGGCCTTTCATCCAAAAGACAAAGATCCTACCCCCCTTGGCCTTGCTCAATCTAAAAAATTGGGATCTTCAATAGGTTATGTCCTTCCACCAAAGACTTAATACACAAGTAAACCAAATGGAAGGTCTCTCCAGAAGGGTGGGTGAAACTAAACTTTAATAGGGCCTCAAAAGGCAACTTGGGTCCTACAGGAGGAGGAGGCATTATAAAAAAATTTAAAGGGGAGATATTGGCTACTTATGTAGGTGTCATGGGTAAGCAAAAAAAACATCTTACAGAGGCTAAGGTGGCCATTTGGGGTATACATCTAACATCAAACATCAATCAAAATATGATCATTATTGAGGGTAATTTGCTGAAAATTCTTAATGCTATGAAAGGAAAAACCATACCCTCACACACTATCAAGGAGATCATTGATGATCCAAGGCACATTTTAAAAAGCATACCTCAATTCTAACTCATACACACTTACAAGCAAGGAAATAGGGTGACCAACCTCCTCACCAGCATTGGAGTTGATCTCCACCATTTTACTAACTATTATGATACATGAAGTGTCCCCCTAGGGTGTATAACATCATTTGCATTGAAGGTACTTATGCAACTTAAATTTATCATATCCTCACATGTGTATCCCCTCAACTCAATGGGGAAATTATTTATTCAGTTGATCCACATTCATTTCAAAGCAAGGGGGACTAATTATATTTTTGTCTTTGGTGGGTGTTCCCCCCCCCCCCCCATTTGAGCCCTAACAATTGTGGTTGCATCCATAAATTTTGACTTCCCCACTCCAACTATGAACATCTCACACCCATAGGTGGTGATAAAGACCTCTTAGAATACACATCATGTAAAGAGGTCCATGAGCAAAAGAAGGTCTGAAAGAAACTCAAGAAGGGAGGCCTTATGGAGTTTATGGAACACATTACTAAACATAATTCCATGGTTCCCAGAGACTTCATCATGGCATGGATAAAATGGAAGGTCACCATGTGTGGCATCAACATAAACATCTTGAAGTAATTCATTAATGACACTAGAAGCTTGTCTTGTACAGGCACCAAGGAGTTTAAAGACTAGTCAAAGAAGCAATAATCTCTGTAGTGATTCTTTAGAACAAATGACTTCATATAGATAGACAAAAAAGGGTTCCCTCAAGTCAACCTCTTACATTATTGGCTTGAAGTTTTCCTTCTGATCATGAGGTACATGACTATATAAGGTAAGTACTCTTTAATACTTTCACACCATTTCCTACTCCTAAATCACTTCATTGGATTTAAAATCAGCCTTCCATATTTCTTACTCATGTCCCTAGAAAGTACTATTCTCCTCCACTAGGTTAACGATACAAACCCCATCCTCCATCAAGGGTTTATCCTCCTACTTGTTAAACATGGTCAGACTTTTTTAGGTCAAAAGGTCCTCCCTTAGGGGATCCTCTTCTGAGGAGGAATCCTCAACAAGGGACACTACTGAGGGTTCCCACCTACCCTCTAAATGCTCCCCCTAAAATAGTTTATCGCATTCCCCCCTAATGACCTTCCTCTCAAACTGTTATTTATTCCCAAGCCCAAACAAATTAAAATTTGGTCTCCTATGACATCAACTTGGAAAGGTAAGGCCATAATGATGGAAGAATTGGAAAAGAAAAATAATTGTTGGAAAATTTTAACTCAATGGCTCAACATGTAGGGTTTGGCATGATAAAAACTTATCCAAAACTAAAATAAACTTAATTAGGTGGTTGAGGCTATTTTCTATACCTTTTTCCACTCTACTTAGCCCCCACAATCCCCTATTATGAAATCTCCCAAGGTCCTTAAATCCCACTGACTCCCCCAGGGATGTCCCCCTTAAAGAAACCCCTTTGTAGGTTAAAGGTAGGAAGTGGCCCAAAATAATATTCCCTGGGGAAGTGGTTGAAGGCCTTAAGAACCATACTTGTGCCAAGGTTTAAAAATAAAAACCCATCATCTAGGCAAAGGAGACTACTACTTCTAAAGACACTTAGGAGAGACCTTATTCCTAGATCATTTTTAGTTTTATGTTTCTTATCATCATTCTAAGTATTGGTTTTTATATTTTTGTCCTTCCAGCCCTGGTTGGCCTTTCAAAACTATTATAACTCACTCTCATGGTTTCAGGTCCCTGTAAAACCTGGTGTTTACCCTATCAAATAAAAAATCAAAAGATTCAAACTTTATATGTGTTTGCTATAATTTTTAAACTTTATGGGCATTTCCTATAAGTTTTGAGTTTTGGATAATGTAACATGAAAAATTAGGCTATTTTATTCATTTTGAGAATGTTTACAATAAAAAGATTCAAACTTAATGCACGTTCGCTATAATTTGAGGTTTGAATAATGCAACACCAAAACATAGATAGTTTTACTCATTTTGAACATGTTTACCATCAAAACATTCAAACATTATTTGCATTTCCAATAATATTTGAGTTTTGAATAAAACAAAATCAAAACTTAGGTGGTTTTACTCATTTCAAGCATGTTTACTATCAAAGGATTCAAAATTTAAGCACATTTCCAGTCATTTTTTAGTTTTGAATAATGCAACACCAAAATTTAGTCATTATTTCTCATTTTCAGCATGTTTACAATGAAAATATTCAAACTTTATGCATGTTTCATATAATTTTTGAGTTTTGAATAACGCAACACTAAAACATAGGTAGTTCTACTCATTTTGAACATGTTTACAAATGAAATATTCAAACTTTTTGTGTATTTACAATAATATTTTACTTATGAATAATGAAACACCATAACATAGGTAGTTTTATTCATTTTGAGCATGTTTACAATCAAAAGATTCAAAATTTATGCACATTTTCTATAATTTTTTTGTTTTGAATAATGCAACACAAACACTTAAGTGATTTTAAATCATTCAATCATGTTTACAATCAAAACATTCAAACTATATCCATGTTTCATAGAATTTTTTAGTTTTAAATAGTGCAACAATGAAACATAAGTGGTTTTACTCATTTATAGCATGTTTACAAACAAAAGATCCCAACTTTATGGAAGTTTCCTATAATTTTTAGATTTGAATAATGCAACACTTGAACATAGGTTATTTACTCATTTCAAGCATGTTTACAATCAAAAGATTCAAATTTATGCATGTTTCTTATAATTTTTGAGTTTTGAAAAATGCAAAACTAAAAATTTGGCAATTTTACTCATTTTGTGCATGTTTACAATTAAAATATTCAAACTTTATGCATGTTTCCTATATTTTTTGAGTTTTAAATAATGTAACACCAAAACATAATAGGTTTTAACCATTTTGAGCATGTTTAAAATTAAAGGATTCAAACCTTATGTTTTTTTCTTATAATTTTCATGGTTTCAACAAAGCAACACCAAAATCTAGGTGGTTCTACTCATTTTAAGCATGTTTACAATCAAAAGATTCAAACTTTATGCATGTTTCTTAAAAAAATTGAGTTTTCAATAATGAAACACCAAAATTTAAGTAGTTTTAATAATTTCAAGTGTGTTTATAATCAAAATATTCTAACTTTATGTGCATTTTTTATAATTTTTGAGTTTTGAATAAAGCAACACCAAAACTTAGATAGTTTTACTCATTTTGATCATGTTTGCAATGAAAAGATTCAAACTTTACGTGTGTTTCCTATAGTTTTTGTGTTTTCAATACTATAAAACTAAAACATAGGTGGTTTTACTCAATTTATGCATGTTTACAATCAAAAGATTCAAACTTTTATGTGCATTTCCTATCATTTTTGAGTTTATAATAATGCAACACCAAAACCTAGGAAATTTTACTCATTTTGAGCATGTTTAAAAATAAAAGATTTAAAATTTATGCATATTACCTATAATTTTTGAGTGTTGAATAATGGAACACCAAAACATAGGTAGTTTTTCTTGTTTTGAGCATGTTTACAATCAAAAGATTCAAACTTTATACGTGTGTTGTATACTATTTGAGTTTGGAATAATGTGAAACAAAAATTTAGACATTTTTACTCATTTCATGCATGTTCAAAATTAAAAGATTCAAATTTTATCCACATTTCCTATAATTTTTTAGTTTTGAATATTACAACACCAAAACATAGGTTGATTACTCATTTTGAGCATGTTTACAATTAAAAAATTTAAACACTATAAATGCTTCCTATAATTTTTGAGTTTTGAAGAATGGAACATTGAAACTTAGTTGGTTTTATGTATTTTTGGCATGTTTACGATCAAAAAATTCAAACTTTGTGTATTTCCTATAATTATTTATTTTTGAATAATACAATGACAAAACATAGGCGGGTTTTTTCATTTTATGCATGTTTGTAATCAAAAGATTCAAACTGTATCCATATTTATTATAATTTTTGAGTTTTGAAAAATGCAACATGAAAAATTAAATTATTTTACTCATTTTGATCATTTTTAAATTAAAAAAATTAAAACTTTGTGCATGTTCCTATAAATTTTGAGTTTCGAATAATGCAACCCCAAAACTTTGTTGGAAATATTGTCATTGATATCAGAGGCCTAGCATTATTAGTGATAAAGGCCCCATTGAATTTAATGTTGTTTGTAGTAGATATATCTTAGCTAATGTGAGTTAATATTTATTTAATATTAATGAATATATTTTTGGTTGCATATGAGACAAAAGAAGGGCCCATGGAGAAGTCAAAGAGCCACGGGGTAAAGACAAAAGAAGGATGGGACACATTTTCCCATGAATAGTCATCTTGGGGAATTTCAAGAGTCACCAAGTGAAGACAAAAGAGGAAGGGTGCAATTTCCCATGAAGGGACACTTTGAGGAATATGAAAAGTCACCAAAGTAAAGACAAAAGAGGGAAGGACATTTTTGATCATGAAGGGTCACCACATGACTTTTCAAAGGCAAGGATATGAAGGGTTATACAAGATTGGTGCCATTTTACATGAGGATTGAAGGGTCACAAAGGGGGAAGGCCAAAGGTCATTTGGAAAGCTATAAATAAAGGCTTGAAAATCCATTTGTAATTTGGAAGATAGAGGTTGATTTTATATTATAATATCTAGCTTAGAAGAGCAATTATGAGAGATGAATATGATTTGTATTTGTTATATCTAGCTTAGAAGAGCAAAGGTGAGAGAGAGGAAAGAGATGTTGTATTAAACTATCATTTGTTGAGATAGCAACATTGAGAGATAGGTGTGTGGTATACACAAAGGGGTTGGTGCTCCTGTGGGTTGGTGCTCATGAATAGTTGCTAGTGTTGGTGCTCGGTAAAGGGGTTGGTGCTCTTGTGGGTTGGTGCTCATGAATTATTGTTGGGTTGGTGCTCGGCAAAGGGGTTGGTGCTCCTGTGGGTTGGTTCTCATGAATTATAGTTGGATTGGTGCTTGGCAAAGGGGTTGGTGCTCCTAGTGGGTTGGTGCTCACAAATTATTGTTGGGTTGGTTCTCGGCAAAGGGGTTGGTGCTCCTGTGGGTTGGTGCTCATGAATAGTTATTTGGTTGGTGCTCAGCAAAGGGGTTAGTGCTCCTGCAAGTTGGTGCTTGTGAATATTTTTTTGGTTGGTGGTCATTCATATACTTGAGATTGTTCTCTATGGTTTTTCCCACATTGGGTTTCCACGTTATATCTGGTGTCTCTCTCTATCTTGTGTGGTGTTTATTTTTTGAGTTTTATTGCATATCTTGAATTTTTGACTAAGTGGAATTTGATTAAAGGAATGTTTTATAATATATATGATATAATGATTCACCCCCCCCCCTCTCAATATATCCCATGCTTAACAATTGGTATCATAGCAAGTTCCTTCAGAAAGGGCTTAACATTTTGAAGGTAGATCAAATAAAATCATAAGATGGCCAAGAAGCTAAAGAAGGAGAATCAAGAGTTGAAATATGTGGTTGATGCTCTTAAGGAACAAGTTTGTTTCTAAGATTATAAGTTAGCTATATAAGTAAAAGAAAATAAGATATTTATTCAAGATCTTAAGAATCAATTAGAGGCTGCAAATTCAATTTTAACATCAAAAGAAGAAGAGTGTAATCAGTTGAACGTTGAGTTAGGTTATTTAAAGGATAATCATGAGAAGCTTATAATCAAAGTTGAGAAATATCATGAAATATTATTCCAAGGAAAGAAGGATGCAGGTTTTGAAGGCAAATCAAAGAAGCCAATTAGGCAGCATAATGCTTTCAAGTTTTCAAATTCTTTTGATGGCCATTGTTTTATTTGTCATCATGTTGGTCATAGGGCAAGAGACTGTATGATGAGAAGCAATCATTCAAAGGGAGATCTCAGTCACATTCAAGAAAAAGGTATGAGAAATATTGTTTGCTTTTGTTGTCATAAGGTTGGCCATATTGCTAAATTATGTCCAAAACAAGTAAAGAGATCTTCAAAGTATGTCAAAGGTTACAAAGCCCCTAAAAGATATGAGAAGAGTCAAATTCAGGTTTGGAGACCTAAAATAGTAAAGGTTGATCAGGTTGAGTTTAAGAGTGAAAATGAATTACTTGTTATAGTAGATAAAGAATCATATAGGAAGGATTGTGGAGAATCTCTTGTTACATTTGAGCATGAGCTTTGTCAAGATAAGATAGTTGTAAAAGTTGAGAAGATGAAAAACATTATAAATGTTGAGGTTAGTAAGTCAAAAAGGTTAGACATGCTTAAATAGATTCTAAAAGAAAAACACAAGAAGATCAATGAAGAAATAGAGGAGATGTGGGAATCTCCTGAGATTTGTTTCTAGGACCCTTTTGTGTGGGGTGTCTCTTCTAGGCTTCAAGGAGACACTTTTAAGAAAAATTGAAGTATGGTGGATGCTTTTAGGTCCTGGCTATGTTGCATGATAAGAAGGTGAGTTGGCAGATTAATTTGTATATCTTTTGAGGGAATAGATTTTTGAAGAAAATTTTACCTCAGTATTATGGTTTGAGGCTATTAGAATGATTCTTGCATATGCAATGTTTAAAAGTTTAGAAGTGTTTCAAATGATTATGTTCACAAGAAATTAGAATGTTGAAAAAGAGATAACAGTTTCAGAAAGAAGGAAAAGGATACTCTTGTAGATTCAATCAAGGAGGATTAGAGTTTCAAAGCCCCATTCATTAAGAAGAAGGTTTAGACATGCTTATGGCAGAAGAAACAACCTGAAGATTCTTTGTTGGTACAGACAACTTTGCATGTGAAAAATGAAGATCAACCATGGTTCGTTGATAGCACATGTTCGAGGCATATGACAGGAGATAAGAGTTAAGAAGATTAATGATGGCATACTGAAATTCAAAGATAAAACCGCTGCTAGGATAGCTGGCAAAGGTATTTTAAGTTTGGATATTAGTAGAACCAAAGCTAAGAATGTTTTGTAAGCATAATCTATTGAGTGTAAGTCAAATATGTGATCAAGGATACACCTTAAAGCTTCATGTGGAAGGTTTTGAGATTAGAATAAAATATTCAAATGAGTTGATTGTAGATTCTCAAAGGATAGGCAATGATTTATCAAATATCTTCTCAAAGGCACGATCAAAGGATACATTCAAAGATATGCAACAAGAGTTGGAAGTAATTTCTATTACTTCCTATAATTGATGTTCAACGTTAATTGAGGGGGAGCTAAGTGTTAGCTCTAGGTAGGCCCTTTGCCATTAATGTCAAAGGGGGAGAATAATAGGTATAGGTATATGTGTAGAAATAGGTACAGGGAATAGGTAAAAGTTACTATAGTAAGGGGGAGTTACTGTATGTTTTTAGATGATAGGATGTGTAGGTGATAGGATGTGGCAGTTTCAAGATTGAGGTTGCCATCAATGACAAAGGGGGAGATTGTTGGAAATATTGTCATTGATGTCAAAGGTCTAGCATTATTGGTGATAAAGGCCCCATTACATTTGATGTTGTTTGTAATAGATATATCTTGTGTAATGTGAGTTAATATTTATTTAATATTAACGAATATATTTTTGGTTGCATATGAGACAAAAGAAGGGCCCATGGAGAAGTCAAAGAGCCACAGGGTAAAGACAAAAGAAGGATGGGATGCATTTTCCCATGAAGAGTCATCTTGGGGAATTCTAAGAGTCACCAAGTGAAGACAAAAGAGGAAGGGCACAATTTCTCATGAAGGGACACTTTGAGGAATACAAAAATCACCAAAGTAAAGACAAAAGAGGGAAGGACATTTTTGCTCATGAAGGGTCACCACATGACTTTTCAAAGGCAAGGATATGAAGGGTCATACAAGTTTGGTGCCATTTTCCATGAGGATTGAAGGGTCACAAAGGGGGAAGGCCAAAGGTAATATGGAAAGCTATAAATAAAGGCTTGAGAAGACATTTGTAATATGGAAGATAGAGGTTGATTTGATATTGTAATATCTAGCTTAGAAGAGCAATTGTGAGAGATGAATAAGATTTGTATTTTTTATATCTATCTTAGAAGAGCAAAGGTGAGAGAGAGGAAAGAGAAGCTGTATTGAACTATCATTTGTTGAGATAACAACATTGAGAGATAGGTGTGTGGTATACACAAAGGGGTTGGTGCTCCTACGGGTTGGTGCTCACGAATAGTTGTTGGGTTGGTGCTCAACAAAGGGGATGGTGCTCCTGTGGGTTGGTGCTCTTGTGGGTTGGTGCTCGGTAAAGGGGTTAGTACTCCTGTGGGTTGGTGCTCATAAATTATTGCTGGGTTGGTGCTCGGCAAAGGGGTTGGTGCTCTTGTAGGTTGGTGCTCACGAATAGTTGTTGGGTTGGTGCTTAGCAAAGGGGTTAGTGCTCCTACAAGTTGGTGCTTGTGAATATTGTTTGGGTTGGTGCTCATTCATATACTTGAGATTTTTCTCTGTGGTTTTTCCCACATTGGGTTTCTGCGTTATATCTGGTGTCTCTCTCTATCTTGTGTGGTTTTTATTGTTTGAGTTTTATTGCATATCTTGAATCTTTGATTAAGTGGAATTCGATTAAGAGAAATTTTTATAAGACATATGATATAGTGATTCACCCCCCTCTCAATATATCCCATGCTTAACAAACTTAGGCAATTTTACTCATTTTAAGCACATTTATAATCAAAAGATTCAAACCTTATCTATGTTTCTTATAATTTTGGGTTTTGAATAATGAAACACCAATATTCAGGTGGTTTTACTAATTTTTCACATGTTTACAATCAAATGATTCAAAATTTATGTGCATTTCCTATAATTTTTTAAATTTTAAATAATGCAATAATGAAGATTAGGCTATTTTACTCATTTTGTGCATGTTTACAATCAAAAGATTCAAACTTTATATGTATTTCCTATAATTTGCTAGTTTTGAATAATGTAACAATAAAACTTAGGCAATTTTACTCATTTGAAGCATATTTATAATGAAAAGATTCAAAGTTTATGCGGCTTCCCTATAATTTTTGAGTTTTGAATAATGCATCACCAAAACTTAGGTGGTTTTACTCGTTTATAACATGTTTACAATCAAAAGATTTAAATTTTAAGCATGTATCTTATAATTTTTAATTTTTTAATAATAAATCACAACAATTTAGGAGGTTTTACTCATTTTGAGCATGTTTATAATCAATAGATTCAAACCTTATGTGAATTTCCTATAATTTTTTAGTTTTGAATAATGTAACATCAAAACTTCAACAATTTTACTCATTTTGAGCATGTTTGAAAATAAAAGATTCAAATTTTATGCATGTTTCTTACAATTTTTGAGTTTTAATTAATGTAAAACCAAAACTTAGGTGGTTTTACTTGTTTAGAACATGTTTACAATAAAAATATTTAAAAATTTATGCACTTTTCCTATAATTTTTGAGTTTTGAATAATGCATCACTAAAACTTAGATAGTTTTACTCATTTGGATCATGTTTCCATTCAAAACATTCAAAATTTACGTGTGTTTCCAATAAAATCAAAATGTAAGTAGTTTTACTCATTTTGAAGAAGTTTACAATCAAAACATTTAAAATTTATGCATGTTTCCTATAAGTTTAAAGTTTTGAACAATGCAACACCAAAACATAAACAATTTTACTTGTTTACAACATGTTTACAATCAAAAGAATCAAACTTTATGTGATTTTCCTATAATTTTTGAGTTTTGAATAATGCAACACCAAAACTTGGGTGGTTTTACTCATTTTGAATGAGTTTACAATCAAAAAAATTTAAATTTATGTGCATTTCCTAAATTTTTTAAGTTTATAATAATGTAACACCAAACCATAGGTGATTTTAATTATTTTAAGCATGTTTACAATCAAAAGATTCAAACTTTATGTGCATTTCCTATAATTTTTTATTTTTAAATAGTTCAACACCAAAACTTAGGAGGTTATACTCATTTTGAGCATGTTTACAATCAAAAGATTCAAACTTTATGCGTGTTTCCCATAATTTTTGAGTTTTGAGTAATACAACACAAAAAATTAGGTAATTTTACTCATTTAGAGCATGTTTACGATCAAAAGATTCAAAATTTATGCACATTTACAATAATTTTTGAGTTTTAAATAATGTAACATAGAATTTTAGGCAATTTTACTCATTTCAAGCATTTTTAGAGATAAAATATTCAAATTGTATGCATTTTTTCTACAATTTTTGAGTTTTGAATAATGCAACATAAAAACTTAGGTAATTTTACTTGTTTCGAGCATGTTTCAATGAAAAGATTCAAGCTCTATGTGTGTTTCCCATATTTTTTGTGTTTTTAATAATGTAAAACCAAACCATATGTAGTTTTACTCATTTTGAGGATGTTTACAATCAAAAGATTCATACTTTATGTGTATTTCCTAAAATTTGAGTTTTGAATAATGAGAGACTAAAAATTATGTAGTTTTACTCATTTTGAGCATTTCACCAACAAAAGATTCAAACTTTATGTATGTTTCCTATGATTTTAGAGTTTTGAATAATGCAACAAAAAAACATAGGAGGTTTTATGCATTTTGAGCATGTGTACAATCAAAAGATTTAAACTTTATGCATGTTCCCTATAATTTGAGTTTTGAATAATGCAATACCAAAACTTAGATGGTTTTACTCATTTTGAGGATGTTTACAATCAAAAGATACAAACTTTAGTTGCATTTCCTATAATTTTTTAGTTTTGAGTAATGCAACATCAACTTACGTAGTTTCACTCTTTTCAAGCATGTTTAAAACTAAAAGATGCAAACTTTATGCATATTTTCTATAATTTTTTAGTTTTGAATAATGTAACACCAAAAATTTGATGGTTTTGCTCATTTCTAGCATGTTCATAATGAAAATATTCAAACTTTATGTAAGTTTTCTATAATTTTAGAGTTTTCAATAATGCAACACCAAAACTTAAGCAATTTTCCTTAAAAGCTCAAACTTTAAGCATGTTTCCCATAATTTTTTACTTATGATTAATGCAATACCAACACTTGGGTAGTTTTACTCATTTAAAGTATGTTTATAGTCAAAAGATTCAAACTTTGTGTGTTTTCTATAATTTTTGTGTTTTGAATAATGCAACATAAAACTTAAGTGGTTTTACTTGTTTCTAGCATGTTTACAACAAGAGTATTAAAACTTTATGCATTTTTTGTATAATTTTTGAGTTTCAAATAATGTAACACCATATTATAAGTTATTTTACTCTATTCAAGCATGTTTACAATCAAAATATTCAAACTATATTCATGTTTCCTATAATTTAATGAGTTTTGAACAATGCAAAACTTAAACATAGGTTGTTTTACTAATTTTGAGCATGTTTACAATCAAAAGATTAAATATTTATACATGTTTACTTTAATTTTTAAATAATGCAACACTAATACTTAGATGGTTTTACTCATTTCCAGCATGTTTACAATCAAAAGATTTAAACTTTATGCACTTTTCCTATAATGTATAAGTTTTGAGTAATGCAACATTGAAACTTAGTTGGTTTTCTCATTTCAAGCATGTTGACAATCAAAATATTTAAACTTTATGCACATTTCCTATAGTTATTTAGTTTTGAATAATGCAACACCCAGATGTATGTATTATTACTTAATTTGAGAATGTTTACAATCGAAAGATTCAAGATTTATGCACGTTTCCTACAATTTTTGAGTTTAGAATAATGAAACAATAAAACTTAGGTGGTTTTACTCATTTTGAGCATGTTTAAAATAAAAAATTTCAAACTTTATGCACATTTCCTCTAGTTTTTGAGTTTTGAATAATGCAAGACAAAAACATAAAAACATTTACTCGTTTGGAGCACATTTACAATCAAAAGATTTAAAATTTACATGCATTTCCTATAAATTTATAGTTTTGAATAATGAAACAACAACATTTAGGTGGTTTCACTCATTTTGAGCATGCTTAAAATCAAAAGATTCAAATTTGATGTGTGTTTCCTATAATTTTATAGTTTTGATTAATTCAACACCAAAAGGTAGGCATTTTTACTAATTTCAAGCATGTTTACAATTAAAAGATTCAAACTTTATGAACATTTACTATAATTTTTGAGTGTTAAATAATGTAACATCCAAATATAGGTGGTTTTACTCATTTTAAGCATGTTTACAATCAAAATATTAAAACTTTATGTGTGTTTCCTATAATTTTGGAGTTTTTAATAATGTAAAATACAAAAATAGATAGTTTTACTCATTTCACATATATTTATAATCAAAATATTCAAACATTATGTGTGTTTCCTATAATTTGAGTTTTGAATAATATGACACCAAAAATTAGGAATTTTTACTCATTTCAGCATGTTCACAATCAGAAGATTCAAACTTTATGTGTGTTTCCTATAATTTTTGAGTTTTGAATAATGCAACACCAAAACATAGGTGGTTTTACTCATTTTAAGCATTTTAAAATCAAAAGATACAAACTCTATGCACATTTCCTATAATTTTTGACATTTGAATAATACAACACCAAAACATAGGTGGTTTTACTCATTTTGAAAATGTTTACAATCAAAAGATTCAAAATTTATGTGTATTTCCTATAATTTTTAAGATTTGAATTATGAAAGACCAATATGTAGATTGTTTTACTCACTTCAAGCATGTTTACAATCAAAAGATTCAAACTTTATTCAAATTTCTCATCATTTTTTAGTTTTGAATAATGCAACACTAAAACATAAGTGCTTTTACTCATTTCAAGCATTTTTACAATCAAAATATTCAAACTTTATGTGTGTTTCCATTAATTTTTCAGTTTTGAATGATACAACAAAAAAATTAAGTGGTTTTACTCATTTTACGCATGTTTACAATCAAAAGACTCAAATTTTGTCTATGTTTACTATAATTTTTGAGTTTTGAATAATACAACACCAAAACTTAGGTGATTTTACTCATTTTGAGCATGTTTACAATCAAAATATTCAAAATTTATGTGTGTTTATTATAATTTTTGAGTTTTGAATAATGCAACACCAAAACATAGGTTGTTTTACTCATTTTGAGCATGTTTAATTTTAAATTATTCAAATTTTATGACTATTTCCTATAATTTATTAGTTTTGAATAATGCAACACCAAAACTTAGGTAGTTTTACTCATTTCAAGCATGTTTACAATCAAAAGATTCAAAATTTATGTGCATTTCCTATCATTTTTGAGTTTTGAATAATGCAACACCAAAACATAAGTGGTTTTACTTATTTGAGCATATTTACAATCAAAACATTGAAACTTTATGCGTGTTTCCATTAATTTTTTATTTTGGAATGATTCAATGCCAAAACATAAGTGGTTTTAGTCTTTTCAAGCATCATTACAATTAAAACATTAAAAATTTATGTGTGTTTCTTATAATTTTTGAGTTTTGAATATTGTAACACCAAAACTTAAGTGATTTTACTCATTTTGAGCATGTTTAGAATCAAAAGTTTTCAAAATTTATATGTGTTTTCTATATTATTTGAGTTTTGAATAATACAACAAAAAAACATAGGTAGTTTTACTTGTTTTGATCATATTTAAAACCAAAAGAATTAATCTTTATGCATATTTCTTATAATTTTTAAATTTTGAATAATACAACACCCCAACTTAGGTGGTTTTACTCATTATGAGCATGTTTACAATCAAAATATTTAAACTCTATGTACTACTTTGATAAATTTTGAGTTCTGAGTGATATAATACCAAAATGTAGGTAGTTTTACTCATTTTGAGTATGTTTACAAAAAAAAGTTTCAAACTTTATGCACGTTTCCTATGATTTTTGAGTTTTTAATGCAACACCAAAACTTAGGTAGTCTTACTCATTTCAAGCATGTTTAAAATCAAAGATTCAAACTTTATGTGCATTTATTATAATTTTTGAGTTTTCAATAAAGAAACACCAAAATTTATGGATTTTTACTCATTTCCATCATGTTTTCATTTAAAAGTTTCAAACTTTATATGTTGTTTCAAAAATTTGTTAGTTTTGAATAATGTAACATCAAAAGTTAAGTGGTTTTCCTCATTTTGATAATGTTCACAGTCAAAAGATTCCAAATTTATGCACGTTTCCAATAGTTTTTTTTGTTTTGAATAATGCACCATCAAAATTTAGGTTATTTTACTTGTTCTAACAATGTTCACAATCAAAAGATTCAAACTGTATGCATGTTTCCTATAATTTTTGTGTTTTTAATTATACAACATGAAAACTTAGGTAATTTCACTCATTTGGAGGATGTTTACAATCCAAATATTCAAACTCTATCCATATTTCTAATAATTTTTATTTTTAAAATAATGCAACACCAAAACTTAGGAAATTTTACTTGTTTTGAGCATGTTTACATTCAAAATATTCAAACATTACAACACTTGATATAAAATTTCCTTCTCCATCTTGGTCAAATGTATGCAATATCTACTTGACTCAGTCATTAGGGAGCAATAGGGGGATTTTGTAGCTAGAAGGAAAATCATTGATGACATTGTCATAACCCATGAAGCTATGCACTCCATTACCAAATCTTGAAGATAGGGCATGATACTAAAACTACACATGTCAAAGGATTGTGACCATTTTTCCTAATGCCTTTTGATGTAGATTCTAGAAAATCTTGAGTTAAACCATGAAAACAAAAAAATCATATAGAATTGTATTTCCACCCATAAGTACTATATTATTATAAATGGGATCCCTAAAGCTTTCTTTATTACCTCAAGATCTTTAAGACAAGGAGACCCCCTTGTTCCTTAGCTCTTTATCATCTTAGTTAAATTTTTTGGGAAAATCTTGAGGTAAGCCTACAACTAGGGTCTGATAAAAGGCATTTTGGTGGCCTAGAATAATGACCATATCACTCACCAGTAATTTGCCAATGACATTATCATCTTAGGAGATGCTTCCATTAAGGAAGCCAAGTACCGAAAATGTATCCTTAACAACTATGAAAAAGTGTCCAACTAATTTTTAAACTTTAAAAAGAATTTCCTCTTATTTATCAATACACCACCCTCTCAGTAGAGAATAATTGATAAAACACCATCTTAGCAGAGAATAATTACTAAAATTCTAAACTATCAAGTGGGAAAATTTCTAGCTAATCACTTGGGTATCCCTTTCTTTGCTAGAAAAATGGAATCCAAATTTTGGAACCCTCTAAGTGATCAAAATCAAAGGAAATTAGTGGGTTGGAAAGGTCACCTCTTCACCTAGGTGGGGAAATACCAACTCCTCAAAGCTTCCATTCAAAGTATTCCTATTTACCTAATGTCAATCTTTAAAATACCTTCCATTATTGCCTTAAAAATTAAACAAATTCAAAAAATCTTCCTATGGAGAGATACTAAAGAAAGATTCAAATTCAATATAGTTGCATGGGAAAAAGTCTATCTCCTTAAAGCTAATAGAGGTCTCAACTTGAGAAGCATAAATTATATGAATAGAGCCTTATTGGAAAAAATAGGTTGGTGCCTAATGAATGAGAATGGTGAATGGACAAGAATCCTAAAGGATAAATACCTAAAAGGAGTGGATGAGGATGACTTTTTGTGGGAAGAAGACCCCACCAGCTGATCCACCTTCTATAAAGCCATAAATAGATACAAAGATATTTTGAAGAGGGGTATCCTTTAGAAAATTGGCAATGGTGAGAAAATTGATTTCTAAAAATATGCCTAGATATCCCACACCCCCCACTCAACCCAAGAGACATGGGTTGGATGATATGGACAACTCAAAAAAAAAATAGGGCTCCAAGTTAAAGGATTATTGGGAAATCAAGGAAGGAATAAAGTGTTGGAAGGATATCCCCAATAAATATCTTACCTTGGAAGAATCCCAAGCCATTTATAACCTCAATCTAGCCTTAAATCACACTCACATTCCCTTCATATAGAATGAATATCATTTTGTCTAGAGAGCAAAAGATAACGGCTCATACTTCATGTCCTTGGGCCATGTCATTGAAATCAATTTTTAAAGTAGGTGGGACCACTAAAAAAATATATGGGTAAATCACCTAACCCCCAAGGTCAATTTATTCTTTTAGCTTGTGGTGTAGAATAGAATTTTGATTGTGGAAAAATTATCCAAAAGGGGATTGATTTTCCATAATATATGTCCAATCTATCAAAATGTAGAAGACTCTTATCAACACCTTTTTTGAAATGCCCACTTAATCTTTCTTTATTTAATTAGCTATTTAATCACCTCAACATGTCATGGGTAAAACATAATAATATCTTTGATCTCATTTTTCAATGGAACCCCTCATGGAACATTCTTTTCTTGACCTTCCTTTGGTGCCTCACCCTTCCTCTCTAGTTCTGGTGCATCTAGAAAATTTGCAATGATAACCTTTTCCTTAATAAAAAGGCATCAATTGAAAAGCATCTTCCCCCACCTCTATTTGTCCATCTCTAAAAGTTAAAAGGCCTTTCATCCAAAATACAAAGATCCTACCCCACTTGGCCTTGCTCATTATTAAAATTGGTATCTTCAATAGGTTATTTGTCCTTCCACCAAAGACTTAATATGCAAGTAAACCAAATGGAAGGTCCCTCCAAAAGGGTGGGTGAAATTGAACTTTAATGGGGCCTCAAAAGGCAACTTGGGTCCTACAGGAGGAGGATGCATTATAAGAAAATCTAAATGGGATATATTGGCTACTTATGTAGGTCTCATGGGTAAGAAAACAAACCATCTTAAAGAGGCCAAGGTGGCCCTTTGGGTTATACATCTAGCATCAAGCATCAATCAAAATATGATCAATATTGAGGGTGATTTGCTGAAAATTATTTATGTTATGGAAGGAAAAACCATACCCTCGTACACTATCTAGGAGATAATTGATGATGAAAGGCACATTTTAAAAAGCATACAAGGAAGGAAACAGGGTGGTCGACCTCCTCACCAGTGTTAGAGTTGATCTCCACCATTTTACCAACTATCATGATATAGGCAGTCTGCCCCTAGGGTATATAACATCATTTGCATTAAAGGTACTTATGCAAATTAAATTTATCATATCTTCACATGTGTATCCCCTCAGCTCGATGGGGAAATTCTTGATTCAATTGATCCACATTCATTTCAAAGCAAGGGGGATTAATTATTATTTATGTATTTGGTGGGTGTTCCCTCCCATTTAAGCCCTAACAAGTTTGGTTGCATCCATAACTTTTTACTCCCCCACTCCAAATCTGAACTTCTGACACCCATGGGTGGTGATAGAGACCTCTTAGAATCCACATCATGCAAATAATTCCCTAAGCAAAAGAAGGTTTGAAAGAAACTCAAGAAGGGAGGCCTTATGGAGTTTATGGAACACATTACTAAACATAAATCCATGGTTTCCAGAGACTTCAGCATGGCATGGATAAAATGGAAGGTCACCATGTGAGACATCACCATAAACATCTTGAAGGAATTCATTAATGACACCATAAGCATGTCTTGTGGAGGCACTAAGGAGTTTAAAGACTAGTCAAAGAAGAAATAATCTATCTAGTGATTCTTTAGGAAAAATTACTTCATGTAGATAGGTTCCCTCAAGTCAACCTCTTGCATTATTATCCTGAACTATGCCTTCCGATCATGAGGTACATGACTATAGAAGGTAAGTACTCTTTAACATTTTCACACTATTTCTTAATCCTAAATCACTTCATTGGATTTAAAATCAGCCTTTCATATTTCTTACTCATGTCCCTAGAAAGTACTATTCTACTCCACTAGGTTAACGATACAAATCCCATCCTATATCAAGGGTTTATCCTCCTACTTGTTAAACATGGTCAAAACATTTTAGGTTAGAAGGTCCCCACTTAGGGGATCCTCTTCTGGGGAGGACTCCTCAACAAGGGACCCTACTGAGGGTTCCCACCTACCCTATAAACACTCCCCCCAAAATAGTTTATCTCAATCCCCCCTAACGACCTTCCTCTCAAATTGTTGTTTATTCCCAAGCCCAAACCCATTGAAATTGGGTCTCCAATAACATCATCTTAGAAATGTAAGGCCATAATGATGGAGGAATTGGAAAAGAACAAATAATTGTTGGAAATTTTCAAAATCAAGGGTTTAACATGTAGGGTTTGGCCTGAGAAAAGCTTATCCAAAACTAAACTAAACTTCATTAGGTAGTTGAAGCTACTATCCAGACATTTGTCCACTTTGCTCAGCTCCCACAATCCCCTATTATGAAATCTCCCAAGGTCCTTAAATCCCCCTAGCTACCCCATGGATGTCCCCCTTAAAGAAACCCCTTTGCAGGTTAAAGGCAGGAAGTGGCCCAGAATAATATTCCTTGGGGATGTGGCTAAAGGCCCTAAGAACCATACTTGTGCCAATGTTTCAAAAGAAAAACCCATCATCTAGGCAAAGGACACTACTACTTCTGAAGACACTTAGGAGAGACCTTCCTCCTAGATCAATTTTAGTTTTATGTTTCTTATCTTTGTTCTAAGTATTGGTTTTTATATTTTTGTCCTTTTGGCCCTGGTTGGCCTTTTAAAACTATTATAACTCACTCTCGTGGTTTTAGGTTCCTGTAAAACATGGTGTTTACCCTATCAAATAAAAAATTCAAAAGATTCAAAATTTATACGTGTTCACTATAATTTTTAAACTATATGGGCATTTCCTATAATTTCTGAGTTTTGAATAATGCAACATAAAAAATTAGGCTATTTCATGCATTTTGATAATATTTGCATTTCCAATAATATTTGAGTTTTGAATAAAACAAAATAAAAAATTAGGTGGTTTTACTCATTTAAAGCATGTTTACTATCAAAAGATTCAAAATTTAAGCACATTTCCAAGAATTTTTTAGTTTTGAATAATGCAACACCAAAATTTAGTCATTTTTTCTCATTTCGTGCGTGTTTAAAATGAAAAGAATCAAACTTTATGCATGTATCCTATAATTTTTCAGCTTTGAATAATGCAACACTAAAACTTAGGTAGTTTTACTCATTTTGAACATGTTTACAAATAAAATATTCAAACTTTATGTGCATTTCCCATAATATTTTACTTATGAATAATGCAACACCAAAACATAGGTAGTTTTATTTGTTTTGAGCATGTTTACAATCAAAAGATTCAAAATTTATGAACATTTTCTATAATTTTGAGTTTTGAATAATGAAACACAAACACTTAAGTGATTTTACTTCTTTCGATCATGTTTACAATCAAAATATTCAAACTTTATGCATGTTTCATATAATTTTTGAGTTTTAAATATTGCAACACCAAAACATAAGTGGTTTTACTCATTTAAAGCATGTTTACAAACAAAAGATTCCAACTTTATGCATGTTTCCTATATTTTTTATATTTGAATAATGCAACACTTGAGCATAGGTTGTTTACTCATTTCAATAATGTTTACAATCAAAAGATTCAAATTTATGCACGTTTTTTATAATTTTTGAGTTTTGAATAATACAACACTAAAACTTAGGCAATATAACTCATTTTGTGCATGTTTACAATTAAAATATTCAAAATTTATGCATGTTTCCTATATTTTTTGAGTTTTGAATAATGTAACACCAAAACTTAAGAGGTTTTAACCATTTTGAGCATGTTTACAATCTAAGGATTCAAACCTTATGTGTTTTTCTTATAATTTTCAATTTTTCAACAAAGCAACACCAAAAACTAGGTGGTTTTACTCAATTTGAGCATGTTTACAATCAAAAGATTCAAACTTTATGCATGTTTCTTATAATTTTTGAGTTTTCAATAATGCAACACAAAAACTTAAGTAGTTTTAATCATTTAAAGTGTGTTTACATTCAAAATAATCCAAATTTATGCATTTTTTTTATAATTTTTGAGTTTTGAATAATGCAACACCAAAACTTAGGTAGTTTTACTCATTTCGAGCATGTTTACAATGAAAAGATTCATCTCTTTATGCATGTTTGCTATAGTTTTTGAGTTTTGAATACTATAACACCAAAACTTAGGTGGTTTTACTCAATTTAGGAATGTTTATAATCAAAGATTCAAACTTTATCTACATTTCCTATAATTTTTGAGGTTATAATAATGCAACACCGAAACCTAGGCAATTTTACTCATTTCGAGCATGTTTACAAATAAAATATTCAAATTTTATGCACATTACCTATAATTTTTGAGTGTTGAATAATGAAACACCAAAACATAGGTAGTTTTTCTTGTTTTTAGCATGTTTACAATCAAAAGATTCAAACTTTATACGTGTTTCCTATATTTTTTGAGTGTGGAATAATGTGAAACAAAAATTTTGTCATTTTTACTCATTTCAAGCATGTTAAAAATTTAAAAGATTCAAAATTTATTCACATTTCCTATAATTTTTGAGTTTTGAATATTACAACACCAAAACATAGGTAGTTTACTCATTTTGAGCATGTTTAGAATCAAAAAATTCAAACATTATGAATGCTTCCTATAATTTTTGAGTTTTGAAGAATGCAACACTAAAACTTAGTTGGTTTTACATATTTTTGGCATGTTTACAATCAAAAAATTCAAACATTATGTGCATTTCCTATAATTTTTTGGTTTTGAATAATACAATGCCAGAACATACGCAGTTTTACTCATTTTGTGCATGTTTGTAATCAAAAGATTCAAACTTTTGGCATATTTACTATAATTTTTGAGTTTTGAAAAATGCAACACCAAAACATAAATTGTTTTACTCATTTTGAGCATTTTTAAAATCAACATATTCAAACTTTATGCATGTTTCCTATAAATTTTGAGTTTTTAATAATGTAACCTCAAAACTTAGGTAGTTTTACTCATTTTAAGCATGTTTATAATCAAAAGATTCAAACCTTATCCGTGTTTCCTAAAATTTTGGGTTTTGAATAATGAAACACCAAAATTTAGGTGGTTTTACTAATTTTGCACATGTTTACAATCAAAAGATTCAAATTTTATGTGAATTTCCTTTACTTTTTTAGTTTTCAATAATGCAATGCACAAACATAGGCCAATTTTCTCATTTTGAGGATGTTGACAATTAAACAATTCAAACTTTGTGTGGTTCCTATAATTTTTTACTTTTGAATAATACAACACCAAAATTTAAGTGATTTTACTCATTTCAAGTGCGTTTAAAATCAAATGATTCAAACTTTATATGTATTTCCTATAATTTTTGAGTTTTGAATAATGCAACACCAAAATTTAAACAGTTTACTCATTTTGAAAATGTTTACAATTAAAAGATTCAAACTTTATGTGTGTTTCATATAATTTTTGAATTTTGAGTAATGTAACACTAAAACATCAATAGTTTTACTTATCTCACACATGTTTATAATCAAAAGATTCAAACTTTATGCATGTTTCCAATAATTTTTGTGTTTTCAATAATATAACACCAAAACTTAGGTAATTTTCCTCGTCTCTAGCATGTTTACAATTAAAAGTTTCAAACTTTATGTGCATTTCCCATAATTTTTTCGTTATGAATAATGTAACACTAAAACTTATGTTGTTTTGTTCATTCTGAGCATGTTTACAATCAAAAGATTCAAACTTAATGTGTGTTTCCTATAATTTTAAGTTTTGAATAATGAAACACCAAAAGTTAAGTGGTTTTACTCATTTCGAGCATGTTTACAATTAAAATATTCAAACATTATACGTGTTTCCTATAATTTTTGAGTTTTGAATATTGGAAAACCAGAACATAAAAGGTTTTACTCATTGTGATCATGTTTATAATCAAAAATTTCAAACTTTATGTGAGTTTGCTATAATTTTTGAGTGTTAAATAATGCAACACCAAATAATAAGTGGTTTTACTCATTTTGAACATGTGTATAATCAAAATATTCAAACTTTATTCACTTTTGCTATAATTTTTAAGTTTTGAATAATGCAACACGAAAACTTAGGTGGTTTTACTCATTTCTAGTATATTTACAAGCAATTTTTGA
Source organism: Torreya grandis (assembly GCA_037957365.1). Classification (NCBI taxonomy): domain Eukaryota; kingdom Viridiplantae; phylum Streptophyta; class Pinopsida; order Cupressales; family Taxaceae; genus Torreya; species Torreya grandis. The sequence continues at coordinate 737,502 of JARHVA010005251.1, read as the reverse complement.
GTTTTAAATAATGCAACACTAAAACTTAGGCAATTTTTATCATTTGGAGCATGTTTACAATCAACAAATTCAAACTTTATGCACATTTTCTTTAATTTTTGAATTTTTATTGATGAAACACCAAAACATAAGTAGTTTTACTCATTTTGAGCATGTTTACAATCAAAAGATTCAATCTTTATGTGTGTTTCCTATAATTTTGGAGTTTTGAATAATGCAACACTAAAACTTAAGTGTTTTTACTCATTTTGAACATGTTTACAATGAAAAGATTCAAACTTTATGCATGTTTCCTATAATTTTTGAGTTTTGGATAATGCAACACCAAAACATAGGTGGTTTTACTCAATTTGAGCATGTTTACAATCAAAAGATTCAAACTTTGTGTGCATGTCCTATAGATTTTCATTTTTGAATAATGCAACCCCAAAACATAGGTAGTTTTACTCATTTTAAGCATGTTTATAATCAAAAGATTGAAACCTTTTTTGTGTTTCCTATAATTTTGGGTTTTGAATAATGAAACACCAAAATTTAGGTGGTTTTACTCATTTTGCACATGTTTACAATGGAAAGATTCAAATTTTATGTGCATTTCCTATAATTTTTGAGTTTTGAATAATGCAACACACAAACATATGCTGATTTTCTCATTTCTAGGATGTTGACAATTAAAAGATTCAAACTTTATGTGTGTTTCCTATAATTTTTTACGTTTAAATAATATAACACCAAAATTTAAGTGATTTTACTCATTTCAAGCATGTTTCAAATCAAATGATTCAATATCTATATGCATTTCCTATAATTTTTGAGTTTTGAATAATACAAGTCAAAAAATTAGGTGGTTTTAATTATTTTGAGCATGTTTCAAATCAAAAGATATAAACTTTATATGTATTTCCAATATTATTTCAGTTTTGAATAATGCAACACCATAACTTAAGTGGTTTTACTCATTTCAATCATGTTTAAAACTAAAAGATTCAAATTTTATACATTTTTCTTATAATTTTTAAGTTTTGAATAATACAACACCAATACTTAGGTGGTTTTACTCATTTTGAGCATGTTTACAATCAAAAGATTTAAATTTTTTATACGTTTGCTATAATTTTTGAGTTTAAAATAATGCAACACCAAAACTTAGGTGGTTTTATTCATTTTAGGTATGTTTACAAGCAAAAGATTCAAACTTTATGTGCATTTGTGTGTTTCTTATAATTTTTCCTAATCAAAAGATTCAAGCATGTTTCTAATCAAAAGAATCAATCTTTAAATGCATTTCTTATAATTTTTGAGTTTTGAATGATGCAACACCAAAAATTATGCAATTTTACTCATTTTGAGCATGTTTACAAACAAAAGATTCAAACTTTATGTGCATTTGTGTGTTTCTTATAATTTTTTAGTTATGAATAATGCAACACCAATACTTATGTGGTTTTGCTCATTTTGAGCATGTTTACAATCAAAAGATTCAAACTTAATGTGTATTTTTATAATTTTGACTTCTGAATTATGCAACACCAAAACTTAATTAGTTTTACTCATTTCGAGCATGTTTACAATTAAAAGATTCAAACATAATACGTGTTTCCTATAATTTTTGAGTTTTGAATATTGGAAAACCAAAACTTAAGTGGCTTGACTTGTTGCGATCATGTTTATAATAAAAAATTTCAAACTTTATGTGAGTTTACTATAATTTTTTAGTGTTAAATAATACAACACCAAAAGATAAGTGGTTTTACTCATTTTGAACATGTGTATAATCAAAATATTTAAACTTTATGCACTTTCACTATAATTTTTGAGTCTTGAATAATGTAACACCAAACCTTTGGTGGTTTTACTCATTTCTATCATATTTACAATCAATTTTTGAGTTTTGAATAATGCAACACCAAAACTTATTTTACTCATTTGGAGCATGTTTACAATCAAAAGATTCAAACTTTATGCACATTTTCTTTAATTTTTTAATTTTGATTGATGAAATGCCAAAACATAAGTAGTTTCACTCATTTTGAGCATGTTTACAATCAAAAGATTCAAACTTTATGTGTATTTCCTATAATTTTAGAGTTTTCAATAATGCAACACTAAAACTTAGGTGTTTTTACTCATTTTGAGCATGTTTATAATCAGCAGATTCAAACTTTATGTACATTTGTTATAATTTTTGAGTTTTGAATAATAAAACACAAAAACTTATGTATTTTTACTCATTTTGAGCATGTTTACAATTAAAAGATTCAAACTTTATGTGTTTTTCCTTTAATTTTAGAGTTTTGAATAATGCAACACCAAAACTTAGGTGTTTTTTTATGTCTCTTGCATGTTTACAATTAAAATATTTAAACTTTATGCACATTTTTTATTTAACTTTTTTAGTTTTGAATAATGCAATACCAAAACTTAAGTAGTTTTACTCATTTTGGGCATGTTTAAAATCAATATAATCAAATTTTATATGCGTTCGCTATAATTTTTGAGTTTTAAATAATGTAACACCAAAAATTAAGTGGTTTGACCCATCTTGGGCATGTTTAAAGTCAAAATATTTAAAATTCATGAATGTTTCCTATAATTTTTGAGTTTTGAATAATGCAAGACCAAAACTTAAGTGGTTTTATGCATTTCAAGCATGTTTAAAAAATAAAAGATTCAAAATTTATACACGTTCCCTTTAATTTTTGAGTTTTAAATAATGCAACACCAAAACTAAGGTGGTTTTACTCATTTTGAGCATGTTTATAAACAAAAGATTTTAAATTTATATGTTTTTTTTATAATTTTTTATTTTTGGAGAATGCAACACCAAATATTACATGGTTTTATTGATTTCAAGCATGTTTACAATCAAAAGTTTCAATCTTTATTGCATTTCCTATATTTTTTGAGTTTTGAATAATGAAACACCAAAACTGAGGTAGCTTTACTTGTTTTAAGCATGTTTACAATAAAAAGATTCAAAATTTATGTGTGTTTTCTATATTTTTTTTAGTTTTGAATAATGCAAGACCAAAACACAAGCAATTTTACTTATTTTATGCGTGTTTAAAATCAAAAGATTTAAGCTTTCTATACTTTTCCAATAACTTTTGAGTTTTGATAATGGAACACCAAAACTTTGGTGGTTTACTCATTTTGTGCATGTTTACAATTAAAATATTTAATCTTCATGAGCATTTCCTATAATTTTTAAGTGTTAAATAATCGTGACACCAAAATTTAGGTGGTTTTACTCATTTCAAGAATGCTTATAATTAAAAGATTCAAATTTTGTCCATGTTTCCTATAATTTTTGAGTTTTAAATAATGTAAAACCAAAATTTATGTAGTTTTACTTGTTTTGAGCATGTTTACAATGAAAAGATTTAAAATTTATGCATGTTTCCTATATTATTTGAGTTTTGAATAATACAACACAAAAACTTAGGCAATTTTACTCATTTTAAGCACGTTTAAGACTAGAAGATTTGAATTTTATGTGCATTTCCTATAATTTTTTATTTTTGAATAATGCAACACCAAAACTAAGGTGGTTTTCCTCATTTTGAGTATGTTTACAATCGAAAGATTCAAACATTATGTGGTATACTGATAAATGTTGATTTTTGAATAATGCAAGATCAAAACTTAGGTGATTTTACTCCTTTAAATAATGTTGACAATCAAAAGAATCAAACTTTATTTACGTTTCCTAAAATTTTTGAGTTTTGGATTAAGCAACATGAAAACTTTAGCAATTTTACTCATTTTGAGCATTTTTGCAATTAGAAGACACAAACTTTATCTGTTTTTCCAATAATTTTTAAGTTTTAAATAATGCAACACCAAAACTTAGTCAATTTTAATCATTTCGAGCATATTTGTAAACCAAAAGATTCAAAATTTATGTGCATTTCCTATAATTCTAAAGTTTTAAATAATGCAACATAAAAAATTTACTTTTCTTGTTTTGAAAATGTTTACAACCTAAAGATCCAAACTTTATGTGTGATTTCTATATTTTTTAAGTTTTGAATAATGCAACACCAAAACATAAGTTGTTTTACTTCTTCAAGCATGTTTAGAATCAAAATATCTAAACTTTATGCATGTTTCCTATAATGTTTGAGTTTTGAATAATGCAACACCAAAACATAGGTGGTTTTACTTGTTTGGAACATGTTTACAATCAATAGATTCAAACTTTATGCATGTTTTCTATTTTTTTTGAGTTTTAAATGATGCAACACCAAAAGTTATGTAGTTTTACTCATTTTAAGCATGTTTAAAATCAAAATATTCAAGATTTATATGTTTTTCCTATAATTTCTGAGTTCTAAATATTGCAGCAGAAAAACTTAGGTAGTTTACAATCAAAATATTCAAACTTTATGAGTGTTTTCTCTAATTTTTTGGTTTGAAATAATGCAAAAAAAAACTTAGGTTATTTTACTTTTTTTGACCATGTTTAGAAATAAAAGATTCAAACATTATGCACATTTATGATAATTTTTTAGCTTTAAATAATGTAACACCAAAACTTAGTTTTACTCATTTTGAGCATGTTTACAATCAAAAGATTCAAAATTTATGTATGTTTCCTATAATTTTTGAGTTTTGAATAATACAACACTAAAAATTATGTAGTTTTACTCATTTCAAGCATGTTTATAATCAAAAGATTGTTACTTTATGTGTGTTTCCTATAATTTTTGAGTTTTGAATAATGCAACACCAAAACTTAGGAAGTTTTACTCATTTTGAGCATATTTACAATCAAAAGATTGAAACTTTATGTGCATTTCCTATAATTTTTTAGTTTTGAATAATGTAACACTGAAACTTAAATGGTTTTACTTGTTATGAGCATGTTTATAATCAAAAAATTCAAACTTTATGCACATTTCCTATAATTTTTGAGTTTTAAATAATGTAACACAAAACTTAGGTGGGTTTATTCATTTTGAGCATGTTTACAATAAAAAAGATTCAAAATTTATGTGTTTACTATAATTTTTTATTTTTGAATAATGCAACACCAAATCCTTGTTGGTTTACTCATTTTATGCGTGTTTACAATCAAAAGATTCAAACTTTATACATATTTCCTATAGTTTTATTCATTTTGAGCATGTTTACAATCATATGATTCTAAATTTATATGTGTTTTCTACATTGTTTGAGTTTTAAGTAATGCAACACCAAAACGTAGGTGATTTTACTCATTTTGAGTAGTTTACAATCAAAAGATGCAAAATTTATGCATGTTTCTAATAATTTTTGAGTTTTGATTAATGCAACATCAAAACATACTTATTTTGAGCATGTTTACAATCAAAATATTCAAAATTTATGTGAATTTACTAAAAAAATATGTTTTGAATAACGTAACACCAAAACATAGGTGGTTATACTCATTTCAAGCATGTTTACAATTAAAAGATTGAAACTTTATGCCTATTCCCTATAAAGTTTGAGTTTGGAATAATGTAACACTAAAACTTATGTAATTTTACTTGTTTAAAGTATGTTTACATTCAAAATATTCAAAACTTATACATGTTTCTTATCATTTTAAATTTTTTAATAATGCAACACCAAAACATAGGCAGTTTTACTTGTTTTGAGCATGTTTACAATCAAAAAATATAAGCTTTATGTGCATTTCCTATAAATTTTGAAATTTAAATAATGCAATACCAAAACATAGCCAATTTTACTTGTTTTGAGCATGTGTATAATCAAAATATTCAAACTTTATGCATATTTCCAATAATTTTTGAGTTTTGAATAATGCAACACCAAAACCTAGGCAATTTTACCTGGTTTGAGCATGTTTACAATTAAAAGATTTAAACTTTATTCATGTTTCCTATAATATTTGAGTTTTGAATAATACAACACAAAAAATTAGGCAATTTTAATCGTTTTAAGCATGTTTAAAACCGGAAGATTCAAATTTTATGCACATTTCCTAGAATTTTTGAGTTTTGAATAATGCAACACCAAAACTGAGGTGGTTTTACTTGTTTTGAACATGTTTACAATTGAAACATTCAAACTTTATGTGTTATTTTGATAAGCTTTGAGTTTTGAATAATGTAAGACCAAAATACACATAGTTTTACTCCTTTCGATCATGTTTACAATAAAATGATTCAAATTTTATGCACATTTCCTATTAATTTTGAGTTTTGATTAATGCAACACCAAAACATAGGTGGGTTTACCCATTTCGATCTTGTTTACAATCAAATATTCAAACTTTATGTGAATTTCCTATAATTTTTAGTTTTCAAAAATAAAACACCAAAACTTTTGCAGTTTTACCCATTCCCAACATATTTACATTCGTAAGATTCAAACTTTATATGCATTTCCAATAATTTTTTAGTTTTGAATAATTCAACATCAAAACTTAAGTAGTTTTACTCATTTTGACAATGTTCAGAATCAAGAGATTGAAAATTTATGGGCATTTCCAATAAACTTTTTGTTTTGAATAATACAACATCAAAACATAGGTTATTTTACTCCTTTAAATAATGTTCATAATCAAAAGAATCAAACTTTATGCACTTTTCTTAAAAATTTTGAGTTTTGAATTATGCAACATGAAATCTTAGACAATTTTACTCATTTTGAGAATTTTAACAATTAAAAGACTCAAACTTTATCTATGTTTCCAATAATTTTTAAGTTTTAAATAATGCAACACCAAAATTTAGTCAATTTTAATCATTTCAAGCATGTTTACAATCAAAAGATTCGAAATTTCTATCCATTTCTTATAATTTTTGAGTTTTAAATAATGTAACATAAAAACTTAAGCAAATTTTCTTGTTTTGAGAATGTTTACAACCTAAAGATCCAAACATTATGCATGATTTTTATATTTTTTGAGTTTTGAATAATGCAACACTAAAACTTAAGTGGTTTTGCTTCATCGAGCATGTTTAGAATCAAAAGATTCAAAATTTATGCATGTTTCCTATAATTTTTCAGTTTTGGATAAAGCAACACCAAAACTTAGGTGGTTTTACTTGTTTGGAGCATGTTTATAATCAACAGATTCAAACTTTATGCATATTTTCTATAATTTTTGAGTTTTAAATGATGTAACACCAAAACATAGGTAGTTTTACTCATTTCAAGCATGTTTACAATTAAAAGTTCTTAAATTTATGCGTGTTTCCTATATTTTTTAAGTTTTTAATAATGAAACACCAAAATTTAAGTAGTTGTACTCATTATAAGCATGTTTAAAATCAAAAGATTCAAACTTTATATGTTTTTCCTATAATTTTTGAGCTTTGAATACTACAACACCAAAACATAAGTAGTTTACATTCAAAATATTCAAACTTTATGTGAATTTGCTTGAATTTTTGAGTTTTAAATGATGTAACACAAAAACCTAGGTTGTTTTACTTATTTTGAGCATGTTTACAAACAAAAGATTCAAACTTTATGCGCATTTCCTATAAGTTTTTAGCTTTAAATAATGCAACACCAAAACTTTGTTTTACTCATTTTGACCATATTTACAATCAAAACATTCAAGCTTTATTTATATTTCCTATAATTTTTGAGTTTTGAATAAAGCAACACTAAAAATTAGGTAGTTTTTCTCATTTTAAGCATGTTTATAATCAAAAGATTATTACTTTATGTGTGTTTCATACAATTTTTGAGTTTTGAATAATGCAACACCAAAACTTAGGTAGTTTTACTCATTTCAAGCATATTTACAATCAAAATATTGAAACTTTATTTGCATTTCCTATCATTTTTGAGTTTTAAATAATGTAACATGAAAACTTAGGTGGTTTTACCTTTTTTGAGCATGTTTATAATTAAAAGATTCAAACTTTATGTACATTTCCTATAATTCTAGAGTTTTAAATAAAGCAACACAAAACATAGGTGGTTTTATTCATTTTGAGCATGTTTAAAATCAAAAAGATTCAAACCTTATGTGTGTTTCCTATAATTTTTTATTTTTGAGTGATGCAACACCAAAACTTTGGTGGTTTTACTCATTTTACATATTTTTACAATCAAAAGATTCAAACTTTATACATATTTCATATAATTTTTGAGTTTTGAATATTACGACACCAAAACTTAAGTAGTTTTCCTCATTTGGAGCATGTTTACAATCGAATGATTCTAAGTTTATGCATGTTTCCTAAATTTTTTGAGTCTTGAATAATGTAATACCAAAACTTAGGTGATTTTACTCATTTTGAACATGTTTACAATCAAAAGATTCAAAATTTACGCATGTTTCCAATAAATTTTGAATTTTGAATAATGCAACACCAAAACCTAAGTAGTCTTACTCATTTCAAGCATGCTTACAATCAAAAGATTCCTATGTTATACATGTATCCTATACTTTTCTATTTTTTGTTAGGGTGTGGAGCTAAAAGCTTCACCAAGGAGCAGACTTAAACAGGTTCGGGTCTACACAGACGCCGACGTCGGTCAGGAGCGACCGACGTCAGTTAGTTGCAGTTACAGAGGCGCCGACGTCGGCAGTAGGGTCAGCCGGCGACAGTCACAGGCGAACAGGCAGGAACCGACGTCGGTTACCTGTGTGTCCAGAAAGCGATTTCCGTGGACAGAAGCGAGTGTTTGCATGATGAGTTTGAGTTGTAGTCTCAAGCTCGCGTCTCTATTATTAGCAATATTATTTTTAGAGCCCTTGTTGAACAGGCTTAACTGTTTGTTGTAAGAGTATGCTCAAGTTTCCTATTTCTATATGTAGGAAAGATCTTCTTAGCTTAGTATGAGAGTAGAACTGTATGAGTAGAACATTGTGAATGTTTGAAGGACAGTAGTGAGTTGCATCAATTCAGGTTGTTGGATTTGATTGTACTTGAGAGAGAGATCTTGAGGAATAGAGATCTAGTGAAAGATCTTGTGTGCATCTGAGAGAGGTGTGGAAGAACGAAGTTTCTTCAATTGTATTCCTATTGTAAAGAGTTTTAATACAAGTTTTAGGCTATTTTCTTGTATATCTTGTTCTGTGCTATTTATCATTTCAGTTACTTATCTATCTGATTTATTGCTGCATTTATTGCTTTCACAAGTGTAATCCATTGTTGGTTGATCCCCAACAAGTGGTATCAAAGCTCAAGTTCACTAACAGGTGGTTCAGATCTGTGTAGTGTGTTTGGATTACAGGTTGCTCACAAGGGTTTCTGTAGGGATTTCTATTTGAGTGGGAGAAGCAATGGCAGAAGAAAGCAAGCTGAGAATGGAAAAGTTTAATGGTAAGAACTATCAACATTGGAGAATGCAGATAGAGGACTATCTATATCAGAAGGATCTTTACTTACCGTTAGGTGGGATAGAAAAGAAGCCCAAGGACATGGAGGATGAAGAATGGGAAGTTCTTGACAGAAAGGCTCTTGGGTCTATAAGACTGAGTCTGGCCTCCACTGTGATATCTAATCTGTCACAGGCAAAAACTACGGTAGAGTTAATGACTACATTAGCAAATTTGTATGAAAAACCCTCATCTTCTAATAAGGTATATTTAATGAAGCAGTTATTTAATTTGCATATGCAAGAAGGTGGATCTGTCTCTAATCACCTGAATGATTTCCATGGTATTGTTAATCAGTTAAGTTCAGTCAATATTGTATTTGAAGATGAAATAAAAGCTCTTCTAATATTATGTTCTTTGCCTGAAAGTTGGCATGGCTTAGTAATGGCAGTAAGTAATACTGCATCTGCATCAAATATTTTGAAAGTAGAGGATGTTGTTAGTGTTATCTTGAATGAGAAAATACACAGGAAAAGCACAGAAGAGGCATCTGGGAACACTTTAAGTTTTGAGAGCAGGGGAAGGCAAAAAGAGAAGAACAAGAAAGGCAGAGCAAGATCCAAGTCTAAGGGGAAAGGCAGATCTAAATCCAAAAATGGCAGGAAGCCACAATGCTGGAATTGTGGAAAGATGGGGCACATAAGGAGAGATTGTTGGTCAAAGCCTAAGGAGGACAATCAACACGAAGGAAAGGAAGAAGCCAAGATTGCAGGTATTGCACATGATGCTTTAATTTTCTCTCTGCATAATAATATAGAGTCTTGGGTATTAGATTCTGGTACATCTTTTCATGCTACTCCTAACAGGGAATATTTCAGTGACTATATCCATGGAAATTTTGGAATAGTGTACTTAGGGGATGATGAGCCTTGTAAGATTACTGGCAAAGGTAAAGTGCAGCTGAAGATGCAGAATGGCAACACATGGGTGTTGAGAGACGTGATGCATGTTCCTAGTTTGAAGAGAAATTTGATTTCTGCAGGTAAGCTAGGTGATGAGGGTTGTACAGTAACTCTCACAGCAGATTCTTGGAAGGTGACCAAGGGTGCACTTGTTATGGCCAGAGGTAAGAGAGAAGGTACTCTCTATTTGTGTAACTGTGTTACTAACAAATCTCCTTTAGTTTTATCTACTTCAGATGTGGATGCTAAATTGTGGCACTCAAGGCTTGGCCACATGAGTGAGAAGGGGATGTCAATTCTTAAGTCTAAAGGTATGCTTTCAGATTTGAAAAGTATGGATCTAGAATTTTGTGAGCATTGTGTATTTGGAAAATAGAAAAGGGTTAGTTTTCTCAAGACTGGGTCTACTAAGAAAAGGCAGAAGTTGCAGCTTGTTCACACAGACGTGTGGGGACCGGCTCAGGTAGCCTCTATTGGCAGATCACGGTACTATGTCACATTCATAGATGATGCTACAAGGAAGGTATGGATCTACTGTATTAAAAAGAAATCTGATGTTTTTGAGACTTTTAAGATTTGGAAAGCCATGGTTGAGAATGAAACAGGCAGAAGACTAAAGTGCTTGAGATCTGATAATGGTGGTGAGTTCTGCAGTCTTAAGTTTAACTGGTATTGTTACACTCACGGAATCTGAAGGCAAAGGACGGTTCCAAGGACACCTCAGCATAATGGTATTGCTGAAAGGATGAACAGAACTATCATGGAGTGTGCAAGATGTATGAGATTGCATGTTGGGTTGCCCTTAGAGTTTTGGACAGAAGCAGTTGACACCGCAGTGTACCTGATTAACAGAAGACCCTCTACAGCTCTGGATGGTGGAATTCTAAAAGAGGCATGGACAGGTAAAAAGGTAGATCTCTCATATCTCAAAGTTTTTGGTTGTGAAGCCTTTGTGCACATAGATAAGGAAAATAGAAAAAAGATTGATGCTAAGTCTATGAGGTGCACGTTTATTGGCTATCGCTCAGATGATTTTGGTTTCAGATTTTGGAATCTAGGAACTAACAAGGTAATCAGGAGTCGTGATGTTGTTTTCAATGAAAGAGTGATGTACAGTGATCAGATAAGGAAGCTGGATCAATTTGGGCAAAGCAATAGTGAATTGGACGAAGTTATGGTCCAAAATGAGCTCGCGGGAAAAATAAATAATCACTTACAGGAAAACATAGAGACCGACGTCGGCAGGTTAGGAACCGGCGTCGGCAGTACAGAAACCGATGTCGGTCATACAGAGACCGACGTCGGCAGACCAGGGACTGACGTCGGCCAAGAAGAACCAGTGTCGGCCAATAACAAGTCTACAGGTGGCCGAGGTTGGTCACTATCAAAACATTTGGGTGGATAGATTGTTGAGAACGAGTCCAAGACACCCATCAGGAGGTCTAAAAGTGTAAGTAAGCCTCCAATTAGATATTCTCTTTCCTTATATTATTTATTGCTAACCGATGGTGGAGAACCAGAGAGTTTTGAAGAAGCATTACAGGTGGAGTCCAGGAGTAAGTGGGAGTGTGGCATGGTTGAGGAGATGGAGTCCTTAAGAGAGAACCAAACATGGAATTTGGTTGAATTGCCAGCTGGTAAGAGAACACTGAAGAACAGATGGACCTACAGGTTGAAGGAAGGTGAGGATGGACAGATGAGATATAAGGCCAGATTGGTAGTGAAAGGATTTGCACAAAAGCCAGGTATTGACTTTGGTGAGATTTTTTCTCCTATTGTTAAGATGACTTCTATAAGGGTTGTATTGTCTTTGGTTGCTTTTGAGGATTTGCATCTTGAGCAGCTAGATGTTAAGACATCATTTCTTCATGGAGATTTGGATGAGGAAATTTATATGGAACAGCCAGAAGGATTTGAGGTCAAGGGTAAGGAGAAGTTTGTGTGCAGGTTAAAGAAAAGCTTGTATGGCCTCAAGCAAGCACCTAGGCAATGGTACTTAAAATTTGACAGGTTTATGACTGAGCATGGCTACAGTAGGTGTCAATCAGACCATTGTGTGTATTTCAAGAGATTTGATAATGGTAGATATATTATTCTATTGTTGTATGTAGATGACATGCTGGTTGCAGGGTCTCACATGCAGGATATCTCAGAGCTTAAGGTAAAATTAGCTCAAACGTTTGCTATGAAGGATTTGGGAGCAGCAAAGAAAATCCTTGGTATGAGCATTAAGAGAGACAGGAAAAATCACAGGTTGATATTGTCTCAGGAGGATTATATGGACAAGGTGTTGAAACGGTTCAATATGTAGGATGCTAAACCGGTAAGCACACCTTTGGCTAGAAATTTTAAGTTGAGTAAAGAACAATGTCCTAATTCATATGAAGAGGTAGAGTACATGAGTAAGGTTCCATATTCTTCTGCAGTAGGAAGTTTGATGTATGCAATGGTGTGTACTAGACCGGATATTGCCCAAGCAGTGGGAGTTGTACGCAAGTATATGGCCAATCCAGGTAAGGAACATTGGAAGGCAGTTCAATGGATCCTTAGATATCTGAGAGGAACCAGCAGTAGACACTTGTGCTATGGAGGTTCAGATACTTCTCTACATGGTTATGTAGATTCAGATATGGCAGGTGATTTGGATGGCAGGAGGAGCACTACAGGTTATGTTTTTACTGTAGGTGGAATGACGGTTAGCTGGATATCTAAGTTGCAGAAGGTTGTTGCCTTGTCAACTACAGAAGCAGAGTATATTGCAGCCACGGAAACTAGCAAGGAGATGATATGGATGACACGGTTCATGGAAGAGCTTGGAAGGGAGCATGGGAGTTGCAGATTGTATAGTGACAGTCAGAGTGCAATCCATTTAGCTAAGAACTCAACTTTTCACTCAAGAACCAAACACATATAGCTAAGGTACCACTTCATACGGCAGGTATTGGAAGATGGTGAGTTGAAGCTGGAGAAAATCCATACAGACAAGAATCCTGATGATATGCTAACAAAGCCGGTTACGAAGGAGAAGTTGAATCTTCATTCAACTTCTATTGGTCTTCATGATTGAGTTGAAGATGGAGGAGCTAGAAGATGTTGTTGTACAGGTACTGGTGCAACTAGTTTATCTCCAAGTGGGAGATTGTTAGGGTGTGGAGCTAAAAACTTCACCAAGGAGCAGACTTAAACAGGTTCGGGTCTACACAGACGCCAGCGTCGGTCAGGAGCGACTGACGTCGGTTAGTTGCAGTTACAGAGGCACCGACGTCGGCAGTAGGGTCGGCCGGTGACGGTCATAGGCAAACAGGCAGGAACCGACGTCAGTTACCTGTGTGTCCAGAAAGTGATTTTCGTGGACGGAAGTGAGTGTTTGCATAATGAGTTTGAGTTGTAGTCTCAAGCTCGCGTCTCTATTATTAGCAATATTAATTTTAGAGCCCTTCTTGAAGAGGCTTAACTGTTTGTTGTAAGAGTATGCTCAAGTTTCCTATTTCTATATGTAGGAAAGATCTTCTTAGCTTAGTATGAGAGTAGAACTGTATGAGTAGAACATTGTGAATGTTTAAAGGACAGTACTGAGTTGCATCAATCCAGGTTGTTGGATTTGATTGTACTTGAGAGAGAGCTCTTGAGGAATAGAGATCTAGTGAGAGATCTTGTGTGCATCTGAGAGAGGTGTGGAAGAATGAAGTTTCTTCAATTGTATTCCTATTGTAAAGAGTTTTAATACAAGTTTTCAGGGTGTTTTCTTGTATATCTTGTTCTGTGTTATTTATCATTTCAGTTACTTATCTATCTGATTTATTTTCGCATTTATTGCTTTCACAAGTGTAATCCATTGTTCATTGATCCCCAACATTTTTGAATAATGCAACACCAAAACTTAGGTAGTTATACCCATTTTGAGCATGTTTAAATTCAAAATATTTAAACTTTGTGCACCTCTCCTATTATTTTTGAGTTTTGAATAATTCAACACCAAAACATAGGTGATTTTACTTGTTTTGAGCATGTTTACAATCAAAAGATTCAAATTTTATTCACATTTCCTAGAATTTTTATGTTTTGAATAGTGTAACACCAGAATTCAGGTGGTTCTACTCATTTCAAGCTTGTTTAGAATCAAAAGATTCAAATTTTATGTGTGTTTCTTATAATTTTTTAGTTTTGAATAATGCAAAACCAAAACATAGGAAGCTTTTATGTTTTTGAGCATGTTTACAATTAAAAGACTTAAACCTTATGCACGTTTCTTATAAATTTTGAGTTTTCAATAATGGAACACCAAAACATATATAGTTTTACTCATTTTGAGTATGTTCACAATGAAAAGATTCAAAATTTATATGTGTTTCTTATAATTTTTTAGTTTTTAATAATGAAACATTAAAACTTAGGTAGTTTCAATTCTTTTGATCATGTTTAAAATAACAAATTCAAACTTTATTTGCAGTTTCCTATAACTTTTGAGTTTTGAATAATGTAGCAATAAAAACATAGGCAATTTTACTTGTTTCAAGCATGTTTATAATCAAAAGATTTAAACTTTATGCATGTTTCTAATAATTTTTAAGTTTTGTATAATGTAACACCAAAACTTAGATAATTTTAAACATTTCAAGCATATTTACAATCAAAAGATTCCAACTTTATGTGCATTTTCTATAATTTTTGAGTTTTGAATAATGCAACATCAAAACCTAGGCACTTTTACTCATTTTGAGCATGTTTACAATAGAAAGATTCAAACTTTTTTCATGTTACCTATAATTTTTGAGTTTTGATTAATGCAAAACCAAAACTTAGGTGGTTTTACTCATTACGACCATGCTTACAATCAAAAGATTCAAACTTTATGTGCATTTCCTATAATTTTTGAGTTGTGAATAATTCAACACCAAAACCTAGGTAGTTTTACTCATTTTGAGTAAGTTTACAAATAAAAGATTCAAACTTTATACACATTGCCTATGATTTTTGAGTTTTGATTAATGCAACACCAAAACATAGGTGGTTTTACTTGTTTTGAGAATGTTTAAAATCAAAAGATTCAAACTTTATGTGAATTTTCTATAATTTTTATGTTTTGAATAATGAAACACCAAAGCATAGGTAGTTTTACTCATTTCTCGCATGTTTACAATCAAAACATTCAAACTTTATATGTGTTTCCTCTATTATTTGAGTTTAGAATTATGCAAAAAAAAAATTAGGCATTTTTACTCATTTTGAGCATGTTTAAAATCAAAAGATTCAAATTTTATGTGTGTTTCCTATAATTTTTGAGTTTTGAGTAATGTAACACCAAAACATTGGCAATTTTACTCATTTCGATCATGTTTACAATCAAAAGATTCAAACTTTATGAATGATTCCTATAATTTTTGAGTTTTGAAGAATGCAACATTGAAAGTTAGTTGGTTTTACACATTTGAGGCCTATTTACAATAAAAATATTCAAGCTCTATGTGCATTTCCTATAATTTTTTAGTTTTGAAAAATGCAATTCTAAAACTTAGGTGAATTTACTCATTTTGAGCATGTTTGTAATCAAAAGATTCAAACTTTATGCACCTTTATTATAATTTTTGAGTTTGAATAATGCAATGCCAAAACTTAAGTGGTTTTACTCATTTTGAACGTTTTTAAAATAAAAAATTCAAACTTTATGCAAGTTTCCTATAATTTTTGAGTTTTGAATAATGCCACCTAGAAACTTAGGTAATTTTACTGATTTCAAACATGTTTATAATAAAAAGATTCAAACCTTATCCATGTTTCCTATAATTTTTGAGTTTTGAATAATGAAACACTAGAATTTAGGTAGTTTTACTCATTTTGAGAATGTTTACAATCAATAGATTCAAACTTTATGTGTATTTCCTATAATTTTAAGTTTTGAATAATGCAACACATAAATTTAAGTGATTCTACTCATTTTTAACATGTTTAAAATAAATTGATTCAAACTTTATATACATTTCCTATATTTTTTGAGTTTTGAATAATGTAACACTAAAATTTAAATGGTTTTATTCATTTCGAGCATGTTTACAATCAAAAGATTCAAACTTTAAGCATGTTTCCTATAATTTTTGAGTTTTGAACAATGTAGCACTAAAACTTTTGTAGTTTTACTCATCTTATGCATGTTTATAATCAAAAGATTTAAAATTTATGCATGTTTCCAATAATTTTTGAGTTTTCAATAATGTAACACCAACACATAGGTAATTTTCCTCATCTAAAGCATGTTTACAATTAAAATATTCAAACTTTATGCATGTTTTCTATAATTTTTGAGTTTTAAATAATGTGATGCCAAAACATAGGTGGTTTAAAGTATTTTTCCAATCAAAAGATTCAATATTTAGATGCATTTCTTATATTTTTTTAGTTTTGAATAATTCAACACCAAAACTTATGGGGTTTTACTCATTTTGAGCATGTTTACAATCAAAATATTTGAACTTTAAGTGTGTTTCCTATAAATTTTGAGTCATATAATGCAACACCAAAATTTATGTGGTTTTACTCATTTTGAGCAAGTTTACAATCAAAAGATTCAAAGTTAATGCACATTTCCTATCATTTTTGAGTTTTGAACAATCCAACACCAAAACATAAGTGGTTTTACTCATTTTGAGCATGTTTACAATCAAAATATTTAAACTTTATATGTATTTCCTATAATTTTTAAGTTTTAAATATTGTAAAATAAAAAATTAAGTGGTTTTACTTATAATGTGCATGTTTACAATCAAAAGGTTCAAACTTTATGCGAGTTTACTATAGTTTTTGAGTGTTGAATAATGAAACACCAAAACTTAGGTGGTTTTACTCATTCATAGCATATTTACAATAAATTTTTGAGTTTTGAAAAATACAACACCAAAACCTAGGTAGTTTTACTCGTTTCAAGCATGTTTACAATCAAAACATTCAAGCTTAATGTATATTTTCTTTAATTTTTTAATTTTGATTGATGCAACACCAAAACTTAATTGGTTTTACTCATTTTGAACATGTTTACAATAATAAGATTCAAAATTTGTGTGTGTTTCCTAGAGTTTTTATGTTTTGAATAATGCAACACTAAAACTTAGTTGTTTTTACTCCTTTCAAGCATTTTTACAATCAAAAGATTCAAAATTTATGCATATTTCTTATAATTTTTTAGTTTTAAATAATAAAACATAAAAAATTAGGTAGTTTTACTCATTTTGAGCATGTTTACATTTAAAAGATTTAAACTTTATGTGTGTTTCCTTTTAATTTTTGAGTTTTGAATAATGCAACACCAAAACTTATGCAACTTTACGTTTTTCAAGCATGTTTACAATCAAAATATTTAAAATTTATGCACATTCTATTTAATTTTTGAGTTTTGAATAATGCAATACCAAAACTTAAGTGGTTTTACTCATTTAGGGCATGTTTAAAATCAAAATAATCAAATTTGATGCATGTTTGATATAATTTTTGAGTTTTAAATATTACAACACCTAAACCTAAAAGATTTGACCCATCTTGAGCATGTTTAAAATCAAAATATTCAAAATTTATTAATGTTTCCTATAGTTTTTGAGTTTTGAATAATGCAACACCAAAATTTAAGTGGTTTTATGCATTCAAGCATGTTAAAAATCAAAAGATTCAAACTTTACACACGTTTCCTATAATTGTTTGAGTTTTAAATAATGTAACAACAAAACTAAGGTAGTTTTTCTCATTTTGAGCATGTTTACAATCAAAAGATTTAAACTTTATCCGCATTTCTTGTAATTTTTTATTTTTGAATAATGCAACACCAAATCTTACTTGGTTTTAATCATTTTGAGCATTTTTACAATCAAAAGATTCAATCTTTAATGTGTTTCCTATATTTTTTGAGTTTTGAATAATATAACACCAAAACTTAGGTAGTTTTACTTGTTTTGAGCATGTTTGCAATAAAAAGATTCAAAATTTATTTGTGTTTCCTTAAATTTTTGAGTTTTGACCAATACTAAACCAAAACATAGGCAATTTTACTTATTTTATGCATGTTTACAATCAAAATATTTAAACTTTCTGCACTTTTCCAATAATTTTTTAGTTTTGAATAATGGAACACCAAATCTTTGGTGGTTTTAATCATTTTGTGCGTGTTTACAATAAAAATATTTGAACTTCATGTGAATTTCGTATAATTTTTGAGTTTTAAATAATGTGACAACAAAACTTAGGTTATTTTACTCATTTCAAGAATGCTTATAATTAAAAGATTCAAATTGTATCCACATTTCCTATATTTTTTTAGTTTTAAATAATGTAACACCAAAACTTAGGCAATTTTACTTGTTTTGAGCATGTTTACAATCAAAAGATTCAAAATTTATGCATGTTTCCTATCTTTTTTGAGTTTTGAATAATACAACACCAAAACATAAGCAATTTTACTCATTTTAAGCATGTTTAAAACAAGATGATTCAAATTTTTTACTCATTTCCTATAATTTTTGAGTTTTTAATAATGAAACACCAAAACATAGGTGGTTTTACTCATTTCAAGCATCATTAAAATCAAAATATTCAAACTTTATGTACTATTCTGATAAACCTTGAGTTTTTAATAATGGAACACCAAAATGTAGATAATTTTACTCCTTTTGAGCATGTTTACAATCAAAAGTTTCAAACTTTATGTGTGTTTCTTATTATTTTTGAGTTTTGAATATTTTAACTCCAAAACATGGGGGGTTTACTCACTTCAAGCATGTTTAAAATGAATTATTCAAACTTTATGCCCATTTCCTATGTGTGTTTGTTATAATTGTTGAGTTTTTGATAATGTAACACCAAAAATTAGGTAGTTTTACTTGTTTCAAGCATTTATACAAAAAAAATTTCAAAATTTATGTGCCTTTTCCCATAACATTTTAGTTTTGAATAATAGAACACCAAACCATAGGTAGTTTTAGTTATTTCGAGCATGTTTACAATCAAAAGTTTCAAACTTTATGCATGTTTCCAATAATTTTTTTGTTTTGAATAATGCAACACCAAAACATAGGTGGTTTTACTCAGTTCAAGTATTTTTATAATCAAAAGATTGAAACTTTATGTGTGTTTCTTATATTTTTTGAGTTTTGTATAATGCAACACCAAAAATTAGGAGGTTTTAATCTTTTCAAGAATGTTTACAATCAAAATATTCAAACTTTATATGCATTTCTTATAATTTATGAGTTTCAAATAATGTGACACTAAAACATAGGTGGTTTTACTCATTTCAAGCATTTTTATAATCAAAATATTCAATCTTTATGTGCATTTCTTATAATTTTTTAGCTTTGAATAATGCAACACTAAAATTTAGGTAGTTTTACTTATTTTGAGGATGTTTCCAAATAAAAGATTCAAACTTTATGCATGTTTTCTATATTTTTTTTATTTTTCATTAGTTCAAAATGAAATCTTAAGTAATTTTAATCATTCTAAGCATGTTTACAATCAAAAGATTAAAACTTTATGCACATTTCCTATAATTTTTGAGTTTTGAATAATGCAACACCAAAACATGGGTAGTTTTACTCATTTTGATCATGTTTACAATCAAAAGATTTAAACTTTATGTACATTTCCTAGAATTTTTGAGTTTTGCATAATGCAACACCAAAACTTAGGCAGTTTTAATAGTTTCAAGTAGTTATACTAGATTCAAACTTTATACACATTTCCTATAATTTTTGAGTTTTGAAAATGCAACACTAAAACTTGGGTAGTTTTACTCATTTTGATCATGTTTGCAATCAAAAGATTCAAACTTTATGCACGTTTCTTATAATTTTAGTCTTTTGAATAATGGAACATAAAACTTAGGTAGTTTTACTCATTTTGAGTATATTTATAATAAAAAGATTTAAGTTTTATCCATGTTTACTATAATTTTTGAGTTTTGAATAATGTAACAGTAAAATTTTGGTAGTTTTACTCATTTCAAGCATGATTACAATCTAAAGATTCAAAATTTATGTGTATTTCCTATAATTTTTGAGTTTTGAATAATGTAACACCCAAACTTAGGTGGTTTTACTCATTTTGAGTAAGTTTACAATCAAAAGATTTAAATTTTTTGTGAGTTTCCTATAATTTTTTAGTATTGACTAATGCAACACTAAAAATTAAGTTATTTTACTCATTCTAAACATGTTTACAATCAAAAGATTCAAAACTTATGTATTGTTCCTATTTTTTTTGAGTTTTGAATAATGTAACACCAAAACTTAGACAATTTTACTTATTTTAAGCATGCTTACAATCAAACGATTCAAAGTTTAAGCACATTTACTATAATTTTTGAGTTTTGAATGATGCCACATAAAAACATAGGCAGTTTTACTCATTTCAATCTTGTTTACAATCAAAATATTCAAACTTTATGCGTATTTCTTATATATTTTTAGTTCTAAATAATGCAACACTAAAAATTAGGTGGTTTTAGTTTGTTTTACTTATTTTAAGCATGTTTACAATCAAAAGATTCAAGCCTTATGAACTTTTCCTATAATTGAGTTTTGAATAATGCAACAACAAAACTTAGGTAGTTTAACTTGTTTCATGTTAGTTTACAATCAAAACATTTAAACTTTATGTGACTTTCCTATAATTTTTTAGTTTTAAAAAATACAACACTAAAACCTAGGTGGTTTTACATGTTTTGAGCATGTTTACAATCATAAAATTCAAAATTTATATGTGTTTTCTATAATTATTGAGTTTTAAATAATGCAACACTAAAACTTAGGCAATTTTAATCATTTTATGCATGTTTATAATTAAAAGATTCAAAATTTATATATGTTGTCTATATGTTTGTAGTTTTGAATAATGTAATATGAAAAATTAGGTGGTTTTACTCATTTTGAGTATGTTTACAATCAATAGATTCAAAACATATGTGTGTTTCATATAATTTTTTACTTTTGAATAATGCAACGCTAAAAACTAGGTTGTTTTACTCACTTTAAGCATGTTTACAATCAAAAAAATCAAACATTATGTGTGTTCCCCATAATTTTTGAGATTTGAATAATGCAACACCCAAAATTTTGTAATTTCACTTGTTTCAAGCATGTTTACAATCAAAAGATTCAAAATTTATGTGTGCTTCCTATAATTTTTGAGTTTTAAATATACACCACCAAAACTTAAGTGATTTTACTCATTTCTAACATGTTTACAATCAAAAGATCTAAATGTTATGTATATTTCCTATAATTTTTTATTTTTAAATAATAATACACCAAAACATAGGTAGTTTTACTCATCTCAAGCATGATTACAACTAATAGATTCAAAATTTATCTTCATTTCCTATAATTTTTGAGTTTTGAATAATGCAACACAAAATCTTGGATGGTTTTGCTCCTTTCAATGATGTTTACCTTTAGAAGATTCAAACTTTATGCATATTTCTTATAATTTATAAGTTCTGAATAATGTAACACCAAAATTTAGGCAATTTTACTTGTTTTGAGCATGTTTACAATCAAAAGCTATAAAATTTATATATGTCTCCTATATTTTTTAAGTTTTTGATAATGCAACACTAAAACTTATGTAGTTTTCCTCATTTTGAGCATGTTTACATTTGAAATATTCAATCTTTAGGTGCACATCCTATAACTTTTTAGTTTTGAGTAATGCAACACCAAAACATATGTGGTTTTACTCATTTTAAGCATGTTTACAATCAAAATATTTAAACTTTATATGCGTTTACTATAATTTTTGTGTTTTGAATAATGTAAAACCAAAACCTAGGAAGTTTTACTCATTTTGAGCATGTTCAAAATTAAAATATTCAAACTTTATGCATGTTTTCTATTATTTTTTGCATTCTAAATAGCGTAACACTAAAACTTTGTTAGTTTTACTCATTTTGACCATGTTTATAATCAAAAGATTCAAAATTTATGTGCATTTCCTATAATTTTTAAATTTTGAATAATTAAACACCAAAACTTAGGTGGTTCTACTCATTTTGATCATTATTATAATCAAAAGACTCAAGCTTTATTCATGTTTCCTATAATTTTTGAGTTTTGAATAATGAAACACCAAAACCTAGGCCATTTTACTCATTTCGAGCATGTCTATAATAAAAAAATTAAAACTTTATTCACGTTTCTAATAATTTTAGAGATTTTAATAATGCAACACCAAAACTTAGGTGGTTTTACTCATTTTGAGCATGTTTAAAATCTAAGGATTCTAACTTTATGCACTTTTCCTACAATTTTTGAGTTTTGAATAATGAAACACCAAAACTTAGATGGTTTTACTCATTTTGAGCATGTTTACAATCAAAAGATTTAATTTTTTTGCATGTTTCCTATGATTTTTGAGTTTTTAATTAATGCAACACCAAAAATTAAGCAATATTACTCATTTTGGGCATGTCTACAATCAAAATATTCTATATTTATGCATGTTTCCTACATTTTTGAGTTTTGAATAATACAACACCAAAACTTAGGCAGTTATACTCCTTTCTGGCATGCTTCTAATTAATAGAATCAACCTTTAAGCATGTTTTCTATAATTTTTGAGTTTTGATTAATGCAACACAAAAACTTAGGTGATTTTAGTTATTTTGAGCATGTTTACAATCAAAAAATTCAAAATTTATGTGAATTTCCTAAAAAATTATGTTTTGAATAGTGTAACACCAAAATATAGGTGGTTTTACTCATTTCAAGCATGTTTACAATTAAAAAATTCAAAATTTATGTGTGTTTCTTATAATTTTTAAGTTTGGAATAATGCAACACCAAAACAAAGGAAGTATTTCTCATTTCAAGCATGTTTACAATTAAATGATTCAAAATTTACACCCATTTTCTATATTTTTTAAGGTTTGAAAAATGCAACACCAAAACATGTACAATTTTACATATTTTGAGTATGTTTAATATCAAAATATTCAAAATTTATATTTTTTTCTTATAATTTTTAATATTTTAATAATACAATACAAAAAAATTGGTAGTTTTACTTATTTCAATCATGTTTACAATCAAAAAGTTCAAACTTTATGTGCATTTCCTATAACATTTGAGTTTTGAGTAATGCAACATAAAAATGTAGGTGGTTGTACTTTTTTTAGCATGTTTACAATCAAAAAATTCAAACTTTATGTGTGTTTCCAATAATTTTTGAGTTTTGAATAATGCAACACTAAAACCTAGGCTATTTTACTCAGTTGGGCATGTTTACAATCAAAAGATTCAAACTTTATGCATGTTTACTATAATTTAATAGTTCTAAATAATGAAATATCAAAACTTAGGTGGTTTTACTCATTTCAACAATGTTTACAATCAAATATTCAAACATTATGTACATTTACAATAATTTTTTAGTTTTGATTTATCAAACACAAAAACTTTGATGGTTTTAATCATTTAAGCATGTTTACAATCAAAATTTTCAAACTTTATGTGCATTTACTATAATTTTTGAGTTTTGAATAATGCAACACCAAAAATTAGGTAGTTTTACTCAATTTAAGGATGTTTCCAATCAAAAGATTAAAATTTTATGCACATTTCCTATTATTATTGAGTTTTGAATAATACATCACCAAAACTTAGGTAGTTTTAATAATTTTAATGATGTTTACAATCAATTGATTTAAAATTCATGTGCATTTCCTATAATTTTTGAGTTTTGAATAATACAACATGAAAACATAGGTGGTTTTTCTCATTTTAAGCATGTTTACAATCAAAAGATTTAAACATTATTCTTTCTTCCTTTAATTTTTGAGTTTTGAATAATACAACACCAAAACTTAGTGGTTTTACTCATTTCAAGCATGTTTAGAGTTAATAGATTCAAATTTTCTGTGCATTTCCTCTAATTTTTGAGTTTTGAATAATGTAACACCTAAAGTTATGTGGTTTTACTTGTTTTGAGCATGTTTAAAATTAAAAGATTTAACATTATTGGAGTTCTAGAAATGAATGTTTGTGGAAATGAACATTGTAAAAGTCCTTCAATAATTTGAATTTGTGTTTAGGTGGAAATCATAGAATGACCATGTTCACAGGGCCTAGTCTTAACATGGTTCTGATAGTGTAATACCTATGGTCAATGATGATGCAAAATCATGCGACTTATCCCATAAGATGCTTTAGCTTTTGGGCTTACTGGATAATATTTTTAAAAAGTTGGGTACAACCCCAAACTTTTCAAATAATGTACCTCTATTTCTATATTTACTAGACCCTAGTAAATCAAAACCCTCATGAGATGACATGGTAAAAGGTTTAGATCTAGTGGGCCAGGTCCTATTGTGTAACCAGATCTTCCTAGTGGATGTGGATAATGAAACTTTTATCCTTGTCTCAAACCCCATCATGGAACAGGCCAACATGGAGCTCCCCAAATCTATCTTTACAAGGGTTAATGGATTCTAATTGAACATAGATGATTTTTATAAATGGGCCAAATAAATATGGAAATTGAGGGTCACTTGGAGGTTATTGCACTAGCTAGAGGGATTTTCCTCATTAAATTCACCCTTTAAGAAGAATGCATAAAATCTCTTTTACAAGGCCCCAGTTCATGGGGAATGCAAGTGTCTCTATCAAAAGATGGAAGGCTAGTTAAAGTCTAAATAATACTACCATAGATGATGTCCCCATGTGGGTCCTCCTACCTAAGCTCCCACTAGAATATTAACACCTAAAAGTCATAAATGGGATTGCTAGAGACCTAGGCTAACCCATTAAAATTGATCTGGTTACTATTTCATGTCAAAGAATGGTTACTATCTATGTCCATGTATTTATATCAGTTAACAAGCCCCTTCTCCATGAAATAAATATTAAATCTAAGTATGGGGTTTGGAATCAGATCATTATTTATGAAAATAATGCTATTAGCTATCCCAAATGCAATATTTCTAGCCACATGCTTTATGATTGCCTAAAAAAGGACATGTTTATTGGAACTCGTCCCTACATAGATGTATGGATGATGCATAAAATAATGATTATCATTTGGAGTGTCTGCTTCAAATCAGCTCCCCCTAGATGCCCCCAAGGACTTTTCCAACTAACAATCCCAACGCTTCTTCCTCTATTAGTCTCAAAAAGATTTTTAATTCAAAGTATGATGCACCTAAGTGGGTCTCTGACATGACCATCCCTCTTCTATGATATTCCTCTCATTTCCCCATGTGGAAGAGTCTTGCTAACTTCAAAGGTATGAAATGATCTAACCCTTTTGCCGCTCTTTTATCATTACCTAATTTTGAGCCTTTGAGTACTCCTATTATTTTGTGTTTTCCCCCTCCTACCCTTACCCCCACCCCTCCCCTTAGTACCAAAATATGCTTCCCCCTCCTCCTCCCCCCTCCCCATGCACCTTCTCCTCCCTTTGTTCCCTCTTTTCATCCCCTACTCTTCCTTCCCCTTAGCCTTATCTCCCCCCCTCATGTACTTCCTCTTACTTTCAACCTCATCCCCCCATTAACCTGATCCCTCTTTCCCCTAATTCTTACCTTCTTCCTCCCCTATTTCCCCTCTTAAAACCTCTTCCCTTTCTTTTTCTCCCTGAGTATTCTACCTTTCTCCCCTAGTTACCCCTCTCTACCTCCTCTTCCCATTCCCCCTACCCTTATAGTCTACTTAAGCCCTCACCTAGAAGAGTCCCCTCATTTCTAACCTAGGCAACTCCCCTCCCACTCCCCCTTTGAGATCCCCCTCCCCTCCCTCTCTCTCTCCCCTTTGACTAACAAATATGTGGGGAAATGTTTTGAACCCCTTTCTCTTTCCCAATACCCCCCAAGACAAGGGGATTGGTACTTGTACTATATCTAAAAGACGTAGGAAGAAATCCTAATCTTGATGTTACCCCTAAATTGATTGGTAGATCCCCTAGAATTTTAACTAGGAACCTAGAAACTACTAAAAATATTGTTAATGGATCTTAGGAAACTCTTAAGTTTCAATGGGATAAGAAATGAAAGTGCTCTCAAAGAATGTCAATGGATTAAACAACCCCAATAAACAAATAACTCTTTGTAATACTATGAAAATGGTCAATCCTTATATTCTTCTTATTCAAGAAACCAAAATATATGATTCCTCTCTCAAAATAGTATGGAATAGATATGGAAAAATGCCCATGTGCCCACCTCAAAAAATATAGGTGCTTTGGGAAGATTGGCTATCTTTTGGAACCCTAATGCTTTAAAAGGAGACTTGATACAAAAATCCTCCAACCAAATATTTATATAATTCACTGACATAATAAGTAAGGACAAATGGAGTTTAACTAATTTTTATGCTCCTAACTCCAAAATTACGAAAAATCTTCTTTATAAGGCACTAGTATATTTTTTTAATAACTGTACCAACTAGAACTAGATTATGGTAGGGGATTTCAACACTCTACTCACCTTGGCTGACAAAAAAGGTGGTCTCATATAACTCATGAATAATATTCTAGAATATAATGACTTCATTATAAATGTAATATTAGTAGATGTGGACCTTAATGAAATCTCATTTACTTGGTCCAATAGAAGGATAGCAAAAAAACTAATTCAGATCCACCTTGATAGATATCTGATCTCTTTAAATTGGGACATTCTTTTCTCTAGTAGACTTTCATCTTTACCCAATATTGGGTCTGACCACAACCCTTTGGTATTTGAAGTAGACAAAATCTCTAAGGCCAAATATAGTGCCTTTAAATTTAAAATTATGTGGACCCAACATCCCAACTTCACTGACTCCCTGAAAGAATGGTGGGAAGAACCCTTTTCGAGTTTTACCATGTTCATTCTCAAAAAGAAGCTCAACTTCATGTAAAACAAGGTGAAAATATGGAATAAGGAAATATTTTTTATAAAAAAAGGCTACTAAATAAAAACTTTCAATTATTGAAGAGATTAGTGCCTTTGGGGATTATAATGAGCATGTGGATTTTAAAGAAAAGGACCCCTTATTCCATTTTCACAACCTAGAAGGAAAAGAAGAGGCATACTAGAAGCAAAAATCTAGATGTTTATGTTTAAAAGAAAGAGACATAAATACAAAAACATTCCATCATTTAGCTTCTAGACACAAGAATATCAACAAAATACCCTAGTTTAAAATGGCAGATGAGACCGTCAACAAGGATGAGGATGACATATCCCATCACATTATTAATTTTTTCAAGAACATTCTCTCAAAGGATGTCAAACCTAATCTACTAGTACCTTCTATACTATCCAACTTTGACAAGGTCTTATCTACTATGGAAAATGCCTCCTTTATCCAAACTCTAATAGGTGAGGAAATTCAAAGTGTTATATTCCTCATGGATGGCCTCATGGCACCCAATCCGAATGGGTTCACCCCTTTTTTATTCCAAAAATACTAGGATATTATTCACCTACAAGTTGAATAAGAAACCAAATAATTCTTCCACTCCAAATCCATTCTTAAAGAAATCAACAATACCTTCCTAGACCTAATTCATAAAAAATAAGGTGCCACAAACATTTAGGACTTTCAACTCATTACTTTATGCAACATTACATACAAAATTTACTCCACCATCTTGGTCAAATGTATGCAATCTCTTCTTGAATCGATCATTGGGGATCAACAGGGAACTTTTATAGCTAGTAGGAAAATCACCAATGGGAGTGTCATAACCCATGAATATATGCATTCCATCACCAAATATTCAAGACAAGGCATGCTACTTAAATTGGGCATGCCAAAATCTTATGACCAAGTTTCCTAGCACTTTCAAATGCAGATTCTAGAAAAACAAGGGCTAAATCATAACACTCAAAAAATCATATGGAATTGTATTGCCACCCCTAAGTTCTCTATTATTATAAATGGGGTCCATAAAGTTTTCTTTCCTACCTCAATAGGTTTAAGATAGGGATACCCCCTCTCTCCATACCTCTTCACCATCCTAGCTAAAACTTTGGGGAAAAGTTTAACGTGATACTGTAACTAAGGTTTGATAAAATGTATTTTGGTGGCCTAGAATACTAACCCTATCACTCATTAGTAGTTTGTTGATGATATTATAATACTAGGAGATGATTCCATTGAGGAAGCCAAGTGCCTCAAATGTATCCTTAACAACTATGAAATCTTTTCTAACCAATTCATAAACACTCAAAAGAGTTTCTTCTTCTTCATCAATACACCACCTTCTTAGTAAAGAGGAATTATTATAATTCTAAACTACCAAGTGGGAAAATTGTCAACTAATCACCTAGGTATCCCCCTCTTTAATAATGTAATCCCAATTTTGGAACCCTCTAATTAATCAAATACAAAGGAAATTAGTGGTCTAGAAAGGTCACATCCTCACCTAAGTAGGGAAATACCAGCTCCTCAAAGATTAAATTCAAAGTATTCTTGTTTTCCTAATGTCAGTCTTTAAAATGCCATCCAATGTTGCCTCAAAAATTGAACAGATCTAAAAAATCTTCTTATCGATAAGCACTGAAGAAAGATGGATAGCTTAAGAAAATATAGGGCTCTAAGTTAAAGGATTGTAGGGAAATAAAGGAAGAAATAAAGTGTTAGAAGGTTATCCCCAACAAACATATTATCTTGGAAGAATCTGAAGCCATTCAAAACCTTAATATGGCCTTAAATCATACTCACATTCCCTTCATACAGAAGGAAGATCATTTTGTCTAGAGAACAAAAGATAATGGCTCATACTTAGTATCCTCAGGGCATGCCATTGAACTCAATTTGGAAAGTAATTGGGACCACTAGAAAAATCTCTAGGTAAAATAGCTAACACCTAAGGTCAAATTCTTCTTTTGGTTTGTGGTGCAGAATAGAATTATAACTATGGAAAACTTAACCAAAAGGGGGTCGATTATCCCCAACAAATTTCCAATGTGTCATAGTGTGAAAGAGTCTACTCAACACCTTTTTTTAGAATGCCCTCTTAGTATAACTTTGTTTAATTAGTTGCTTAATCACCTCAACATGTCATGGGTCAAACCTAACAGTATCTTAGATCTCATTCTGTAATAGAAGCCCCCATGGAACATTCCTTCTATGACCTTCCTTTAGAACCTCACTCTTCCTCGCTGGTTCCGATGCATCTAAAAAATTTGTAATGATAGCCTTTCGTCAATAAAAATCATCAGCTAAAGAACATCTTCCCCCACCTATTCTAATCCATCTCCAAAAATTAGACGGCCTTTCCTGCAAAAGACAAAGACTTTACCCCCTTTGACCTTGCTCATTCTCAAAAATTAGGATCTTCAATGGGATATTTGTCCTTCCACCAAAGACTTAATTTGCAAGCAAACCAAATAGAAGGCCCTTTCATAAGGGTAGGCAAAATTGAACTTTGATGGGGCCTCAAAAGGTAACCTGGGTCCTATAGGAGGAGGAGGTATTATAATAAATTCTAAAGGGGAGATAGTGGCTGGTTATGTAGGTCCCATGGGTAAGCAAACAAACCATCTTATCGAGGCCAAGATGGCCCTTTGGGGTATTCATCTAGAGGCAAACATCAATAAAAATAGGATCATTATAGAGGGTGATTCATTGAAAATTATTAATTCCTTAAAAGGAAAAATCATACCCTCACACACTATCAAGGAGATCATTTATGATGTGAGACACATTTTAGAAAGCATACCTCACTTCCAACTCATACAAACTTATAAGGAAAGAAACAGGGTGGCCGACATCCTAACTACGATTGGAGTTGATCTCCACCATTTACCTAACTATCATGATGTAGGAAATATCCCCCCTAGGGTGTATAACATCATCTATGCTAAAGTTACTTATGAAAATTAAATTTATCATATCCTCACACGTGTAACCCCTCAACTTGAAGGGGAAAACCATGATTTAGCTAATCTACATTTATTTCAAAGTAAGGGGGATTAATTATTTTTTTATGTCTTTGGTAGGTGTTTTCTCCTATTTGAGTCAATACTAGTTTGGCGACATTCATAACTTTTAACTCCCTCATTCCAACTTTATGTTTCTAGCACCCATGGGTGGTGACAGAGACCGCTTAGAACCCACATCATGTAAAGAGGTCCATGAGCAAGATAATGTCTATAAAAAAACTCAAGAATGGGGGCCTTATGGAGTTTATGAAATTCATTATTGAACACAATGACATGCTTATCAAATATTTCGTCATGGCATGGAAAAACCTAAAGGTCACTATGTGAGGCATCACCATAAACATCTAAAGGGAATTCATTGGTGATGCCATATGCATGTCCTATGTAGGCACCAAGGAGTTTAAAGACTAGTCAAATAAGCAAGAATCCCTACAGTGATTCTTCATAATGAATTACTTCATGTATACAAATAAGAAAGGGTTTCCCCTAAGTTGACCTCTTGCATTAATGGCCTGAAGTCTACCTTCAGTTCATGAGGTACATGACTCTAGAAGGTAGTTACACTTTAATCTTTTAACACCATTTCCTACTACTAAATAATTTTATTAGGTTTAAAATTAGTCTTCCATATTTCCTACAAAAGTCACTAGAAAGTATTATTTTACTCCACCAGGTTAATGATGCAAACCCCATCCTCTATCAAGGTCTTATGTTCCTACTTGTTAAACATGGTCAATCCCTTTAAGGTCAAAAGGTCCCCCTAAGGGGATCATCTTTTGAGGAGGAATCCTAAGGGTAATCCCTAGTAGAGGACCCTAATGAGGGTTCCCACCTACCCTCTAAATGCTCCTCCTAAAATAGTTTGTCCCAGTCCCCCCTGATGATCTTCCTCTTAAACTATTATCTATTCCCAAACCTAAACCCATTGAAATTGGATCTCCTGCAACTTCAACTTGGAAAGGTAAGGCCATAGTGATGTAGGAATTGGAAAATAACAAACAATTACTATAAAAATAAATCTTGGCAAAGCTTATCCAAGACTAGAATGAACTTCACCAAGTGGATGAGGCTACTGTCTAGACATTTGTCCACTTTACTTAGTCCCCACAATCCCTTGGTATGAAATATCCCAAGGTATTTAAATCCTACCCTGGACTCCCCTAGGGGGTATCCCATAAACCCCATTATAGGTTAAAGGTAGGAAGAAGCCCATAATGATATTCATTGAGGAAGCGATTGAAGGCCCTAGGAACCGTACTCGTGCCAAGGTTTCAAAAGACAAACCCATCATTCAGGAAAAGGATACTACTATTGAAGACACTCAAGAGGGACCTTCCTCCTAGATTAGTTTTAGTTTTAGTTTCTTGTTCTCATTCTAAGTACTAGTTTTTATGTATTTGTCCGTTTGACCTTAGTTGGCTTGTTAAAATTTTTGTAACTCACTCTCATGGTTCTAGGTCCCTGTAAAACCTAGAGTTTACCTTATCAAATAAAAAATAAAAAGACTCAACATTTATATGTGTTTCTTATAATTTTTGAATTTTGAATAATGCAAAACCAAAACATAGGTGATTTTACTCCTTTCAAGCATGTTTACAATAAAAAGATTCAAACTTTATGTACGTTTTGTATAATTTTAGAGTTGAATAATGCAACACCAAAACTTAGGTGGTTTTAATCATTTCAAGCATGTTTACAACTAAGCAATTCAAACTTTATGTGTGTTTCCTATAATTTTTGAGTTTTGAATAGTGCAACATCAAAACCTAGGTGGTTTTACTCATTTTGATCATGTTTATATTCAAAAGATTCAAACTTTATGTGATTTTTCCTATAATTTCTGAGTTATGGATAATGCAACACAAAAACTGAGACAATTTAACAAGTTTTGAGCATGTTTACAATTAAAAAATTCAAACTTTATGCACATTTACTATGATTTTTGAGTTTTGAATAATTCAATACCAAAACATAGGTAGTTTTACTCGTTTTGAGCAAGTTTACATTCAAAATATTCAAATTTTAAACACATTTCCTATAATTTTTGAGTTTTGAATAATGCAACAATAAAACTTTAGCAATTTTACTCAGTTCAATCATGTTTATAATTAAAAGATTAAAACTTTATGTGCATTTCCTAAATTTTTTGAGTTTTGAATTATGCAACACCAAAATCTAGGTAGTTTTACTAGTTTGAAGCATGTTTACAATCAAAATATTCAAGGTTTATGCACTTTTCTTATAACTTTTGAGTTTTAAATAATGCAACGCCAAAAATTACATGGTTTTACTTGTTTTGAGCATGTTTACAATCAAAATATTCAAAGTTTATGCATGTTTTCTATAATTTTTGAGTTTTAAATAATGTAACACCAAAACTTAGGTGGTTCTACTCTGTTCAAGCATATTTAAAATAAAAAGATTGAAACTTTATGTACATTTCCTATGCTTCTTGAGTTTTGAATAATGCAACAATAAAACTTAGGCATATTACTTGTTTATAGCATGTTTACAATAAAAAGATTTAATATTTATGTGCATTTCTTATAATTTTTGAGTTTTGAATAATGCAACACCAAAACATTGCTAGTTTTATTCATTTTGAGCATGTTTACAATCAAAAGATTCAAAATTTATGTACATTTCCTATATTTTTTGAGTTTTGAATAATGCCACACAAAAACTTAGATAGTTTTACTCATTTCAAGCATCATTACAATTAAACAATTGAAACTTTATTTAAGTTTCCTATAATTTTTGAGTTTTGAATAATGCAACACCAAAATCTATGTGGTTTTACTCATTTTGACCATGTTTACATCAAAAAATTTAAAATTTATGCACATTTATTATAATTTTTCAGTTTTGAATAATGCAACACTAAAACTTAAGTGGTATTACTCATTTTGAGCATGTTTACAATCAAAATATTCAAACTTTATGCATGTTTCCTCCAGTTTTTGAGTTTTAAATAATGGAACACTAAAGATTAGGTGGGTTTACTCATGTATAGAATGTTTTCAATCAAAAGGTTCAATCTTTATGCATGTTTCATCTAATTTTTGAATTTTGAATAATTCAACACCAAAACTTAGGAAATTTTACCCTTTCAAGCATGTTTACAATCAAAAGATTCAAAATTTATGAGTGTTTCCAATAATTTTTGTGTTTTGAATAATGAAAACAAAATATATGTAGTTTTACTCTTTTGGAGCATGTTTACAATCAAAAGATTCAAACTTTCTGTATTTCCTATACTTTTTGAGTTTTGAAAAAAACAACAAAACTTAGGTAGTTTTACTTGTTTTAACCATGTTTACAATCAAACAATTCAAACTTTATGCATTTTTACTAATTTTTTTTAGTTTTGAATAACGCAACACCAAAACTTAAGTAGTTTTACTCGTTTCGAGCATGTTTACTTACAATCAAAACAATCAAACTTTATGCACATTTCTTATACTTTTTGAGTTTTGAATAATGTAACACTGAAACCTAAGTGGTTTTACTCATTTCAAACATGTTTACAATCAAAAGATAAAAAAATTATGTGCATCTCCTATAATTTTTGAGATTTGAATAATGCAACAACAAAACATAGGTAGTTTTGTTCATGTTGATCATGCTTACAATCAAAAGTTTCAAACTTTATCCACATTTCCTATAATTTTTGAGTTTTAAATGTTACAACACCAAAACCTAGACAATTTTACTCATTTTGATCATGTTTACAATTAAAATATTCAAACTTTATTTGCATTCCCTATAATTTTAATGTTTTGAATAATGCAACATCAAAACATGGTTTTACTTATTTCGATCATGTTTACAATCAAAAGATTCTAACTTTATGTGCATTTCCTATAATGTTTCAGTTTTGAATAATGCAATACCAAAGCCTAGGTAGGTTTACTCATTTTGAGAATCTTTAAAATCAAAAGATCCAAACTTTAAACATGTTTTCTATAATTTTATGTGTTTTGAATAATGCAACATAAAACCTTGTTACTTTTACTCGTTTCGAGCATGTTTACAATCAATAGATTCAAACTCTATGTTCATTTCCTATAATTTTTGAGTTTCAAATAATGTAACACCAAAACTTAGATGTTTTTACTCATTTTGATCAAGTTTAAAATCAAAATATTCAAATTTTATGCATATTTCTTATAATTTTTGAGGTTTGAATTATGCTACAACAAAACCTAGGCCATTTTACTAATTTTGAGCATGTTTATAATCAAAAGATTCAAATTGTGTTCATGTTTCTAATAATTTTTGAGATTTGAATAATGCAACCTGAAAGCTTAGATGTTTTGCTCAATTTGACTATGTTTACAATCAAAAGATTCTAACTTTTTTCACATTTCCTATAAATTTTAAGTTTTGAATAATGTAACACCAAAACTCAAGTAGTTTTACTTGTTTTGAGAATGTTTACAATCAAAAGATTCAAACATTATCCAAGTTTCTTATAATATTTGAGTTTTGAATAATGTAACACCAAAACTTAAGTAGTCTTACAAATTTTGAGCATGTTTACAAACAAAGATTCTAACTGTATGCACATTTTCTACAATTTTTGAGTACTTAATGAAACACCAAAACTTAGGCAATTATATTAATTTCAAGCATGTTTATAATCAAAAGATTCACTCATTTTACATGTTTCCGATAATTTTTGAGTTTTGAATAATGGGACACCAAAACTTAGGTCTATTTACTTATTTTGAGCATGTTTACAATCAAAAGATTTAATTTTTTTCCAAATTTCGTATTTTTTTTATGTTTTAAATAATACAACACCAAAATTTAGGTTGTTTTACTTATTTCAAGCATATTTAGAATCAAAAGATTCAAACTGTATCAGCGTTTCATATAATTTTTGAGTATTAAATTATTTAACACCAAAATAGAGGCAAGTTTACTCATTTAAAGCATGCTTACCATTAAAAGATTTAAACATTATGCTTATTTCCTATAATTTTTTAGTTTTGAACAATGCAACACCAAAACTTATGTAGTTTTACTCATTTTGAGTATGTTTACACTTAAAAGATTCAAATGTTATATGTATTTCTTATCATTTTTAAGCTCTTAATAATTTTTGAGTTTTGAATAATGTAACGCCAAAATTTAGGTGGTTTTACTCATTTTGAGTGTGTTTATAATCAAAAGATTCAAACTTTATGCATTTTTCCTATAATTTTTGACTTTTAAATAATGCAACACCAAAACATAGGTGGCTTTACTTTTTTTGAGGATGTTTACAATTAAAAGATTCAAAGTTTATGTATGTTTCTTATCATTTTTGAGTTTTGAATATTGCAACACGAAAACTTATGTAGTATTACTCATTTTAAGCATGTTAACAATCAAAGGATTCAAACTTTAAACATGTTTGCTATAATTTTTAGTTTTAAATAATGTAACACCAAAACATTGGTAGTTTTATTCCTTTTAAACATGTTTACAACCAAAAGATTCAAATTTTATGCACGTTTTTTTATAGTTTTTGAGATTTGAATATTGCAACACCATAACTTATGTAGTTTTACTAGTTTTAAGCATATTTACAATCAAAAGATTCAAGATTTATGCACTTTTCCTATATATATATATATATATATATTTTTAAATAATGCAACACTAAAAAATAGGTGGTTTTACTATTTTGAGCATGTTTACAATCAAAAGATTCAAATTTTATGCATGTTTCCTATAATTTTTGAGTTTTGAATAATACAAAACCAAAACTTAGGTGGGTCTACCTTTTTCAAGCATACTTAAAATCAAAAGATTCAAATTTTATGCACATTTCCTATTCTTCTTGAGTTTTGAAAAAATCAATAGCAAAACTTATGCATTTTTACTTGTTTCAAGCATGTGCATAGTAAAAATATTCAACATTTATGTCTGTTTCTTATAATTTTTGAGTTTTGAAGAATGCAACACCAAAACATACACAATTTTACTCCTTTTGTGCATTTTATAATCAAAATATTCAAACTTTATTTACATTTCCTATAATTTTTGAGTTTTGAATAATGCATCACCAACACCTAAGTCGTCTTACTCATTTTGAGCATGTTTATATTCAAGATATTCTAACTTTCTACACATTTCCTACAATTTTTTAGTTTTGAATAATGCAACACCAAAAGCTAGGTAATTATACTCATTTCAAGCATGTTTACGATCAAAGGATTCAAAATTTATGCATGTTTCCTATAATTTTTGAGTTTTGAATAATGCATCAGTAAAACATAGGCTATTTTACTTGTTTTGAACATGTTTACAATCAAAACATTGAAACTTTTTGTGGATTTCCTAAAAAAATTATGTTTTGAATAATGCAACACTAAAACTTCAGTGGTTTTACTCATTTCAAGCATGTTGAGAAGCAAAAGATTCAAACTTTATGTGTGTTTCATATAGTTTTTGAGTTTTGAATAATGTAACACCAAAATAGAGGTAATTTTATTCATTTTAAGCATGTTTCCAATTAAAAGATTCAAACTTTATGCCTGTTTCCTATAATTTTTGAGTTTTGAATAATGCAACAGCAAAAATTATGCAGTTTAACTCATTTTGTGTATGTTTACAATCAAAAGATTTAAACTTTATATGTATTTCTTATCATTTTTAAGATTTTAATAATTTTTTAGTTTTATATAATGCAACATGAAAACTTAGGTGGTTTTACTCATTTTAAGCATGTTTATAATCAAAATATTCAAACTGTATTCATTTTTCATATAATTTTTTAGTTTTGAATAATGCAACACCAAAACATAGGTGGTTTTACTTTTTTTAAACATGTTTACAATCAAAAAATTCAAATTTTATATATTTTTCTATTAATTTTTGAGTTTTAAATATTGTAACACCAAAACCTTGGTAGTTTTACTCATTTTAAGCATGTTTACAATTAAAAGATTCAAACTTTAAACATGTTTCCTATAATTTTTTACTATTGAATAATACAACACCAAAACATATTTAGTTTTAATCCTTTCAAGCATGTTTACAACCAAAAGATTCAAAATTTATGCACATTTCCTATGATTTTTCAGTTTTTAATAATCTAACACCAAAACTTAGGTAGTTTTACTCATTTTGAGCATGTTTACAATCAAAAAATTCAAATTATATGTGTTTTTCCTACCATTTTTGAGTTTTGAGTAATGCAACACTAAAACTTAGGTGGTTTTACTTGTTTTGAGAATGTTTATAATCAAAAGAATCAAAGTTTTTTTGCATTTCCTATAATTTTGGGTTTTGACTAAATCGACACCAAAACATAGGTGGTTTTACTTTTTTCAAGCATACTTAATATCAAAAGATTCAAACTTCCTATCCTTCTTGAGTTTTGAATAATATAATAACAAAACATAGATGGTTTTCATTTTTTCAAGTATATTTACAATAAAAAGGTTCAACATTTATGGGTATTCCCTATAATTATTGAGTTTTAAAAAATGCAAGACCAAAACATAAGTGGTTTTAGACCTTTCAAGCATGTTTACAATAAAAATATTCTAACTTTATACACATTTCCTATAATTTTTTAGTTTTGTATAGTAGAACACCAAAACTTAAGAGATTTTACTTGTTTGGAGCATGTTTATTTCCAATCAAAAGATTTAAACTTTATGCAAACTTCTTATAATTTTTGAGTTTTGAATAATGTAACACCAAAACCTAAGTGGTTTTACTCATTTCGAGCATGTTTACAATCAAAAGAATCAAAATTTATGTGCATTTCCTATAATTTTTGAGTTTTGAATAATTTAACATCAAAATCTAGATGATTTTATTTATTTTGAGCATGTTTACAATTAAATGATTAAAAATTTATGTGTGTTCCCTATAATTTTTAAGTATTGAATAATGCAACACCAAAACTTAGATAGTTTTACTCATTTCGAGCATGTTTACAATCAAAAGATTCAAAATTTATATGTGTTCACTATAATTTTTGAGTTTTAAATAATGCAACACCAAAAATTAGGTGGTTTTACTCATTTAAAGCACATTTATAATCAAAAGATTCATATTTTATGCTTGTTTCTTATAATTCTTGTGTTTTAAATAATGCAACACTAAAACTTAGATGGCTTACTCATTTCAAGCCTATTTACAATTAAAATCTTCAAACTTTATGTAAATTTACTATAGTTTCTTGGTTTTCAATAGTGCAACACCAAAACATAGGCATTTTTACTTGTTTTGAGCATGTTTACAATTAAAAAATTAAACTTTATGAATATTTCATATAATTTTTTAGTTTTGAAAAATGCAACACCAATGCTTAAGTGGTTTTACTCATTTAGAGAATGTTTAGAGTCAAAATATTCAAACTTTATGTGTGTTTCTTATAATTTTTGAGATTTGAATAATGCAATGCCAAGACATAGGTGGTTTTACTCATTTTGGGCATGTTTACAATCAAAATATTAAAGCTTTATGCATGTTTCCTATAATTGTTGAGTTTTGAATAATACAACACCAAAACGTAGGTGGTATTACTCATTTCATGCATGTTTACAAAAAAAGATTCAAAATTTATACATGTTTCATATAGTTTATGATTCAAAATTTATACATGTTTACTAATTTAAGTAGTTTTAGTCATTTATAGCATGTTTAGAATCAAAAGATTCAAACTTTAGGTGTTTTTCCTTTATTTTTTGAGTTTTGAATAATGCAACACCAAAACATAGGTGGCTTTACTCCTTTTGAGCATGTTTATAATCCAAAGATTAAAAATTTAAGCATGTTTCATATAATTTTATAGTTTTGAATAATGCAACACCAAAACTTAGGTGATTTTACTCATTTCGAGCATGTTTACTATAAAAAGATTCAAAATTTATGTGCATTTCCTACAAATTTTTATTTTTGATCAATGTAACACCAAAACATTAGTGATTTTACTCATTTTGAGCATTTTTACAATAAAAAATTTAAACTTTATGCATGTTTCCTATATTTTTTAAGTTTTGAATTATGCAACACCAAAACTTAGGTGGTTTTACTCATTTTGGGCATGTTTACCATCAAAAGATTCAAACTTTATGTGTTTTTTCCTTTAATTTTTGAGTTTTGAATAAAGAAACATAAAAAATTAAGTGGTCTTACTCATTTCAAGCATGTTTATAGATAAAATATTTAAAGTTTATGCACATTTCCTATATTTTTTGAGTTTTGAATGATGTAACACCAAAACTTATGTAGTGTTACTTGTTTTGAGCATGTTTACAATAAAAAGATTCAATATTTATGTTCCTTTACCATATTTTTTGAGTTTTAATAATGCAACACCAAAACATAGGAGGTTTTATCCTACTTAGCATGCTTACAATCAAAAGATTCAAACTTTATGAACATTTCCTATAATTTTAGAATTTTGAATAATGTAACACCCAAAATTAGGTGGTTTCAATCATTTCAAGCATGTATACAATTAAGCGATTCAAACTTTATGTGTGTTTCCTATAATTTTTAAGTTTTGAATAATAAAACACAAATTTTTGGTGGTTTAACTTATGTCGACCATGTTTACAATCAAAAGATTCCAAATTTATGTGCATTTCATATAATAATTGAGTTTTGATTAATGTAACATTAAAACATAGGCTATTTTACTCATTTCAAGAATGTTTACAATCAAAAGATTTCAAAATTTATGCACGTTTCTTATAATTTTTGAGTTTTGAATAATACAACACTAAAACATAGGCTATTTTACTCATTTTGAACATGTTTAGATCAAAAGATTCAAAATTTATGTGTATTTCCTATTATTCTTATGTTTTGAATAATGAAATACCAAAACATGTGTAGTTTTACTGAATTAGTACATGTTTACAATCAAAAGGTTCAAAGTTTGTGTGCACTTCCTCTAATTTTTTATTTTTAAATAATGCAACATAAAACTTTGTTAGATTTATTCATTTTGAGCATGTTTACATTCAAAAGATTCAAACTTTATCAATGTTTCCAATATTTTTTGAGTTTTAATAGTGCAACACAAAACTTAGGTAGTTTTACTCGTTTGAAGCATGTTTACAATCAAATATTTCAAGCTTTATGCATGTTTCCTATAACTTTTTAGTATTTATTAATACAAAACCAAAACCTGAGTAGTTTCACTCTCAAGCATGTTTACTTAAAATCAAAAGATTAAAACTTTATGCATGTTTCCTATATTTTTTGAGTTTTGAATAATGTAATGCTAAAACTTAGGTAGTTTTACTCATTTTGATCATGTTTAGAATTAAAGGATTCAAATTTTATGTAGATTTACTATAATGTTTGCATTTTAAATAATGAAACATGAAAACTTAGGTGATTTTACTCATGTTGACCATGTTTACAATCAAAAGATTCAAACTTTAAGCATGTTTCCTTTAATTTTTGAGTTTTGAATAATGTGATACCAAAACATAGACGGTTTAACTCATTTCGTGCAAGTTTATTATTAAAATATTTAAAATTTATGTGCATTCCTTATAATTTTTAGGTTTTGAATAATGCAACACACAAACATAGATGGTTTGACTCCTTTTGAGCATGTTTATAATTAAAAGATTCAAATTTTATGTGTTTTCCCTATAACTTTGGAGTTTTGAATAATACAACACCCAAATTTAGGTGATTTTATTCATTTCAAGCATGTTTACAATCAGAAGATTAAAATTTTATGTGTGTTTCCTATAATTTTTGTGTTTTAAATAATACAACACTTAAACTTAGGTGGCTACACTCATTTCAAGCATGTTTATAATTAAAAGATTCAAACTTTATGCACATTTCCTATAATTTATTAGTTTTGAATAATGCAAGACTAAAATTTTGGCAGTTTACTCATTTCAAGCATGTTTACAGTCAAAAGATTCAAACTGTATGCATGCTTCTTATAATTTTTGAGTTTTGAATAATGCAACACCAAAACATAGGTAGTTTTACTCAATTCAAGCATGTTTACAATAGAAGGATTCGAAATTTATATGCATTTCCTATAATTTTTGAGATTTGAAAAATGCAACATCAAAACATAGGAGTATTTACTCATTTTGAGCATGTTTATAATCAGAAGGTTCGTAATTATCCACAATTTCTGAAAAAATTGAGTTTTAAATAATGCAACACCAAAAAATAGGTAGTTTTACTCGAGCATGTTTACAATCAAAAGATTCAAATTTTATGTGTATTTCCTATCATTTTTGAGTCTTCGATAATGCAACACCAAAAATTTGATGGTTTTAATAATTTTGAGCATGTTTAAAATCAAGATATTCAAAGTTTCTGTGTGTTTCCTATAATTTTTGAGTTTTGAATAATCCAACATAAAAATTTAGCTAGTTTTACTCATTTTAAGCATGTTTACAATCAAAATATTAAAAATTTATGTATATTTCCTATAATTTTATACGTTTGAATAACACAACACTAAAACATAGGTGGTTTTACTCATTTTGAGCATGTTTACAATTAAAAGATTCAAAATTTATGTGTGTTTTCTATAATTTTTGAGTTTTGAATAATGTAACAAAAATTTTAGGTAGTTTCATTCATTTTGAGCATGCTTATAATCAAAAGATTCAAACTTTATGTTTGTTTTCTATTATTTTTGAGTTTTGAATAATCTAACACCAAAACTTAGGCAATTTTACTTGTTTTGAGCATGTTTACAATCAAATGATTTAAAATTTATGCACATTTCTTATATTTTGAGTTTTAAATAATGCAACACCAAAACATAGGCAATTTTACTCTTTTTGAGCATGTTTACAATAAAAAGATTCAAACATTATGTGCATTTCTTATCATTTTTGAGTTTTGAATAATGGAACACCACAACATAGGCAATTTTAATCATTTTGAGCATGCTTACAACCAAAATATTCAAGCTTAATGCATGTTTCTTATAATTTTTGAGTTTTGAATAATGCAACACCAAAACATAGGCAATTTTAATCATTTTGAGCATGTTTACAATCAAAATATTCAAACTTAATGCATGTTTCTTATAATTTTTAAGTTTTGAATAATGCAACACCAAAACATGGGTGGTCTTACTCATTTTAAGAATTTTTACAATCTAAAGATTCAAACATTATGTGCATTTCTAACAACTTTTGAGTTTTAAATAATGGAAGACCAAAACTTAGGCTGTTTTACACATTTTAAGAATGTTTTCAATCAAAGATTCAAATTTTATTAGTGATTCCTATACTTTTTTAGTTTTGAATATTGAAACACTAGAATTTAGATAGATTTACCAATTTTAAACATGTTTACGATTAAAAGATTCAATATTTAAGTATGTTTCCTATAATTTTTGAGTTTTGAATAATGCAACACTAAAACTTAGGTGGTTTTACTCATTTAGATCATGTTTACAATCAAAAGATTCAAACTTTATGCATGTTTCCTATAATTTTTAAATTTTCAATAATACAACACCAAAACCTATGTAGTTTTACTCATTTTCTACATTTTTATAATCAAAATAGTTCAAACTTTATTCATGTTTTCTATAATTTTTGAGATTTGAATAATGTAACACCAAGAATTTGGTGGTTTTACTCATTTTGAGCATGTTTACAATCAAAATATTCTAAATTTATGCATGTTTCTTACAATTTTTGAGATTTGAATAATGCAACACTAAAACATAGGTCATTTCACTCATTTTGAGCATGTTTACAATCAAAATATTCAAACTTTATTCATGTTTCGAATAATTTTTGAGTTTTGAATAATGTATCACCAAAACATAGGTGGTTTTACTTGTTTTAAGCATATTTACAATCAAAAGATTCAAAATTTAAGCATGTTTCTTATTATTTTTGAGTTTTGAATAATGAAAAACCATAACTTAAGCTGTTATACTCATTTTGAGCATGTTTACAATTAAAAGACTCAAAATTTATTCACATTTCCTATAAATTTTTAGTTTTGAATAATGAAACACTAAAACTTAGGTAGTATTACTCATTTCAAGAATGTTTACAATCAAAAGATTCAAAATTTATGTGTGTTTCCATTGATTTTTATGTTTTGAAAATGCAACACCAAAACATAGATGGTTTTACTCATTTTTAGCATGTTTATAATCAAAAGTTTCATATTTTATCCTCATTTCTTATAAATTTTGTGTTTTGAATAATGCAACACCAAAACATAGGTGATTTTACTCAATTAAAGCATGTTTACAATCAAAATATTCAACACTCATGTGTATTTCCTATAATTTTTTACTTTTGAATAATGCAACACCAAAACTTGGGTGATTTTACTAATTTTAAGCATGTTCACAATCAAAAGATTCAAAAATTATTTTTGTTTCCTATATTTTTTGAGTTTTAACTAATGTAACACAAAAACCTATGTAGTTTTTCTCTTTTTGAGTATGTTTACAATCAAAAGATTCAAACTTTTGTGTTTTTCTTATAATTTGTGAATTTTGAATAATGCAACACTAAAATTTAGGTCATTTTAGTCATGTCGAACATGTTTAAAATCAAAAGATTCAAAATTGATATGTGTTTCTTATAAATTTTTTAACTAAAACGGGGGTAAAAATTTATTAAGAAACCAAGCAAAAGCCAATTACAAGTTTTTCTCCTGATCCACCAAATGGACCAGCTTTTGATACAAATTCAAAGGAAGGAGATTCTCCTTCGTAATTCTCCAATCTGCCCCATTCTCCAAGGCCCACTTAGCTAAGCAGTCCGCTACCTCATTCCACTCCCGTGGGATGTGTTGAAAAGAAATCTCATTCAAAGAAGAACTAAATTGTTTAATCTGCTGGATAATAACTTGTAAACTCCAATCAGTCTTACCAGAATTGCTGTTATTTAGCAAATTAACAACTTGTGAATCCGATTCACAGATGACATTACGATGACGCTCCCGACAACAGCTTTCAACTGCCTCTAGAATGGCCTCAGCTTCCATCTGGTTATTAGTATAACAGCCTTTGTAAATGGAAAACAAGAATTTAATGTTACCTACACTGTCTCGAGCAATTCCCCCAATACCCGCAGCACCTGGGTTCCCACGAGAAGAACCATTTGTATTAATTTTGATGCAATCTTTGTCTGGGGGCATCCAATGCCCAGCTTTGTTGACCGGCCGTGCCAACTGGCTCCTTCCCTTTGGCAGACAAGAGTTCTTCCTTCCCACACCATCGCTAGGGACGTTAATTCCCAGGCGTCCAAGCACATCAGTGGCAGCTTGTTCCACTTTATCTTCTAGCGCAGACTTGGCAAGGCACGTTTCCTGCAGCGCACTAGCAATCTTGCTCCACAGCTACCTAAAATCCATTTGAGCGCCTCTGAAGATGCGTCTATTCCTCTCCAACCATAAATTCCAGAGTATGAAGGATGGTCCCACTGCCCAAGCCATCTGTAACATGGAATTTTTAAGAGGAGCATGGCCCATTTGGGCCCAAAATTTGTTAACAGAGGACACATGTCTGCAAGAGGTTCTCCACGTGCTCCACCATAGGTGCCAAACCTGTTGTGCAAATGAACACTGAAAGAACAGATGGGCCACTATCTCCTCATTACTAAAACACAGCACACAAATAGACGG
Source organism: Torreya grandis (assembly GCA_037957365.1). NCBI lineage: Eukaryota > Viridiplantae > Streptophyta > Pinopsida > Cupressales > Taxaceae > Torreya > Torreya grandis. The sequence goes on along the minus strand of JARHVA010005251.1, from coordinate 692,753 downwards.
TCCCTGAAATCCTCTCCGACAAAGATTATCCCAGGTGAGACATCTATTGTGCGTGAGGAGCCAGAGGAAAAAATTACATTTGGGCCATGCCATTCGATTCCACACTTTCGTTCCCCATTGAAACTGACCAAACTCTCTTGTTTGCTTAAGCAAAGTCTTGTAACCAGCAGCTATAGAGTACTTACCTGTTGAGTCCCCACTCCAGGCCAATTCATCACATCCTTGTAGCGCTCCACACCTTCTAGTCTTCAGGATAAGGGCTAATTCATCTCTCTCCTCCGGCGAGCCTCCAGGTGGCCAATCCGAGGAATGTTTCCACCTGAAACCAATGGTCGTTCCTATGTTATAAGGTTCTTTGTAGTGCCTCACCTCACTCCACCCTGCCAAATGAAAAGAGTTTGCCAGGGTTTGGAGATGCGGATGGGACTGTAAAAGTGGGGGTATCCCATCCCATGAGTCCATCTAGAATAGAGCCTCAGATCTACTGCGTCACATCCAGAATAAGCCTTGCTTTACCAGTTGCACTCCACGCTTGAGGGTCTCCCATATCATAGACCCTCTCCCCTCAAGAGGAAATCTGGCAATATCATGAATATTAATGTCCAAAAAGTATTTGGCTATCAAGATACGGGCCCACAAGGCCGAATGATTAGTGCACCACCTCCAATAAAGCTTGGCAGCAAGGGTAATGCTAGCCACACTAGTCGAGCGTAATCCCAGACCACCTTCCTGCTTAGGTCTACACACCATGTCCCAATTGACGAGACTCCATTTAGAAGAATGCAGATTACCATTCCACAAAAACTTCCTGGATAGAGCATCATATTCTTCAAGAAAGTAGGTAGGGGCACACTGAACCATGCTCCTATATATTGGTAAAGCCTGAATAACCAATTGTAACAAAATCACCCTACCTGCTGTAGATAACCATCTATAAGTCCAGTGGCTTACCTTCTGTCTCAGCTTGTCCAAAATGTTCTGCCAAAATAGCCTAGGTTGGCGTCCCACAACAATAGGAACGCCTAGATAAATCACTGGGAGGGTTTGTATCTGAAATCGAAGAATTGTAGCTATTCTTGTCTAGATAGACTCAGGGGTGTTGAAAAAGTAAATAAAAGATTTATGCTCAGTAATCTACTGTCCTGAAGCCGCCAAATAATTATCAAGAGTGGTACGGACAGCGTTAGCTTCTTTGATCCTAGCTTCTCCAACCAAGATAGTGTCATCAACAAATTGAAGGTGGGATAAGGTGGTTATTCTGCCCTCCCACTTCCATCCCTGAATAGCATTTTGAGAGACTCTGTATTTGAGGAACCGTCCAAGCCCTTCTGCCATGAGGATAAACAAGTAAGGAGAGATTGGGTCCCCTTGTCGAAGCCCTCTAGAAGCTCCAAAAAGCTCCGTTGGTGCTCCATTAACAAAAACAAAAAAGGAAGGCGTAGTGATACAGCTTAACACCCACCTAATCCAATCCTGTTTGAACCCAAAGGCTAAAAGAACCTTCTGCAAAAACCTCCAGCTAACCCTATCATAGGCTTTAGCAAGATCAAGCTTGATAAACATAGCCTTCTCATGTGAACCTTTCATGGAATGAATAGCTTTTGAGGCTATCACAACTCCATCTATAATTTGCTTACCTGCGACAAAGCCTCCTTGTTCCTCCAAAATAAGATTGGGAAGGAGCCCTTTCAGCCTTTGCGCTATGAGCTTAGTAATCACTTTGTAGACAACATTACAAAGCGCAATGGGTCTATACATATCAAGCTTATTTGCCTGCTCCTTCTTTGGGATTAACACCAGGAAGGTAGCATTCAATGCCCGCAGCATTTCTTTGTTAGAATAGGACTCCTGTATAACACTTAACAGGTCTTGCTTAATTATATCCCAAAAGTCTTGGAAAAAATCAGCAGGAAATCCATCAGGTCCAGGGGCTTTACCTCTCTTCATACTAAACAAAGCTTCCTCCACTTCAGCCATGCCAATCGGATGCAAAAGATCTTCATTCATTCTATCATCCACCAAGGATGGAATATAGGACATCACTTCATTTTCTGCCCCTTCATCTAACAAAGTGTTACTGTCAAAAAGATCTGAGAAATATCAGACAGCTTCTCTGCTAATATCATGAGAGGAGGAGAGGTGAGTTCCATCCTGAGTGATAAGAGAAGTAATAAAATTACCATTGCGCCTCCCTTGCATGGATTTATGAAAAAAGGCCGTATTCTTATCTCCTTCTTGGAGCCAGTCAATGCACGCCTTCTGCTTCCAGTAGATCTCCTCCCGAAGTTCCCACTCCGCAAGCAAAGTGGCCGCTCTAACTTCGTGGAGGCGAAGGTCTTCCGAGAGTCCATTCTCTCTTATCTGCCTGGTTATGCCATCCAACTGGTCTTGTGCAAGCTTCTTCTGACTCTACAGATTTCCAAAACAAGTCCTGTTCCAAATCTATAATTTTCTTTTAACAAACTGAAGCTTTTTTAGGAAAGAGTACATGGCAGTGCCGTAAGGCGGGCTTCCCTGTCTCCACCATTGACCTATGAGATCGTAAAGAGAAGGATCCCGCAGCCACATCAACTGGAATTTGAAAGGGGGTTTTTTAGGACCCCCAATCTAGCCTATGAAAAGTTTAATAGGCTGATGGTCTGAGCCCCTCCAATCTAAGTTCTCACATGTGAGAGTGAAAGCACTGGATTGCCAGAAAGAAGAGACTAAAAATCTATCAAGACATTCAGAAATTGCATCATTACCTGTTCTTCGGTTGCTCCAAGTAAAAAGTCCATTGGACGGTTTCACATCGGAGATACGAAGCATTTCCATATGCTGGCATAGGCACTCAAAAGAGGAGCCTAAATGGTTTAGTCCACCACGCTTCTCTTCCAGGCTAATAACAGCATTAAAGTCCCCAGTTAATATCCATGGTAGAAAGGGAAAACATTACCTGATGTACCGGATATGTGCCCAAAGCTGCTGCTGCCCAACAATGTCAACAGGGGCGTAGATTGAGGTAACCAAGCATAACTCCCTGGTCTCCAAAGAAGATGCCACCATTGACAAGGCCAAGAGACAAGAGATCCAGTGTTGTGGCAAAATTCTCCTTTGGTCCCATCCCATAGCAAGCCCTCCCGAGCTGTCTTTAGCTCCCACACATTGCCATTGCCCAATCTGCCAAAAATTTGGCATACAAGCAATAAACAACTCAACTAAAAGTTTCGTTTCTTGGATACAAAAAATGTCTGGAGAGTGATCCCAAACCAAACTGCGAATAGCTTTTTGCCTGGGGTAGCTATTCAAACCCCGTGCATTCCAAGATAACACTATCATTGGGTGGTTTGGGGGAAGTGCTCTTCCATAGTCTTAACCACCCCAGATTCCACCAAATGATCACCTATAATTTTGAGTTTATCCTGGTCTTTCCTCCTTCCAACCTTAGGAATACCAGAGGATGTGGCTTTTTTGAATTGTTTCTGACTTAGCCCAAGGGCCAGAACAAAATTTTTGTCTTTTTTCCAAGCATCGCCCTCCTTCACCAAGTCGGCCCATTTGACTTCTTTCTCCTTAATCTTAGTCACATTCATTAGTTGTCCTTCCTCTAGACCTAGAGGTTTAGCTGGGAGTGTTTGATCCATCCTATCTTGGTCTTCCATGGGTTCTGGACAATGCTGTTGCTGCCCTGAAGCTTCCCCAAGAGCCTGAAAAGGAAAACCCTCTTCCACAACCATATTATCAAGGGCCTCAAATTTGTTAAAACCCTGCTCCAAATGCCTTTCAACAGCCCCTCTCCTAGGTCCACGGCCTCTAGCCCGCTTTCTGACTGGAGTAAACTCCTCCACTCCACTATTAAAGGGATCAGCAGAGTCCTGCGCCACATTTCCAACAGCAGGATTTTTACCTTTACTCATGTTGTCCTGTAGGGCTTTGGTTTTTTGACTCTGAGCCACGCTCCCAGGTAACTTATCAGCAGATACTGAAGAAGGCTTTGAGCTCTCTGTCATTGGTCCTTTATCTTTGGCAGCCAGAGGGCATTGTCTATGGAGGTGTCCGTAAACATGACAGATTCTGCACCTGAAAGGAATGGACTCATAGTCAATCTGTTGAATCCATGTCAGGGAACCCAGACAAATCTCCAGGGAATCAGGAAGAGGTTTTGATAAATCCATGTCCACACACACTCGAGCATATGTAATGACTTTCTTGTCTAGAGATTGATGGGCTATTGCTGTTGGGGTTCCTAGCAAAGCCGCTATTTGTTTGAGAATGTCTTCCCGCCAGAATTCCAGCGGCAGCCGAGGTAGCCTCACCCAAACCGGGACACACGCTGGGATTTCCTCAGCCGTGTTGAAACCCACATGCCAAGGTTTTAGAAAGAGGCCCACCCGATCATAGAAGTAAGGCCCTCCTTTGAAAATCTGATTACGATCCACTACAGAGGAAAAACTCACCAAAAAGTAATTGTTTGCTACCAACATAATGTCAAAATCTCCATCAACTGCCCAGGAGCGCCTGATCCAAGCTTCCAAGGCCGGCTGGGGGATTCTAATTCCCAAAAACATGCAAATTAAAGTATGTGAGGAGAGATATTCAATATCCTCCTGAATTGTTTCCTGTGGGATAACTAAAACTAGTCTGTCCTGCCTTCTGAGCAAACAACCATTCGCCTTATTCAGTTTTACCTTTTCGCCAGAGTAGAAAGCTGTCTTGGCTTCATCCCGTCCTCCCACGCCCACTCCAACCAAACTAGGTACTGTTGGTGGGTCGCCTATCACCTCGTCTCCTCCGTGCCCTTCCCCGTGCCCTTCCTTGCGCATAGCCATCGCGCTCCAGTTTGAATAATCGAAAATCATTTCTTATAAATTTTGATTTTTAAATAATGTAACACTAAAAGTTAGGTGGTTATACTATTTTTGACCATGCTTAAAATAAAAAGATTCAAACTTTGTGTGTGTTCCTATGTTTTTTGAGTTTTAAATAATGCAACTCTAAAACTTAGGTACTTTTACTTGTTTTGAGCATGTTTACACTAAAAAGATTTACAATTTATCTGTGGTTCCTATAATTTTTGAGTTTTGAATAATGCAACACCAAAACATATATGGTTTTACTTCTTTCAAGCATGTTTACAATCAAAAGTTTTAAACTTTATGTGCATTTGCTATAATTTTTTAGTTTTAAATAATGCAAAACAAAAACATAGGTGGTTTTAGCCATTTCAAGAATGTTTACAATAAATGATTCAAATTTTATGTCCATTTCTTATAGCTTTTGAGTTTTGAATAATGAAACATGAAAACTTAGATAATTTTAATCATTTTGAGCATGCTTAAAATCAAAGGATTCAATATTTATGTGGATTTTTCCTTTAATTTTTGAGCTTTGAATAATGCAACACAAAAACTTAGGTAGTTTGACTCATTTAAAGCATGTTTACAATCAAAAGATTTTCAAACTTTATGTGAATTTTCTATAATTTTTGAATTTTATATAATGCAACACCGAACTTAGGCAATTGTACTCATTTCAATCATGTTATAATTCAAAAGATTCAAACTCTATGCATGTTGCCTATAATTTTTGAGTTTTTAATAATGCAACTCAAACATTTAGGTGGCTTTACTCATTTTAAGCATATTCACAATAAATAGATTCAAACTTTATACATGTTTCCTATAATTTTTGAGTTTTAAATAATGCAACACTAAAACATAGGTGATTTTACTTGTTTTGAGCATGTTTATAGTCAAAAAATTCAAAGATTATGCACATTACCAATAAGTTCTGAGTTTTGAATAATGTAACACCAAAACTTAGTTGGTTTTACTTTTTTCAAGCATGTTTACAATCAAATGTTTCAAATTTTATGCGTATTTCCTACATTTTGAATAATGTAACACCAAAACATAGGTGTTTTTACTAATTTCAAGCATGTTTGAAATCAGAAGATTCATAATTTATGCACATTTCTTATCATTTTTGACAACACAGTTATACACATATATTTAGTAGTTCATTTTATTACATTATTTTTAGTTTTTTCTAGACACCTATAGATAATAATGAATCCTCCATTTATAGGTATTGGTTGTCATTTGGAGTTAGTTCTCAAATTCTCCAGACTATTGACTAGATATATAAATACTTTATATAGGACTATTATTTAATCAATGAAAACTAGTTGAGTTTTCTAATAACTCTGGTATTAGAGCTAGCATAGCAATTTGGCAAAGAAGCATCCAGCCTGGGATGTGGAGATCAACATTAATGCCAGTAACAAAAGAAGAGTCTATAGAAAGGAGAAACTAGTTCATAGCTGAGATGCCTGAAGGTGCAACCTATCATAGAGATTGATCTACCTACCTACTAGAAAGTAAGTTGTCAAAGTTGCATAGTCTAAGCAACCATGAACAGTAGTTGAGAAGTCTCTTAGAGCAAAAGCTAGTCAATATAACCAAGAAGTGTGAGCAAAAGTAAACATATGACATGATTACCAAAATCTATAAGCAACAGTCAATGTGGGTGAAAGACACCTAAAAAAGGCAACAAAAATAATGCAATGACATTGGAAAAGTCCTACATAGCAGCCAAAAAAGCATTGTGAGTTAGGCATACCTCTAAGGAGAAAATATGTAGTAGCTAATGGTAATTAGTGTAGCTACATGAAACTTTAGGAGGTTGTAACCCTCATGGTAAATGGCCCCTGTATGCATTTATACTTCCACAACTACATAAACATTTTAATTCCTATAAAACAAGGAATGTTGGCTACGTAGATATAGATAAACTCTATAATTTTTATGACTAGAGAGTTTGATTTGGTAAAAGAAGCCATGAATGTAGCTTGAAGTATTTACAAAGCATAGAAGTTCCACAATAAGCATAAAACCCTAATAAAAATCATCTACAAAAATAAATCCAAGGAGAAGGTGAGTTTGAAGGAAATAGAAAGAATTGGATGTTCTATTGAAGACTGTTGTAGAGTGGAGACACCCAAAGTAAATGTGAGAAAATCAGTCAAGTTGTCCAAGACAAGAGAACATAAAAAGATTGGAGCAATAATCCTGAATAGGGTACATATAATAAATCTTACTTTTCCAAAATTTTATAAAAGAAATAAAATAATTTGTTTTTAAATGTGTCTATTTTGAAACTACTTCTCTTAGACACCCAACTACTTAAAGGGACAAGTTATGTTACATGGAAAATAAAAATGCATACGATCCTTTAATTTGAAGGACTATGTGGCATCGTGATATGGACCACATGAGTTCCCACTAATCGTAATGCACTCATAAAATATGAATATCATCATGTTAAGGCCCTAATTCTGATCATGTTAAGCATCACTAATGATGTGCAATCACATATCAGGGATGCTGACAATGCAAAGATAACATAGGATAAATTAGCAATAATATATGAGGAAAAAAATTACATGAAGATCCTAAATTTTTATTCAAAACTTCATACACTCATTATAGAGTCTAATTAAATAGTTAAGTAATTCTTACATCAAGTAAAATAGATAAAAGCAAAGTTATTAGCTCTTGGTGAAATGGTAGATGACCAAACATTGGTACCAATCACCTTACAAGCACTCCATTCTCAATTTAGACTGTTTTTCATGATACTATGTATCACTATCTATAAAGTGACATTTGAAGAGTTCATGAACCTATTATAGTAAGAGGAAGTAATCAATTTAGTACAAGATGAGTCTCAAGATAAATATCTTAAAATGAAGCAATAATGAGGATATAAATCATGCAAGGAACCTCCAAAAAAGCCACCTTAAAAACAACAACAACAATAATTGTCTCATCATCAGAATTCAAAGAGGTGGTCACATTTATCACACCAACAATCATGACATGGATGAATTCTAGTACAATAGTTGAAACAAAGGATCTACCAGCAAGCCAAGTACATTAGGGCATGATGATATTTAGAAGTTGACAAGACATCCCTACTAGTAAAAGTAGAAGGGACATATTACTAGGCAATAAGATGATGAATCAGGAAAAGTAACAATTGACAAAGATAAGAATGTAGTACTAGTCTCTTAGACTTCATAACCCATGAAAAATATCTAGTTGATTGACTCAGGTGCCACTAAGCACATGATAGGTGACAAGAAGGTGTTTAATTTGGTGACATACCAACCCACTAGAGATCAAGTTAGGAATGATGATGATAAGGAGTATGTCATAGTAGGAATAGGTCAAGTTACTTTTCCCTTTGTAACATAAAAATGTACACTTATAAAGGTATTATATTTTCCTATTTTGACATTTAATCTCTTATCAATCAATCACCTATTGAATGATTGAGTTAAAGTGGAGTTTCTTATCAAAAATGGCATCAAAACTTGCCCAATTTCATAAAAGGTAAAGTTATTGCAATTTCTTTTTGAAAGACAAGTTTTTTTACTTTAGATGTAGTTTCATCTTCTACATTAGATTTATCTGCCTTAATGGTAGAATCCATTGCCCTCTAGCACTACCATTATGGTCATTTATCAGTTGGATGTTTATATCAGCTAAGTTTTAAAATGATAGTATATGGACTTCCCAAGTTATCCAGTTCTTTGCCCATGTGCACTGGATGCCTTGCAGGTAAACAACATAGGGATCCATTCAAAGATAGCTCATTTCATTCCAAGAAGAGTTCAGAGGTTGTTCATACTGATCTGAATAGGCCACTACCTACTTTGTTCTTAGGATACAAGTACTTATAATTGTTCATGGATGACTACTCTCAAAAGATGTGGGCATTCTTCCTGAAAGAAAAGAGTGAGGCCATCCATCATTTTTAGGTCTTATATCAATAGGTTGTGAAGTAGATCAAGCAAATCTACTTCACGTTTGCTCAGATCGAGGGGTGGAATTCACATCAAATAAATTCTTGGAAATATTGACCCAACAAGGAATAAAATAGAATTTGACTACTCCTTACATGCCCCAGCAGAATGGAATTATTGAGCGATGCAATGATACCGTGATGGAAATGGATCAATGGATGCTATCAATAGAAAAGATATAGAAACACTATTGGGCAAAAGTAGTTTAGATAGATATGTATCTTCTTAATAGGGCACTAATGAATATTTTGAAGGACAAAGTGCTTAATAAGATATGGAGTGGTAAAAAGCCTTCTATTTCTCATTTATGAGTATTTGGTTACACAACATATATGCATGTACCAACTATAAAGAATAAGAAACTCAAGTCTAAAAAACTCTTGTGAATCCTATTAGGCTATAACATAACCTCGAAGGCATATCATCTCAAGGATCTTGAGTTGATGACAAGATGTGAAAGTAGAGAAGTGGTATTTGATGAATCATCATTTGAGATGCAGAATGGTGAATCAATACCAACTACCTCTCACTAATTATTTCTTTAGTCAGATGATGAGGAGTCTTCTCAACAAGAATAAGAGATACAATGGGAACTATATGTTGATCTTGGAGATCTAGAACATCCACTAGATATTTCTTCATATCTACCAAGCAATTCTTCACAATAACAACAAAATTCTCATCCAAAATAGGTACTAGGTACCAATAATGACCTCCATTCATCTAAAGTCAGACAAGACATGAGATAAATTTTGCACTCATGAGTACAATTATTGATAGTTATAAACCTGATAATGTTTGTGAAGATTTAAATCAACCATAATGGAAGAAATTAATGAATGCCGAGTATGATTCACTCATGAAGAATTGGACTTGGGAACTAGTTTATCTACCTATAGGAAAGAAACCCATAGGCTGTAAATGGGTTTTCAAAACAAAATAAAGGTATATGGATCCATTGAAAAACATAAATCATGATTTGTAACAAAGGGATATGCTCAAAAAGAGGTCATTGACTATGAAGAAAACTTTGCACCCACTATGAAGATCAAGACAATCAGAGTTGTTTGCATATTGGCAGCACATAATGGATGGCAACTTTAGCAGATGGATGTCAGAAGTGATTTTCTTAAAGGTGATCTATAGGAAGAAGTATACATGATCCAACTAGATGGATTTGTTGATGAAAAGCATCCTAAAAAGGTATGTTGTCTCATCAAATCACATTATGGATTGAAACAAGATCCTAGGGTATGGTACACCAAAATAGATTATCACCTTTTGCAACATGGTTTTACTCATAGCCCCTGAGATTCTAAATTATACATAAACAAGGTAGGAACATATATCATCATTATTGTTCTATATGTGGATGATCTTATGATCACTAGAAGTTTAGAATATCAGGTTGATATTGTGAAAAATGACCTCAAAATATTCTTTGACAAGATCGAATCGGGGCTACTACATTACTATCTTGGCTTAGAGACATGATAGAAATTGAATCACATTTTTATCTCCCAGATCAAATATGCCAAGACACTCATGGAAAAGTATAGAATGTCATATTGTAAGACACTTTCAACACCAATGGAGAAAGGATTATAACTCTCTTGATTCTAATACTCACCTCAAGTAGATGCAACTCTCTATAGACATCTCATTGAGAGTCTCATCTTCTTGACCTACACTAGACCAGATATATGTTTTGTTATGAGACATCTCTCCAAATTTATACAAACACTAAAGAAATATCATTGGGTTGTAGTGAAGCATGTTTTGAGATATGTCCAACGTACACTTGAGTATGGTTTATAATACAAGAAGAATAATAAGTTTTTCTTGTAGGGATACACTGACTCAGACTATGTCAGATCTATTGATGACCAAAAATCAATGTCAGGATACATATTCCATCTTGGATGTGAACCAATCTCATGGATCAATAAGAAACAAACTATTATTTTTCTTTATCCATTGAGGTAGAGTATCATGTTGCACATGGATCTATATGTGAGGTGATATGGTTACATCAGATACCAGCTGACATGGGTTATATTGAAAATGATCCACCTATCATTCATTATGACAATCAAGGTGTGTTAAATCTTGTTTATCATGAAAGATCAAAGCACATAGAGGTTGAATGTCACTACATTCGAGAACAAGTTTTAAACCACCACATCAAGCTCTAATACTACCTTACTGATGCACAAATAGTAAATATACTCACCAAATCCCTTAGAAAGGTGAAATTTGAGTTGTTTAGGGAGTCTATTTGTAAAAAGAATGTAATAAGAGGGGGAATGATAGTGCATCTATACACATATATTTAATAGTTCGTTGTATTACATTATTTTTAGTTTTTTTATGGGCACTTGCAGAAAATAAAGACTCCTCCATTTATGGGTATTGGTTGTCATTTGAAGTTAGTTCTCAAATTCTCAAGACTATCGACTAGCTGTATAAATACTTTGTACATGCCTGTCATTTAATCAATAAAACCAATTGAGTTTTCTAACAATTTTTGAGTTTTGAATAATTCAACACCAAACCATAGGCAATTTTTCTCATTTTAAGCAAGTTTACAATAAACAGATTCAAACTTTATGCATGTTTCCTATAATTCTTTAGTTTTGAATAATGCAACACCAAAACTAAGGTATTTCTACTCATTTCAAGTATGTTTACATCAAAATATTCAAATGTTGTATGCATTTCCTATAATTTTTGAGTTTGAAATAATGTAACACCAAAAAATAGGCAATTTTACTTCTATCAAGCATGTTTATGATAAAAAGATTCAACATTTATTTGCATTTGCTATTAGTTTTAAGTTTTAATAATGCAACACAAATAATTTTACTCATTTTAAGTATGTTTTGAGCATGTTTAGAATCTAAAGATTTAAACTTTGTGTGTGTTTCTAATAATTTTTGAGTTTTTAATAATATAACACCAAATATTAGGTAGTTTACTTGTTTTGAGCATGTTTACAATCAAAAGATTCAAACTTTATGCATGTTTCCTATAATTTTTGAATTTTGAAAATGTAACACCAAAACATAGGTGATTTTATTCATTTCAAGCATGTTTATAGTCAAAATATTAAAACCTTGAGCACATTTCTTATAATTTTTGAGTTTTGAATATTAAAACACAAAAAAATCATGCATATTTCCTATGAGTTTTGAATAATGCAGCACCAAAACATAGGTGGTTTTAATTGTTTCATGCATGTTTATAATAAAAACATTTAAACTTTATGCATGTTTAGTATAATTTTTGAGTTTTGAATAATACATCACCAAAGCTTGGTGGTTTTACTCATTTAGAGTATGTTAAAATTAGAAAATTTAAATTGTATGCACCTTTCTTATGATTTTTGAGTTTTGAATAACACAACACCAAAACTTAGGTGGTTTTACTAACTTGAGCATTTTTACAATCAAAATATTAAAAATTTATGCATCATCCTATAGTATTTTAGTTTTGAAAAATGAAACACCAGAAATTAGGTGGTTTGCCTCATTTTGAGCATGTTTACAATCAAAAGATTCAAACTTTATATGTGTTTCCAATCATTTTTGAGTTTTGAATAATGCAACAGCAAAACTTAGACAGTTTTACTCATATCGAGCATGTTTACAATCAATAGATTCAAACTTTATGTGTGGTTCCTATAGTTTTTGAGTTTTAAATAATATAGTACAAAAGATTAGGTGGTTTTAATCATTTTAAGGATGTTTACAATCAAAAGATTCAAACTTTATGTGTGTTTCCTATAATTTTGAGTTTTGAATAATGCAAAATCAAAAGTTAGGTTGATTTATATGTTTTGTGGATGTTTCCAATCAAAAGATTCAAACTTTACACACATTTCCTATAATTTTTAAGTTTTCAATAATGTAACACCAAAATTTAAGCACTTTTACTTGTTTTGAGCATGCTTACAATCAAAAGATTCAAACTTTATGTGTGTTTCCTATAATTTATGAGTATTGAATAATGCAACACCAAAACTTAGTTTTAATCATTTCAATCATGTTTACAATCAAAACATTTAAACTTTGGGCATATTTCTTAAATTTTTTGAGTTTTGAATAATGCAACACCAAAAATTAGGTAATTTTACTACTTTTGAGCATGTTTAAATTCAAAAGATTCAAACTTTATGCACATTCTTGTAATTTTTGAATTTTGAATAATGCAACGTAAAACTTGGGAAATTTTAATCATTTTGAGCATGTTTACAATCAAAAGATTCAAATTTTACATGTGTTTCCTATAATTTTGATTTTTGAATAATGCAACAGTAGAACTTAGGTTGTTTTACACATTTTGGGGATGTTTCCAATCAAAAGATTGAAACTTTGCACACATTTCCTATAATTTTTGAGTTTTCAATATTGTAACACCAAAAGTTAAGCACTTTTACTCATTTTGAGCATGCTTACAATCAAAAGTTTTAAAATTTATCCACATTTCATATAATTTATGACTTTTAAATAATGCAACACCAAAACAAAGGCAATTTTAATCATTTCAATCATCCTTACAATCCAAACATTTAATTTTTTTGCATATTTCTTATAATTTTTAAGTTTTGAATAATGCAACACCAAAACATAAGTAATTTTACTAGTTTTGTTCATGTTTAAATTCAAAAGATTCAAACTTTATGCATGTTCTTGTAATTTTTGATTTTTGAATAATGCAACACAATTATTAGCTAATTTTAATCATTTTGAGCATGTTTACAATCAAAAGATTAAAACTTTATGCATGTTTCCTATAAATTTTCAGTTTTGAATAATGCAACACTAAAACTTTGGTAGTTTTACTCATTTTAGGAATGTTTACAATAAAAATGTTAAAAATTTATGAGTGTTTCCTATAAGTTTTTGAGTTTTAAATAATGAAACACCAAAACTTTAGTGGTTTTCCTCATTTTGTGCATGTTTACAATCAAAAGATTCAAACTTTATGTAATTTTCATATAATTTTTGAGTTTTCAATAATGTAACACCAAAACTCAAGTGATTTTACTCATTTAGAGCAGTTTTACAACTAAAAGATTCAAAATTTATGCATGTTTCCTATATTTTTTGAGATTTGAATAATCAAACACCAAAACATAGGTGGTTTTACTCATTTTGATCATGTTTAGAATCAAATGATTAAAAAATTATGCACGTTTCCTATAATTTTTATGTTTTGAAATAATGCAACACCAAAAATTAGGGGATATTACTCATTTTGAGCATGTTTAGAACTAGAAGATTCAAACTTTATGTGTGTTTCCTATAATTTTTGAGTTTTGAATAATTTAATATGAAAACTTATGTGATTTTACTCATTTTGAGAATGTTGACAATGAAAAGATTAAAAATTTATTTGTGTTTCCTATAATTTTTTAGTTTTTAATAATGCAATACAAAACTTAGGTGGTTTTACTCATTTTCAACAAGTTTACAATTAAAATATTCAAAATTTATGTGCCTTTCCTATCATTTTTGAGTTTTGAATAATGGAACACCAAAACATAGGTGGTTTTACCCATTTCGAGCATGTTTACAATCAAAAGATTCAAACTTTATGCATTTTTACTATAATTTTTTAGTTTGGAATAATGCAACACCAAAACTGAGCTCGTTTTACTCATTTAGAGCATGTTTAGAATCAAAAGATTAAAAATTTATGTGAATTTCCTATAATTTTTGAGTTTTGAATAATACAACACAAAAAATTAATTGGTTTTACTTATTTAGAGCATGTTTACAATCAAAAGGTTCAAACTTTATGCATGTTTCCTATAATTTTTATGTTTTGAATAATGTAACACCAAAACTTAGGTAGTTTTAGTCATTTCAAGAAGAGAATAAGATCACAATTAGTAATGAGCAGAGAACAAGATGTCTAATCAATAACATTTGTACAATATATTACTTCACTTCATCAATAGAAAATGGTAAAGAACCACAAGCATTTTCATTAACTTTGCAAGAAAATATTACACAAATCAGTGTTTCAAAATGTTTCCATGGGGACAAGCATGGTGGATGTGCTCCATATTGGGTAGGGGAGACATATAAAAATGATATCAGAGCTTCCTAATGGATATATAGCTACAACCACCTTAGAAAGAGAGATAAAATGTACACAAAAGTGATTTGAAAATGTGGAAGATCCTATACTAAGGAAGGACAACAACTAAAAACAATGACCAACCTTGAATAGAAGATAAGATTTCTATTTATATATTTTAAATCTAGGACTGGGAAATAATTTTCAAAATTAAAAAACAAACTTGTAAGTCCACCAAGATGCTTCTAACTAGAAAATATTCCCTTGTCACACCTAAAATATTCATCTATTTACAAGAAAAATCATAACTCTAACTGCCTCTACAAGTAATGATGAAGATGTGGAGAACATCCTTTGATTTCATGGCAGGAAATGCCTTTCACATGAGTTGGAGGGAGAATATTCATGATAGAGGACAAATAAACTTTTTCATTATATACAACTACTAGGAGATGCTCTTGACCACTTATCTGCACAACTAAAAACTTCTAGATAGATGCCCTCCCTCTTATGCATGACAAAGAAACCCCATTACCTTTTGATGACGGAATTGGAATGTCTAAGATATGATATAGATATAAAATGATCCATGGTCATTATCTAAAAAATATGATTTGGAATGGCCCATAAATCTTCCTCTATGATTTGAGTCCCTGTTAACTCTAATATGGACACTTGTCTCTTCCTCATGCAATTTGAGCCCTTTAAAAATTCCATCTTGGCTTGCACCCTTAGATCATCTCTACCTGAGCAAATGCATGCTATTGATCTTATATGAGATGCTCAAGCTCTAATTTGTTTCATGTAGCTGTGCCACTTGTCATTTTTATGTTTATTTATAAGGTCTTTGACTTTTCAACCTTGGCTAAACACTATTAGATCTAGATTGAGCAAGAAAATGTGCTCTACCAAATCATGATCTAATGAGTGGAGAATTATTGGATATTGCTTATACTTGGCCCTAATGATGTGCCATGTAGGATATTTGAAAGATTTCTTGTGTTCTTAACAAATAGTCCCAACTGCTTGATTGCTATCAAGCTACATGCTAGCACCTTAGGCTTCTTGACCTTTTGACCTATTCCACTCATCATCGGATTTGTTGTTACTTTTTTGAGATTTTAACACTTGTCAATCTTATGTTGTCTCATAGGGTCTTTGAATTTTTGAATCCTCAATCACTGTTGGATCATCCTCACCCAATAAAATTCCATTTCTAAATTTGCCTCCATTTAAAATTAAATGGCTACTTCATAGGGCCTAAATATGATGCTCACACAACCTTCCTAGAATATTTGAATCCCAATGACTACTTAAGTGTCTTGCCTTAAATTTGAGGTTTGCATGGCTATAAAAAGACATTTATGAGACCATCATAACTATAATTCAAGAATATTTCTTTAGATTTTGGCTTATTGGACCTTTTCATCCACAAGATTTTGGTCTGTAGGCTCTTTGTCTTTGGCATTCCTATCTTTGGCAACATTATTGTGGGATTTTTATGTCAAAATAATTATGATAGGCCTTTTTATTCTTAGCACTTTTTCTCTTAGGCCCTTTGTCTGTATCATTTTTATCTTTGCCGAGACAATTATTTTGGATATTTTATCTGATATAATTTCGTCAAAGAATTGATCTTTATCGGGCTTTTTTTCCATCGACCTTCTATCAAGACAATTGTTTCAAATAGTTTATCCACATTTATTCCAAAATGATTGACTTTTGTTGGGATTTTTGTGCAATAAAAATGCCCCAAAGACATTTACCCTCCAAAATTTTTGTATGGGTAAAATGCTCGAAGGAAATGGACCTGTGGACTTTCTGTCGTGGACAAAAATTCAAAAAACAAATAAGTCTTTGCACCTTTCTATGGAACACTTTCCCCAATAGACTCTAAACGCTTTATATTCACTAAGTAAGGACAAACTTAAGACTTAGCCAATTTAACATGAACTTGAACTTTCAAAGAAATACTAGAAAAAAGGAATATGGATAAGGACATAGGCCTTGATACTCAACTTGGGCTAGACATAGGCATTTACACTTGGCAAGTGCTCAATTTATTTAATACAATTTTGGGCACTAACATTTACAATCAAAAGATTCAACATTTATGTGCATTCCTATATTTTTTGAGTTTTGAATAATGCAAAACAAAAACTTAGGTGGTTTTACTCAATTTGAGCATGTTTATAATCAAAATATTCAAACTTTATGTGCATTTTCTATAATTTTTGAGTTTTCAAGAATGTAACACCAAAACATAGGTAGTTGTACTCGTTTTGATTATGTTTACAATCAAAAGATTTAAACTTTATGCACATTACCTATAATTTTTTAGTTCTGAATAATAAAACTCTAAAATGTAGGTGGTTTTACTCACTTCTAGCATGTTTCTAATAAAAAGATTCAAGCTTGATGAATGTTTCCTATATTTTTTGAGTTTTAAATAATGCAACACCAAAACTTGGGTAGTTTACTTGTTTCGAGCAAGTTTACAATCGAAAGATTCAAACTTTATGTGTGTTTCCTATAATTTTTGAGTTTTGAATAATACAACAGTAAAACTTAGGTGGTTGTATTTGTTTTGAGCATGTTTACAATCAAAAGATTCAAACTTTATGCACATTTCCTAGAATTTTTATTTTTTGAATAATGCAACACCAAAACTTAGGTGGTTTTACTCATTCCAAGCATGTTTATAATCAAAAGATTCAAATTTTATTCATGTTTCTTATAATTTTTGAGTTTTAAATAATGCAACAACAAAAAATAGGTAGTTTTACTCATTTCAAGCATGTTTACAATTAAAAGATTCAAACTTTCTGCACACTTCCTATAATTTGAGTTTTGAGTAATGCGACACCAAAACTTAGGTAGTTTTACTAATTTTGGGTATGTTTACAATAAAAAGATTAAAACTTTATATGCATTTCTTATAATATTTTAGTTTTCAATAATGTAATACCAAAACTTAGGTAGTTTTACTCATTTTGAGCATATTAAAATCAAAAGATTAAAACTTTATGTGCTTTTCCTATAATTAATGTGCTTTGAATAATGCAATAGCAAAGCTTAGGTGGTTTTACTGATTTTGAGCATGTTTGCAATCAAAATATTCAAACTTTATGTATGTTTCCAACAATTTGAGTTTTGAATAATACAAAACCAAAACTTAAGAAATTTTACTCAATTTAAGCATGTTTAAAATTTAAATAAATAATTTTTTTTGTGTGTTTCCTATAATTTTTGAGTTTTGAATAATGGAAAACCAAAACATAGGTGGTTTTACTAATTTTGATCATGTTTACAATTAAAAGATTCAAAATTTATGTGCATTTCCTATAATTTTTGAGTTTTGAATAATAAAATGCCAAAAACTAGGTGGTTTTACTCATTCTGAGCATGTATACAATCAAAACATTAAAACTTTATGCTTGTTTCCTATAATTTTTTAATTTTGAATAATGCAAACACCAATAATTAGGAAGTTTTTCTTGTTTTAAAGATGTTTCTAATCATGAAATTCAAACTTTATGTGCATTTCCTATAATTTTTGACTTTTGAAAAATGCAACACCAAAACATAGGTGGTTTTCCTCATTTCGAAACATGTTTACAATCAAAAGATTCAAACTTTATGTATGCTTTCTATAATTTTTGAGTTTTGAATAATGCAGTACAAAAACTTAGGTGATTTTACTCATTTCAAGCATGTTTATGATAAAAAAAATGAACATTTATGTATGTTTCTTATAATTTATGAATTTTGAATAATTCAACACCAAAACATAGGCAATTTTACTCATTTCAAGCATGTTTACAATCAAAAGATTCAAACTTTATGTGCATTTCTTATAATTTTTTAGTTTTGAATAATGAAATACCAAAACATAGGTGGTTTTACTCATTTTGAGCATGTTTACAATCAAAAGATTCAAAATTTATGTGCTTTTCCTATAAATTTAGAGTTTTTAATAATGAAACACAAAAACATAGGCAATTTTACTCATTTCGAGCTTGTTTACAATCAAGAGATTCAAAATTTATTTGGATTTTCAATAATTTTTGAGTTTTTAATAATGCAACACCAAAAATTAAGTGGTTTTACTCATTTTGAGCATGTTTATAATTAAAAGATTCAAACTTTATGCACTTTTCCTACATTTTTTAATTTATGAATAAGGCAACACCAAAACTTAGGTGGTTTTACTCATTTCAAGCAAGTTTACAATAAAAAGATTAAAAATTTATGTGCATTTCCTATAATTTTTGAGTTTTGAACAATGCAACAAAAAAACATATGTGGTTCTACTCTTTTCAAACATGTTTGAAATCAAAAGATTCAAAATCTATCAGCATTTGCTATGTTTTTTTGAGTTTTGAATAATGCAACACCAAAACCTAAGCGGTTTTACTTGTTTCAAGTATGTTTACAGTAAAAAGATTCAACATTTATGTGCATTTACTATAATTTTTGAGTTTTGAATAATGCAACACCAAAACATAAGAAATTTTTGTCCTTTCAAGCATGTTTACAATCAAAAGATGAAAAATTTATGCATGTTTCCTATAATGTTTGAGTTTTGAATAATGCAACATTAGAACTTAGGTTGTTTTATTCATTTTGAGCATGTTTACAATTAAATGATTTAAAGTTTAAGCACATTTCCTATCATTTTTGAGTTTTGAATAATGCAACACAAAAATTTAGGTTGTTTTATTGATTTTGAGCATATTTACAATGAAAAGATTCAAACTTTATACGTGTTTCCTATATTTTTTGAGTTTTGGATAATGCAACACTAAAACATAGGCCATATTACTCATTTTAAGCATGTTTACAATCAAAATATTCAAACTTTATGCACATTTCCTATAATTTTTGAGTTTTGAATAATGTAATACTAAAACATAGGCAATTTTACTCATTTTGAGCATGTTTACATTCAAAATATTCAAACTTTATGCACAATTCTAATAATTTTCAAGTTTTAAATATTGCAACACCAAAACATAGGTAGTTTTACTCATTTTGAGCATGCTTAAAATAAAAATATTTAATCTTTATGCATGTTTCCTATAATTTTTCAGTTTTGAATAATGCAACACCAAAACTTATGTGGCTTTACTCATTTCGAGCATGTTTAAAATAAAAAAGATTTAAAATTTGCGAACATTTCCTATAATGTTTTAGGATTGAATAATGCAACACAAAAAATTATATGGTTTTACTTATTTTAAGCATGTTTACAATCAAAATATTCAAACTTTATGTGTTTTTCCTATAATTTTTTACTTTTAAATAATGTAACACAAAATCTTAGGTGGTTTTACTCATTTTGAGTATGCTTACAATCAAAAGATTCAAACTTTATGCGTGTTTCTTACAATTTTTTATTTTTGAATAATGCAACACCAAAAATTAAGTGGTTATACTCATTTCAAGCATGTTTACAATTAAAAGATTCAAACTTTATGTGAATTTCCTTTAATTTTTGAGTTTCTAATACAACACCAAATCATGGGTGGTTTTACTCATTAAGAGCATCTCTACAATCAAAAGATTCAAAATTTAAGCACAATTCTTATATGTTTTGAGTTTTGAATAATGCAACACAAACACTTAGTAGTTTTACTCATTTTCAAGAATGTTTACAATTAAAAGATTCAAATTTTATGCCTGATTCCTATCATTTTTGAGTTTCTAAATAATACAACACCAAAACATAGGTTGTTTTACTCGTTTAAAGCATGTTTACAATAGAAAGATTAAAAATGTATTTATGTTTTAGATAATTTTTGAGTTTTGAAAAATGTAACACTAAAACTTAGGCAATTTTACTCATTTTGAGTATGTTTACAATCAAATATTCAAATTTAATGGGTGTTTCCTTTAAGTTTTGAGTTTTGAATAATAAAACACCAAAACATAAGCGTTTTCACACATTTTGAACATGTTTACAATTAAAAGATAAAAAATTTAAGTGTGTTTCCTATCATTTTTCTATTTTGAATAATGCAACACTAAAACTAGGTAGTTTTACTCATTTTGAGTATGTTTACAATATAAAGATTCAATGTTCATATGTATTTCCTATAATTTTTTAGTTTTGAATAATGCAAATGAAAAATTATGCATTTTTACCCCTTTTTTGCATGTTTACAATCAAATGATTCAAATTTCATGTGTATTTCCTATAATTTTTTAGTTTTGAATAATGTAACACCAAAACCTAGGTGGTTTTTCTCATTTCAAGCATGTTTTCAATCAAAATCGTCAAACTTTATGAATGTTTCCTATAAGTTTTGACTTTTGAATATGCAACACTAAAACTTATATAGTTTTACTTGTTTTGAGCATGTTTACAATCAAAAGATTCAATCTTTATGTGCATTTTCTTTAATTTTTTGAGTTTTAAACAATGCAACAACAAAACATAGCTATTTTTACTCATTTCAAGCATTTTTACATCCAAAAGATTTAAAATTATGTGCATTTTCTATAATTTATAACTTTTGAATAATTTAAATCCAAAATTTAAGTAGTTTTACTCATTTTGAGTATGTTTACAATAGAAAGATTCAAACTTTATATATGTTTCCTATAATTTTTTTACTTTTGATTAATGTAACACCAAAAATTAGGTAGTTTTACTTGTTTTGAGCATGTTTAAAATCAAAATATTAAAAATTTATGTGCATTTCCTATAGTTTTTGAGTTTTGAATAATGTAAAATAAAAACTTAGGTGGCTTTACTCATTTTGAGCATGTTAACAATCAAAATATTCAAACATTATGTGCATTTTCTATAATTTTGGAGTTTTGAAGAATGCAACACCAAAACAAAGGTAGTTGTACTCATTTTGCTAATGTTTACAATCAAAAGATTCAAACTTTATGTACATTACCTATAATTTTGATGTTTTGAATAATGTAACTCGAAAATGTAGGTGGTTTTACTCATTTCTTGCATGTTTACAATAAAAAGATTTAATTTTTATGAATGTTTATTATATTTTTTAAGTTTTAAATAATGCAACACCAAAACTTAGGTAGTTTACTTGTATCGATTATGTTTACAATAAAAAGATTCAAACTTTATGCGTGTTTCCTATAATTTTTGAGTTTTAAATAATACAACACCAAAACTTAAGAAGTTTTACTTGTTACAAGCATGTTTATAATTAAAAGATTCAAAATTTATGCATATTTCCTAGATTTTTAGGTTTTGAATAATGCAACACCAAAACGTAGGTGTTTTTACTCATTTCAAGCATTTTATAATCAAAAGATTAAAATTTTATGCATGTTTTTTTATAATTTCTGAGTTTCAAATAATGCAACACCAAAACATAGGTAGTTTTACTCATTTTAAGCATGTTTATAATTAAAAGATTCAAACTTTATGCACACTTCCTATAATTTTTGAGTTTTGAATAATGTGACAAAAACATAGGTAGTTTTACTCATTTCATGTATGTTTACAATAAAAGAATTCAATCTTTATACGTGTTTCCTAAAAAGTTTGAGTTTTCAATAATGTAACACTAAAACTTAGGTAATTTTAGTCATTTTGAGCATATTATAATTAAAAGATGAAAAATTTATGTTTTTCCTATAATTTTTTTGTTTTTAATAATGCAACAAAAGAACTTAGGTGGTTTTAACCATTTTGAGCATGTTTACAAACAAAATATTCAAACTTTATGCATGTTTCCAATAATTTTTTGAGTTTTGAATAATGCAACACCAAAACTTAGGTAGTTTTACTCATTTTGAGCATGTTCAAAATCAAAAAATTTAAACTTTATGCATAATTCCTATAATATTTGAGTTTTGAATCATGCAACACCAAAACTTAAGTGGGTTTATTCGTTTCAATCATGTTTAGAAATAAAGGATTCAAACTTTATGTGCATTTCCTATCATTTTTGAGTTTTGAATAATAAAACACAAAAACGTAGGTGGTTTTACTCATTTTGAGCATGTTTAAAATCAAAAATTTCAAATTTATGCACTTTTCCTATAATTTTTGTGTTTTGAATATTGCAACACCAAAACTTAGGAAATTTTTCTTGTTTTGAAGATGTTTCCAATCAAAAAATTCTTATTTTATTAATGTTTCCTATAATTTTTGAGTTTTTAAAAATGCAACACCAACACATGGGTGATTTAACTCATTTTAAACATGCTTACAATCAAAAGATTCAAACTTTATGCATGTTTTTTTTATAATTTTTGAGTTTTGAATAATGCAACACCAAAACTTAGGTTATTTTATGTTAAGAATTAAGTGAATTAAAATAATATTTAATTCATAATAAAATCTTGATTTGAAACACATAAACTAGATTTTAGATACGTAAAATTAGATCTCTCTATGCACTGTTTGCATCACAAAATCAATTCCTCAAATCATAGTAAATGATTGCTTTAATGGAGAAAATAAAAAAAAAGTAATATCACATAAGTAAAATATACCATGGTTCACCCAATGTGGGCTACATCTACCAAGAAATTCCTTAATAAAAATAATCACATAATAAGAGTAAAAACTCTCCAAAAATAACCTCTCATAGAGATAGCATATCTCCTCAAGAATTTACAAAAAAAAATTATAAATTGTTTATCCAAATTTGATATCTGTCAACAATAATCCATATATGCTATGACACACCTATACTTGTAAATGATCAAAACACAATATTGTATACCAGATCCTATAAAAATAAACCATCACTATGAAAATTTACACCACTTATATATATAAACAAAGATGGAAGAAATACACCCAAGAAGGAAAAACACACCATGCTTATCCAAGATAGGCATATCCTGAAAGAAACATGCTATCCTCCACCCAGTCAAACTTATCCTAAATCCCACCAAATAAGGAACATTCCATCCTCATCTCTCCTCTAAAAAAGTCTCACATAAGTAATAATGTGATAACAACTAACTTCCTAAAAATAAAGAAGTCAATCCCACTTCTAAAAAACATGAAAGTCAACATGGATATTAGATATTCAATAAATACCTCCCTAAAATAAGGAATTAAATCCCACTTCCACAAAACATGGAAGTCAAGATAGAAATTAGATAAATATCTAAGAATATTGCACTCACATAGAAGGAAAGTTCC
Organism: Torreya grandis; assembly: GCA_037957365.1. Lineage (NCBI taxonomy): Eukaryota > Viridiplantae > Streptophyta > Pinopsida > Cupressales > Taxaceae > Torreya > Torreya grandis. The sequence goes on along the minus strand of JARHVA010005251.1, from coordinate 668,673 downwards.
ATTAAAGGTGGAGTGGGGAATGGTCATAAGAAAATGTGCTCTCCACATTTGTGTAGCTCTTTAATCCCCCAAAATGTTCCACCAAGGTCATGTGATAGAAAAAAAGGGATCTACACTCAAAAATCTCCCACTTGGAGACTATTTCTCCTAAATATAGTTTATCAATGCTCTGTGATGACTAAGACCACCCAAATTTGAACATAGTCTCAACTTATCCAATGTGACAACCTTGGTCATCATATCCATAAGATTCTAGCTAGTATGAATCTTCTGTAGATTCACCAAGATCTATTCCAAAGATATCTTGATGAAGTGATAATGTGACTGAATGTGTTTTGTACTTGAGTGGAAAGTAGAGTTCTTTGCCAAATGAATAACACTTTGACTATCACTGTGTAGTCTTCCAACTTCTTGGTCATGCCCTAATTCTTGAAATAACTATTATAACCAAATCATCTCCTTGATAGTCTCTATGGTAGAAACATAATCTACCTCTATGGTTGACAAGGCCATAACCTTCTATGTCCTAGAAATCAAAGTAACCTTTGTATCTCTAATAGTAAATATATAACCTATCATACTCATCATGTTATCAATATCCCCTACCATATTTGAGTCTACATAACCATGCAAAGTGATATCTAATCTAACATAACATAATGAAACATCCATGGTTCCTCTCAAGTATCAAATACTCCATTTCACTGCTTGCCAATTCTCATAACTAGTATCACTCATATACCTTCTTACAACTCCCACTACATGGGCAATATTTGGCCTAGTAAAAACCATGGCATACATCAAACTACCAACTAGAGATGAGTATGTTATCCTAGACATCTTAAACTTTTTAACCTCTATCTTGGGACACTGCTCCTTTAATAATCTAAAGTGGCATGCCAAAGGAGTACTAATATATTTAACATCCAATATGCTAAATCTTGTAAAGAATTTATTCACATACTCTAATTGGAATAAAATGAACATCCTCTCCTTTCTATCATGAGTAATCCTCATACCAAAGATTTGCTTTGATGTACCAAATCCTTCATAGAAAAGGAGTCACTAAGCTATTTCTTAAGTATATGAATATTATGTATGTTTTTTCTTACAAATAACATGTCATCCACATACAAACATAATATAATAAAAGAACTATTATCAAAAAAATTGATGTACATGCAGCGGTCAAAATTACACCTTTGATAACCTTGTTCTAACATAAAATAATCAAATTTGTTATACCATTGCCATGGATCTTGTTTTAGTCCATACAAGCTCTTTTTTAGTCTACACACATATTTCTCCTTCCCTTTGACCTCATATCCCTGTGGCTACTCTATATACAACTTTCATCCAAATCACCATGAAAAAATCAATTTTCATATCTAACTATTCTAAGTGCAAATCCTTAACTAGAACTAAACCAAGAACAGTCCTAATAGAAGTCATTTTTATAACTAGAGAAAAAATCTCATCAAAATTAATACCTATTTTTTGTGTAAACCCCTTGAGCACCATTTTGGCCTTATACCTTTTTCTCCCTTCATCTTCTTCTTTTATTCTACAAATCCACTTTTTTAGCAATTCACTTTTGCCTTTGATTAGCCTTACCAAATCCCACATTTGGTTCTCCATGAGAGATTTATGCTCCTCATTGATGACTTGCTCCTGCTTCTTCCTGGCATCTACCTACATAACTTCCTCATAACACACTAGTTTTCATTGTCAATGAGTAATAAATAATTAAAAGAAGGAGAAAATTTTTAAAGTGCTCCTCCGACCCTAGAATACCTTATTACCATAGGATTTTGGGTTCCTTGTATAGAAGGTTTTTGAACTGATTCATTAGATACTTTGCCATCCATAGTGTCATCTAATTAATTGTGTATTCTTTTTGTTCTTGTTCTTATTACTATAACTGATTCTTATATATGACTTTTTCATTAAAGATTACATCTCTAGATAAAAATATTTTCTTATCTCTAATGATCCATAAATAGAAACCAAAGTCTCCTCACCATAACCAATAAATATGTATTTTTCCAATTTTACCTCTAACTTGGTCCTATCCATTTTCTTAACAAGAGAAAAATACTCACTTCTAAAGACTTTAAGAAAATAATAATAAACATTCTTACTAGATCTTAGGAATGCCTCCATTGAAAGGCATTAAAGGTCCTCTATTAATCAGATAAACTATCATGCTATCTACTTATGCCTAAAACTATAAATGCAACCCTACATGTAACCTCATACTCCTAGCACATTCCATTATTATTAGAGTCATCCTTTTAGATACCCTATTATACTGTGTTCCCAGAACCATCCTTTACCTATGGATTCCACTTTTAGAACAATAATCAAAGAAATAATTACTATAATATTCACCTCCATTATCTGATCTATGACATTTTAACATAAGACCTATTTCATTCTCAACCAAGGATTTCCACTTCTTAAAAGTGTCAAATACATCAGATTTCCTTTTAATGCATTAAACCCAAACATTCCTAGTTACATCATCAAAAAAAGTGGCATAATAATTGGAACCAACAATAGAAGATATCTAAGTTGGTCCCCATACATATGAAGTACTAACTCTAACTTATTTTCTTTCTTTGTGGGTCCAACTTTTAGGAACTTAACTTGATTTTTTTTCCCATACACATAATCCTCAAAGAAGTCTAAATCAATTTATTTTAATCTAGGTAGCTTGTCATGTACCACATAGTTGTATTTTCATCTACAACAACTAAATCATAAGAATTGACACTACTAGTCAAATATAAAGTACCAAATTTCTTACCTCTTACAACCATAAGAAAACATTTTCTAACTTTCTAATAATCTATAGTAAACAATATTGAATAGCCTTCACTACCCAATTTCCCCACTGAAACTAAATTCTATCTCAACATAGGCACATGTCTGACATCCTTAAGTAGCTGCATGTTGCCATTATGCATTTTTATTTGAACACAACATTTCCCTACTATATCACATGGTTCATCATCACAAACATGTCCCAAATTTTCTTTAACATAATTGGTAAAATAATGCCTATGTGGGGTGGCATGAAAAGAAGCCCCTAAATTCAATACCTAAGACTCAAAAAAATTATCCAAAGAAATAATTAAGGCATCCTAACATGATCTACCTAATGCCACATTTACCTCATTAATTTCCTCCTTGTTGGCATTATTATCTTGAAGGGACCAACATTCCTTTCCTAAGTGTGCACTCTTCCCATAATTGTAACATATCTTCTTGGCTTTAGATTTGGATTTTGATCTACCCTTTGACTTTCCATAGTTTCCTTTGATCTTATCCTTTTGCCTCCTTATAGTTTTAATAGATAAAGCATTCCCTAAAGATAAATCACCAATGCTATTCATTTTCATTTATTTTCTAAGAATCACACACTAAAACATCCTCAAATTTAAACTTCCCTTTGTAAGGAATGCATTAGTCACAGCGATAACCATGCTATCCCAACTATCAGGTAAAAAACACAAAATTAGTAAATCTCTAACTTCATCATCAAATTTAATTCCAATAGAAGTGAGCGTACTTAAAAGCATATTAAAATAATTTAAATGATTAGCAATAAAACCATTCTCAAACATTTTCATATTAAACAATATTTTCATAAGAATTATTTTATTTGAAGTAGAGGGTTTCTCATACAACTTTTCAAGTTTATCCATGAGATCCTTTCTAGATTTCTCATCTAAAATGTTGAACGCAATAGAAGATGCAAGGGATAACTGTATGGATCCCAATGGCTTCCTATCAAACAATGTTCAATCAACATCACTCATGGTTACATGTTATCCTCCTTTCCCCTCCAAGGGGAGTGGATGTTTCTTCTGATACAAGTAATATTTCATTTGCATTTTCTACAAACCAAAATTTTTTCCATAAAATTTCTCAACTCTAAATTTGATTTCTTCTCCCTTAGATTTCACTAAAGCTAATAACCCTTCATGTAATTTACCACTTCAGCAAAAAACACCACCAAAACTCTGATGCCAGTTGTTAGGAATTAAATGAATTAAAATCATATTTAACTCACCATAAAATCTTAATTTAAAACACATAAACCATATTTTAAATGAGTAAAATAAGATCTCTCTATGCACTAATTGCATCATGGAATCAATTACTCAAATCATAGTAAATGATTACTTTAATGGAGAAAATAAAAAAACCAGCAATATCACATAATATAGATATACCGTGGTTCACCCAAAGTGGGCTACATCCACCAAAAAGTCCTCAATAAAAATAATCATAGAACAAGAGTAAAAACTCTCCAAAGATAACTCTCATAGAGATTGAATATATCCTCAACAATTCACAAAAGAATTATCTAAATTGCTTATCCAAATTTGGTATCTGTCAACAATAATCCATAGATGCTATGTCACACCTATACTTATAGCTTCTATACCACACCTTGTAAAAATAAACCATCACTATGAAAATTCACACCACCACCTATATATAAACAAAGATGGAATAAATCCACCCAAGAAGGAGAAACATGCCATGCTTATCTAATATAGGCATATCTTTAAGGAAACTTAGCATCCTCCACTAGTCAAGCTTATCCTAAAGGCCACCAAAGAAAAAACACACCATCCTGATCTCTCCTCAAAAAAAGGCTCACACAAGTAACAATGAGATAAAAACTAACTTCCTAAAAATAAGGAAGTCAATCCCACTTCTACAAAACATAGAAGTTAACATGGAAATTTGATATTTAACAAATAACTCACTAAAACAAGGAAGATAATCCCACTTCCACAAAACATGGATGTCAACATAGAAATTAGAAAAATATCTAAGAATATGCCACTCACATGGAAGCAAAGTTACATAAAACATAGAGTCGATAATGGTCACAAAAAAATGCACTCCCTAGGTTTGTGGAGCTCTCTAAGCCCCCAAAATGTTCCACCAAGGTCATGTGATAGCCACAAAGGAATCCACAATCAACTTTTTACTCATTTCGAGCATGTTTACAATCAAAAGATTCAAACTTTATTTGCATTTCCTATAATTTTTGAGTTTTGAATAATACAACACTGATACTTAAGCAATGTTACTCATTTTCAGAATGTTTGCAATCAAAATATTCAAACTTTATGTGTATTTCCTATAACTTTTGAGTTTTGAATAATGAAACAACAAAACATAGGTGATTTTACTCATTTTGAGCTTAACAAAAGAATCTTTTCCTAAAGTAAAAAGTAAGCAATCTAATGTTAACCAATCCAAAGGGGAAATTTCATCAGGAAAGGGTAAATAGAAATCTACTTATACTGTTAAAAAAGAAGGAAAACCATTTTGTAATCATTGCAAGAAAAATCATGATGAGTCTAAGTGTTGGAAATTACATCCTGAGTTAAGGCCTAAGAAGTATCAAAAGAAAGAAAAGAAGGCTAATGCTATGGTTCAGGACTTAAGATCAGATTCAGGTGATGAAACTAAGATCACAGCTATGGGTTTACATAATGATTTTTCTCTTTCAGTTTCTAGCACTAAGTCATCAAATGATGCATATTCTTCTAGACAAAATTCTATGCATGTTGATAAAAAAAGAAATGAATTGTTACACATTAGAGTTGTTTCAAAGCATACTAAGATTGACACTCTATTTAATAGTGGTTCACAAGAAAATTTAATTTTTGAAGAGGTTGTTAAGAAGCTAGGCTTACAAAACAATCCCCATCCAAAGCCTTATCCACTAGGTTGGGTGTGTGACAATGCAAAGCTACAAGTCTCACAAACTTGTAGGCTAAGGTTTGCCATCACATCCAAGTTCGTAGATGAGGTTGAGTTGGATGTTATTCCATTAGACATATGTGGGATTATTTTAGGAAGCCCGTATCTTTATGATAGAAAAGAAATCTTCTATAGAGAGAAGAATAACTACTTGCTTGTTAAGGATGGCATTGAATACATAGTTAGAGCACATCACATTAGAACAAGTCTTTCCTTGGTTACATCAGGGCAAATGAAAAGACTAGTTAATTCAAGCAAGACTTTTTGTCTCATGTTGATTAAGTCTAAGGAAAAAAGAATATTCTCAAGCTTTGGAAAAGTGTGATCCTGGACACAAGAATGAATTGGTTGAAATCATTTCTACTTATGATGATGTATTTCAGGATCCTAAGGGCTTACCTCCTAAAAGGGGAGTTCAACATGAAATTCAGCTATTGCAGGATTCTGCTCTCCCTAACATTGGCATGTACAGGTTATCAGTGGTGGAAAATGAGGAAATTAGGAAATAGGTAATGGATCTATTGGATAGAGGTGTTATTCATCCAAGTTCATATCCTGTTGGTTTGCCAATTATTTTGGTGCCAAAGAAAGATGGAACTTGGTAAATGTGTGTTGATTTTCATGCTTTAAATAAAATTACTATTAAGAATCGTTACCCTCTTCCTCGTATAGATGATTTGTTGGATCAATTAAAACATGTTAATTATTTCACTAATCTGGATTTGAGAAGTGGATATCATCAAGAATTAATGAAGTTGAAGTATGGAAAACTACCTTTAAGACAAAATAGGGATTGTTTGAATGGCTTGTTATGCCTTTCGGGTTGTGTAATGCTCCGGCTACATTCATGAGATTGATGAATGATGTTTTTAGACAGTTCCTTGATGATTTTGTTATAGTTTACTTAGATGATATATTGATTTTTAGCAAGTCATGGGAAGAGCATGTGATCTACATTAAGAAAGTCATGGATGCATTATGAAGGGGAAAACTTTATTTGAAAATGTCAAAATGTGAACTTGGCAAGACCTCTTTGATATACTTGGGTTACATTGTAGGACATGGTAAATTGAAATTTGATCTTGAAAAAGTGGCAGTTATTGTTAATTGGCCTACACCCACTAACACAACTGAGGTTAGGAGTTTTCTTGGTGTAGTACAGTTTTGGAGGAAGTTTATTGCTCAATTTTCATATATTGCATCACCTTTGCATTCTTTGACAAGTGTGAAATAGGTCTTTCAGTGGGGAGGCAAACATCAAAAAGCCTTTGATACTTTGAAAGAAAAGATAAGTACTACTCCGGTCTTGGCACTTCCTGATATACAACAACCATTTGAGATCAAGACGGATGCAAGTGAGTATGCCAAGGGATCTATTTTAATGAAAGGTAAGAAACCAATTTGTTATCATTCTGAAACCTTTACAAGTGCAGTAAGAAAATATCCAACTTATGATAAGGAATTGTATGCACTGGTTCAAAGTGTTAAAAAATGGAAACATTACTTAATGGGCAAAGAAACAATAATACATACAGATCATCAGCCCTTACAATATATCCAATCACAAACTAAGCTAAAACAGTCTAGGCATTTTCATTAGATGGGTTTCTTACAACAATTTCATCTTGTGATAAAGTATAAAAAATGAATTCAGAATAAGGTTGCAGATATGCTATCTAGGCCTCCTATGGTTGTTGCATCTATTCTTTTACAACATGGTTCTTTGTCTCATGAAAGTTATAAAGAACAATATGTGAATGATCTTGATCTTTAGGATGTTTATAAAGACTTGATGAGTAGTAGACAAGTAGAAGAATTGGACTATCATGTACACAATGATCTTTTGTATCATTTGGGTAAACTATGTATTCCTCAAAATGAGAGGGTGCACATGATTAGAGAAGCACATACTTCTCTTATTTCTGGTCATTTTGGAGTTGCTAAAATGGTTGCACATTTGAAAATGTATTGTTATTGGCCTCGTATGTAGGAAAATGTTGCTAAATATATAAGGGGATGTACTCTTTGTGCCACAAGTAAACCAAGTAATAGGGCATTGGGACTTTACATTCCTCAACCTGTTCCTACTTGCCCCTGGAAAAGTATCTCTATGGATTTTGTGGGGGGATTGCCTATGACACAAAGAAAACATGACTATTTATATGTGGTTGTGGATAGATTTAGCAAAATGTGTGTTTTGATTCCTTGCACTAAGCAGATTACTAGCGAAGGCACTACATATTTGTTCTTTAAACATGTATGGGTTCATTTGGTTTGCCTACTTTAATTATTTCTGATCGAGATTCTTGATTTATTGGGGAGTTTTGGTCTTTTGTGGGGACTAATGGACACTAAATTAAAAAAGAGCACTGCATTTCATCCACAAACCGATGGACAAATAGAGGTTATGAACCGCACTAGGGTACATTTGCTTAGGGGTTATAGCAATAAAAATCCAAAGTTATGGGATGAACAATTGTTTAACATACATCATGCATATAATCGGGCACTTCATTCTTCTACTATGAAATCTCCATTTGAAGTTTGTTATGGATACTTGCCTAAATCTCCTCTAGATGTTTGTTATGGATAGGATACAGCTATTGGTGAACCAAAAGAAGCCATTTGAGCCAAGAAGTTCATTGAGCAAATACATCTCATTCATCAGACTGTTCATACTCAACTGGAGAAAAGTCAAGCCAAGTACAAAGCTAGGCATGACAAACATTGTATTGATCACCAATTTGTTGTAGGTGATATGGTATGGCTTCACATTAGTAAGGAAAGACTAACAGGTGAATGTAAAAAGTTGAAACCAATCCAATATGGTCCTTTTTGGATAATAGAAAAAATTGGCACAAATGCTTTCCTATTAGACTTACCATCTTACATGCAGATTTATTTAGTTGTAAATGTGGAAAATTTGAAATTGTATGAGCCTCCAATGATCATTGATCATGATGAAAGTGTATCCATTCCTTCTGTTGATGATTTTTCTCTTGAATATCTACCAAAATTGCAAGAAGATACTATACTTGACAGGAATATGCAGACTTCGCTAAGAGGTAATGTTGAGTATCTTCATGTTGGTCTCAAAGGGATGCACCCAAGCAAGGCCAGATGGATGGAAGTTGGAAAGGTGAGGGAAAAATACCCTCACCTCATTACCAATTAATTTCAACTTTTGGAGGTCCAAAAGTTCCTAGTGGGGAGGATTAATCCAAATGGATCCATGTACTGTTCTATTTTGCAAAAGTCTTCAAATTCAGTTCAAATCATTTTCACATTGTAGTACTTGTTGAGAGCTTTTTGACACTTTTAGTGGTTTACAAAACAAACACCGTATGCAAAATTTATAGGCCGTTGAAGTTTTGGTTCAACATGTAAAAATTTGGTGTAGTAAGGTGACGTGGCATAGTTGTGGAATGACAAGTGGACCAATCTCCATTTGACACATGGAAAATAATTAGAGGGAAAAAATATTGGTTAGGAGTTTTTTTATTCACATGGTATTTGATAAGTTCAAATGTATTAAAGGTGCCAAACCTCCATGCCACCCACCAAATACTCCACTAAACAAGCATCTAGGCATTTGACTAGGCTATGTAGCGTCCAAAGTTGGCACCCAAATCTTACTCATTTGAAAAGGTCAACAAGTTTACTATTAAAAGCATGTAAAACAACTATGCCCAGCAAATGTGGGACAAAACTTAAGCCAAGTGCCTAAAATGGAGGGAAGAAAATTCAAATTGCATGCTTGGCACCTAGGGAGGAGAGCCTGAGCACCTAGAATGGGGGAAGGAGGTTTTGAACCCTTGACCTCTTGTGTAAAAGGCTAAGGTGTTGACCACTTCAGCCATGGTGGCTAAAGTGTTATAAAAGGGAGTTATTTTTACTTGTTTTGACATAGATTTCTGACTGTGTAAAGAGAAATAAGAGGATTAGAGCCTTGATTTTGCCTTGTACGGCCTTGGGTTTTTATTTTCAAGTCTAAAATAAATATTTGCAGGCATATAAAGATCAGAGAAGATGAAATTGAAGATTTGTAAAGGTTTTTGAAGCCATTTGTTGTAGCATTTTAATAGAATGGTCCTCACTTGGAATGGATCTGGAGATGTAGTCTATTGAAGCCAAACTCCATTATCAACTTGTTGGTGTTATCTTTGATTTTCTCTGATTATTATTGTATTCTAATCTTCATTTTAATTCTGATTTTAATTTCTTTATGCAAAATTAAACACAAGAAAGTAAAATTTTGAAAGATCTCATAAACATGAACAAGTGATTTTCGAATGTAGTACACTTGTATTTTTCAATTTACAGATCAGATACAAATTCTTGAAATACTCAAAAGAACTTGCAAATTGTTTGGCAAAGTATTCTCAGTTATTGAATTGGATTAGAATTGTCAAAAAGACTGATATCTTCCATTCACCAATAAAATTGAATTTTGTTTTAAGAAATTAAATGTCGTAAATTGTCAATTTTTCAAATATTGCATGAGCTCTTGATTAATTAAATATCAGAATACTTGAAAATAAAACATGCAGTCATGACAAATAACCACATGAAATTGATAACGGAGTTCGGCATTGATTGCCTATGTCTTCGGGTCCACCCAATAGTGAGGACTGTTTCTATTAAATTTGTGCAACAAATGGCTTACAAATTCTTGAAACGCTACACAACTTCCCTCAAGCCTGATTTCTGTCCAAGAATTCCACCTTCACTGATAAATTCAAGCTCGGTCACACAGAATCCTTCCTCAGTCTTCAATCCCCTTCTGAAATTACTTTGGTCCTTCATTCAATCTATTGGTATATCCAAATAATAATAATAACATTCTCTTTTTAATTACAAAACATAATTAAAAAGGCTTACTTACTATGTACAAGTTCAAATATTGGAGAAAAGTCCATTTGGTAGCTATCTCCAAGTTTCCATCTAGCTCTCAGCCTCTTAAAAATAAAACACAGTTAGAAATCCATGTCAATACATGTAAAAATTACTCCCTTTTATAACATTTCAGTCATCATGGCTGAAGCAGTCAAGACCTTAGCCTTTTAGGCACTAGGTCTCAAGTTCAAAACCTCTTTCTTCCATTCTAGGCACCTAGGGAAGAGGACAAGGGCAGCCTACCTCCTTGGGCATGCTTTGACCAAGTTTGAATTTTTCTTCCCTCCATTTTAGGTGCTCAGACTTTATGCTTTGTCCCACATGCAAGCTCTTGGTAAAAGGATAAGGCTTTAAATAGCTTGTCGCTTCCTTAGAAGATGTCAACACCATTTTTCCATGTGTTAAATGGCTATTGGCTCACTTGGCTTTTCAATAGTGCCATGTGTCAACCTCTGATAAGTCCAAATATCGATACATTTTTGAATCACATGTCGAATATCGCAAGTGACTTTTTTCGAGAAATCTTTAAATGACCATATCTTGAGCATTCGGACTCCATTTTTTGAACCACGAAAAGCATCACAAAGCTTTTGATGAGCACTAGCTGTGTAATCATTTTTATCAAAATATGGAAATTTTTATTTTTTCACAAATGGAGAGATCCACCTAGATCAAACCTCCCCACTAAGCGCTTTTGGACCCCAAAAGAGTGGTCTCCATTAAAAATGCTCCTGCAAAAACATCACTGCAACATATCATAATAGCGATTCAAAATTTAAACTGAATCCTTGAAATGTCAGTGAAAAACAAATATCTACCCATTGCCACATTGTGGATAGAAACACACTACTTGCTCAAATGTCGCATCTCAAAAATGATGCATTTTCCAATCACTACAAATTGTTCACCAAGTGCAACTGCAAACCAATTTGTTAGTGTAATAATTTTACACGCTATTTGTAACCACAATTGACAGTTACAATAAAATTCCCAAAAATGAATAAGGGTCTTATAAAATGTGCAAATATCATGCATGGCTACAAATAGTTTGTATAATTAGTACAATTACAAACGGTGCCCATAAAGGGTCTTATAAGCCTCTATTTGCACAGTATAAAAGACAACATATAAACTGCATTGTAAATTTCTCAAAATAGACATACTGCTCATGCCCATATAAACTACATACACTATTGTCAAGGTTTAAAAATGAAGTTTCAAAATCCCAAACATGAGAAAATATTCCAAGTATGTTTAACCTGTCCCTTAGTTGTTCTCTACGGGCCACTCCAATAAACCATATCAACATTCAAAGCATAGTAAATGTCCTTTATCATCACATAACAAGGATCCCAAAACATGAATGCATTATCAATCCACTAATCATGACAACATGAATGTCAAAATTTGTTTACCAACCCTCTTAATCCAATTTTCTTGATTAGTTGGTGAGATTTCTTTAGTGGATTTAGTAACATTGGTATGGGTTGATTTTACTTCATTAATTACCTTATTGATAGGTTTATAGACCATCTTAATATTACCATTTCTAGGATGGTGTGATGGTTGAAGTCTCCAACACTTTTCAACCCGATGTCCACTTTTGTTACAATGAGTACAAAACCTTTTGTCCACTCTATTGAAAAACATATTCTTATTACTACTCTCAGAACTCTATCTAGGAGAATAGTCTTTCAAAATATTTCTTAACAAAGATTTACATTTCCAACATTTGGCTACACAATGATTAGACAATCCACAAAAACTGCATGGATAAACATGCCACAAATTTTGTGTACCATAATCAAAAGGAACATTGGAATATTTATGTTGTTTGGTAGAACTAGAATCATCATGATTGCAAGTGTGGAGAAAAGAATGTGTTTTACCTTCCACCTAAGAGGATTTACAATTCTCCATAACACATCTTGCTTTCGCTTTCTTAGAGCTGTCACTTGTTTCATTCTGAATACCAGATCTGTATCATAACCCTGCATGATTAGGCTTATTCTCTACCTAAATGGGGTTAGTATCACCTTGGCCATCTTTTCTTAGGCCTTTTCCATTAAATCCCATTTTAACAAATAATTTTGAACCTATTCCTTTTGTATATTGTTCAAATTTACCAAAATCATTATTACTAGATTCTTCATGGGAAGGAAAATTAATTGATGACTTACATGCACTTACAATGTTTTCACCTGTCATAGTGCTTGCATCTACACTGGAAGGCAAATCCTTCACTTGTCAACCATTACGTAGTTTTTCCATGAACTCATCCTTGGCTCATAACTCCATTTTCAATTGGGCAATCTCCTCATCCAAGGAGTTCAATCTTTCTCTCAAGAAAGCATTCTCTTCCTGGATCTATTGGTTATATGCTTCAAACTCATCAATCTTGGATTTGTTTGATAACTTACCCATTACACCTGTCAAATCACAAAAATTGAAACAAATGCCGAAATAGAAGTAAAAACAACAACCAATTGTTAAATCTCGTTGATCAACTACTCTGATACCAACTTGATTCATAAACTACACTGATTCAACTCAAAGTGAAGTTTTAAATATACAGATATTGATTTTCTCAAATTGATACAAATTCTTGAAATACTCAAAGAACTTGCAAATTGTTTGGCAAAGTATTCTTGGTTATCAAATTGCATTAGAATTGTCAAAAAGACTGATATCTTCCATTCACCAATAAAACTGGATTTTGTTTTAAAAAATTAAATGTCGTAAATTTTCAATTTTTCAAATATTGCATGAGCTCTTGATTAATTAAAAATAAGAATACTTGAAAATAAAACATGCAATCATGATAAACTACCACATGAAATTGATAATGGAGTTCGGCATTGATTGCCTATGTCTTCGGGTCTGCCCAATAGTGAGGACCATTTGTGTTAAATTTGTGCAACAAATGGCTTACAAATTCTTGAAATGCTACACAACTTCCCTCAGGCCTGATCTTTGTCCAAGAATTCCACCTTTGCTGATAAATTTGAGCTCGGTCACACGGAATCCTTCCTCAGTCTTCAATCCCCTTCTGAAATTGCTTTTGTCCTTCATTTAATCTATTAGGATATCAGAATAATAATAATAACATTCTCTTTTTAATTACAAAACATAATTAAAAAGGCTTACTTACTGTGTACAAGGTCAGATATTGGAGAAAATTCCATTTGGTAGCTATCTCCAAGCTTCCATCTAGCTCTCGGCCTCTTAAAAATAAAACACAGTCATAAATCTGTGTTAATACAAGTAAAAATTACTCCCTTTTATAACATTTCAGCCACCATGGCTGAAGTGGTCAAGACCTTAGCCTTTTAGGTGCCAGGTCTCAAGTTCAAAACCTTTTTCCTTCATTCTAGGTGCCTAGGGAAGAAGACAAGGGCGGCCTGCTTCCTTGGGCACGCTTTGACCAGGTTTGAATTTTTCTTCCCTCCATTTTAGGTGCTCAGACTTTATGCTTCGTCCCACATGCAAGCGCTTGGTAAAAGGATAAGGTTTTAAATAGCTTGTCGCCTCCTTGGAACATGTCAACACCATTTTGCCATGTGTCAAATGGCTATTGGCCCACTTGGCTTTTCAATAGTGCCACGTGTCGATATCTGATAGGTCCAAATGTTGATACATTTTTGAATCACGTGCTGAATATTGCAAGTGACTTTTTGTCAACAAATCTTCAAATGACCATATCTTGAGCATCCAGACTCTATTTTTCAAACCGCGAAAATCATCAAAAAGCTCTTGACGAGCTCTATGTTGTGTAATCATTTTTATCAGAATATGGAAACATTTATTTCTCATAAATGGAGAGATCCACCTGGATCAGTTTCCTATAATTTTTGAGTTTTTAATAATGCAACACTAAAATTTAGGTTGTTTTCCTCATTTCAAGCATGTTTACAATTAAAAGATTCAAAATTTATCTGTGTTTCCTATAGATTTTTTTTTTGTGAATAATCTAATGTCAAAACATAGGTAATTTTACTCATTTCAAGTATATTTACAATCATAAGATTCAATTTTTATACACATTTCATATAATTTTTGAGTTTTGAATAATGCAACACAAAAATTTAGGTGGTTTTACTCATTTCAAGCATGTTTACAATCAAAAGATTCAAACTTTATGCATGTTTCCTATAATTTTTGAGTTTTGAATAATGTAACACCAAATATTTTGTAGTTTTACTAATTTTGAGCATGTTTACATTCAAGAGATTCAAAATTTGTGTGTTTACTATAATTTTTTAGTTTTGAACAATGCAACACCAAAAATAAATTGGTTTTAATCATTTTGCGCATGTTCACAATCAAAAGATTCAAACTTTATTTGTGTTTCCTATAATTTTTGAGTTTTGAATAATGCAAAACCAAAACTCAAGTGGTTTTACTCATTTTGGGCTTCTTTACAATCAAAATGTTCAAACTTTATGTGAGTTTACTATAATTTTTTAGCGTTAAATAATGCAACACCAAAACTTAAGTGGTTTTACTTGTTTTGAACATTGATACAATCAAAAGATTCAAAGTTTATGCACATTTCCTATATTTTTTTAGTCTTAGATAGTGCAACACTGAAACATAGGTGGTCTTACTCATTTCTAACATGTTTAGAATAAAAAAAATTTTAATTTTATAAACATTTCTTATAATTTTTAAGGTTTTAATAATGCAACCCAAAAACATAAGAGATTTTACTCAATTTGAGCATGTTTACAATTAAAAGATTCAGACTTTATGTGTATTTCCTTTAATTTTTCAATTTTGATTGATGAAAGACCAAAAATTAAGTGGTTTACTCATTTTAAGCATGTTTACAATCAAGAGATTCAAACTTTGTGTGTGTTTCCTATAATTTTTGAGTTTTTATTAATGTAACATTGAAACATATGTGTTTTTACTCATTTTGAGCATGTTTACAATAAAAAGATTAAAACTTTGTGCATTTATTATAATTTTTGAGTTTTGAATAATGAAACACAAAAACTTATATAATTTTACTCATTTTGAGCATGTTTAAAATCAAAAGATTCAAAATTTATATGTGTTTCCTATAATTTTTGAATTTTAAATAATGCAACACCAAAATTTAGGTGGCTTTATGTATTTCAAGAATATTTATAATTAGAAAAAATTAAATTTTATGCATATTTTCTTTAATTTTTATTTTTTGAATAATGTAACACTAAAACATAAGTGGTTTTACTCATTTTGGGCATGTTTAAAATCAAACGAATCAAACTTTATTCATGTTTCCTATATTTTTTGAGTTTTAATTAATACAACACCAAAACCTAAATGGTCAGATCCATCTTAAGCATGTTTAAAACTAAAATATTCAAACTTTATTAGTGTTTCCTATAATTTTTGAATTTTGAATAATGCAACAATAAAACTTGAGTAGTTTTACATGTTTCAAGCATGTTTAAAATAAAAAGATTCAAACTTTATGCATGTTTCCTTTAATTTTTGAGTTTTGAATAATGCAACACCAAAACTTAGGGAGTTTTACTCATTTTGAGCATGTTTATAATCAAAATATTCAAGATTTATTTTTGTTTCCTATAATTTTTGAGTCTTGAATAATGCAAAACCAAAACTCAAGTGGTTTTACTCATTTCAAGCATGTTTACAATTGAAAGGTTCAAACTTCATGCAATTTTACTATAATTTTTTTGTGTTAAATAATGTAACACTAAAACGTAAGTGGTTTTACTTGTTTTGAACATTAGTACAATCAAAAGATTCAAAATTTATGCACATTTCCTATAATTTTTTAGTCTTAAATAATGTAACACCAAGACATAGGTGGTTTTCCTAATTTCTAGCATGTTTACAATCAAAAGATTCAAACTTTATTCACATTTCTTATAATTTTTTAGATTTTAGTAATGTAACCCAAAAATGTAAGAGGTTTTACTCATTTTGAGCATGTTTTCAATCAAAAGAATCAAACTTTATGAGCATTTCATTTGATTTTTTAATTTTGATTGATGCAACACCAAAATTTAAGTGGTTTTACTCATTTTAAGCATGTTTACAATCAAAAGATTCAAAATTTGTAAATGTTTTCTATACACCAAAACTCAGGTGTTTTTACTCATTTAGAGCATGTTTACAATCAAAAGATTACAACTTTATGTGTATTTCTTATAATTCTTGAGTTTTTAATAATGCAACACAAAAACATAGGTAGTTTTACACATTTTGAGCATGTTTAAAATCAAAAGATTCAAAATTTATGCAGGTTTCTTATAATTTTTGAGTTTTAAATAATGCAACAACAAAATTTATGTGGTTTTATAGATTTCAAGCATTTTTACAATCAAAAAATTTAAACTTTATGCATATTTTCTTTAATTTTTGAGTTTTTAATAATGTAACACCAAAACTTAAGTGGTTTTACTCATTTTGGGCATGTCTAAAATCAAAAGAATCAAACTTTATGTGTGTTTCCTATTTTTTCTTGAGTTTTAAATAATGCAACACCAAAATATAAGTGATTAGATCCATCTTGAGCATGATTAAAATCATAATATTCAAACATTATTAGTGTTTCCTATAATTTTTGAGTTTTAAATAACGTAATACCAATACTTATGTGGTTTTACGTGTTTTGAGCATATTCAAAATAAAAAGAATCAAAATTTATACATGTTTCCATTAATTTTTGAGTTTTGAATAATGCAACACCAAAACATAGGCAGTTTTACTCATTTTGAGCATGTTTACAATCAAAAGATTTAAATTTTATGTGCGTTCCTTATTATTTTTTAGTTTTGAATAATGAAACACTAATACATTTGAAGTTTTACTCAATTCAAGCATGGTTACAATTAAAAAATTCAATCTTTGTGTGTGCTTTGAATTATTTTTGAGTTTTGAATAATGTAACATCAAAACTTAGGTGGTTTTACTCATTTTCAATTAAAAGATTCAAATTTTATACATATTTCTTATAATTTTTGAGTTTTTAATAATGCAAAATTAAAACATAGGTAGTTTTACTCATTTTAAGGATATTTATAATAAAAAGATTCAAACTTTATTGGTGTTTTCTATAATTTATGTTTTGAATAACGTGACATGAAAAATTAGGCATTTTTACTCATTTGAGGATGTTTACAATCAAAAGATTAAAACTTTACACATGTTTCCTATAATTTTTGAGTTTTGAATAATATATCACCAAAACATAGGATTTTTTATTCCTTTCAAGCATTTTACAATCAAAACATTCAAACATTATGCACATTTCCTATAGTTTTTTAGATTTGAATAATACATAACCAAAACATAGGTAGTTTTACTCATTTCAAGCATGTTTACAATAAGAATATTCACACATTATGCAAATTTCCTATAATTTTAGAGATTTGAATAATGCAAGACAAAAAATTAGATGGTTTTACTCATTTTGAGCATGTTTACAATCAAAAGATTTAAACATTATTTTAATTATTTATCATTCTTGATTTCGAATAATGCAACACTAAAACATAATTGGTTTTACTCATTTTGAGCATGTTTATAATCAAAAGATTCAAAATTTATGCACATTTTCTTTAATTTTTGACTTTTGAATGATGGAACACAAAAACTTAAGTGGTTTTACTTGTTTTGAGAATGTTTACAATCAAAAGACTCAAAATTTATGTTTGTTTCATATAATTTTTTAGTTTTGTTTAATGCAACACCAAAACTTATGTGGTTTTACTCCTTTTGATTATGTTTACAAAAAAAAGATTCAAATATTATGCGTGTTTCCTATAATTTTTGAGTTTTGAATAATGTAACAACAAAGCATAGGTTTTTTTACTCATTTAGAGTATGTTTAAATACAAATGATTAAATCTATGTGAGCATTTCCTATTTTTTTTTTAGTTTTAATTAATGCAACACCAAAACATATGTGGTTTTAAAACTCATTTCTAACATGTTTACAATCAAAAGATTCAAACTTTATGTGTGTTTCCTATAATTTTTGAGATTTGAATAATACAATACCAAAACATAAGTGGTTTTACATGTTTCGAGCATGTTTAAAATCAAAAGATTCAAAATTTATGCATGTTTCCTATAATTTTTTATTTTGGAAAAATGCAACATCAAATAGAGGTGGTATTACTCATTTTGAGGATGTTTACGAACAAAAGATTTAAACTTTAAGTGTGGTCCTTATAAATTTTGAGTTTTGAATAATGCAACACCAAAACATATGTGGTTTTAAAACTCAATTCAAACACGTTTGCAATTAAAAGATTCAAACTTTATGTGTGTTTCCTAAAATTTTTAAGTTTTGAATAATTCAACATCAAAACTTAGATGGTTTTACGCATTTTGAGCATGTTTACAAATAAAAGATTCAAGCTTTATGCATGTTTCCTATAATTTTTGAGTTTTTAATAATGCAAAATAAAAACATATGTAGTTTTATTCATTTTAAGGACATTTACAATCACAATATTCAAACTTTATGCATGTTTCTTTAAATTTGAGTTTTGAATAATGTGACACCAAAAATTAAGCATTTTTACTCATTTGAGCATGTTTACAATCGAAAGATTCAAACTTCATGTAGGTTTCCTATTATTTTAGAGTTTTGAATAATGCAACACTAAAACTTAGGTGGTTTTACTCATTTCATGCATTTTAAAATCAAAAGATTCAAACTTTATGTACATTTCCTATAATTTTTGAGTTTTGAAGAATACAACACCAAAACATAGGCAGTTTTACTTGTTTCAAGCATGTTTACAATCAAAAGATTCAAACTTTATGAAATTTTTGTACAATAAATTGGTTTTAATCATTTTGTGCATGTTTACAATCAGAAGATTCAAACTTTATTTGTGTTTCCTATAATTTTTGAGTTTTGAATAATGAAAAACCAAAACTCATGTGTGTTTACTCATTTTGGGCATGTTTACAATCAAAAGGTTCAAACTTTATGCGTGTTTACTATAATGTTTGAGTGCTAAATAATGCAAAACCAAAACATAAGTGGTTTTACTTGTTTCAAACATCGATACAATCAATAGCTTCAAACTTTATGCACATTTCCTATAATTTTGGAGTCTTAGATAATGTAACACCAAAACATAGGTGGTCTTACTCATTTCTAGCATGTTTAGAATTTAAAAAAATTAAATTTTATTCAAATTTCTTATAATTTTTGAGTTTTTAATAATTCATCCCAAAAACTTAAGAGATTTTACTCATTTTGAG
Organism: Torreya grandis; assembly: GCA_037957365.1. Taxonomy (NCBI): domain Eukaryota; kingdom Viridiplantae; phylum Streptophyta; class Pinopsida; order Cupressales; family Taxaceae; genus Torreya; species Torreya grandis. The sequence goes on along the minus strand of JARHVA010005251.1, from coordinate 648,744 downwards.
CATGTTTACAATTAAAATATTCAAACTTTATTTGTATTTCCTTTAATTTTTCAATTTTGATTGATGCAACATCAAAACATAAGTGGTTTTACTCATTTTAAGCATGTTTATAATAAAAAGATTCAAAATTTGTGTGTGTGTTTCCTATAATTTTTCAGTTTTTATTAATGCAACACTAAAACTTAGGTGTTTTTACTCATTTTGAGCATGTTTACAATCAAAAGATTAAAACTTTATGCAAGTTTATTTTAATTTTTGAGTTTTGAATAATGAAACATAAAAGCTTATATAATTTTACTCATTTTGAGCATGTTTAAAATCAAAAGATTCAAACATTATATGCATTTCCTATAATTTTTGAATTTTAAATAATGCAACACCAAAACTTAGGCGGCTTTATGTATTTCAAGCATGTTTATAATAACAAAATTTAAACTTTATGCATATTTTCATTAATTTTTATTTTTTGAATAATGCAACACCAAAACATAAGTGGTTTTACTCATTTTGGTCATGTTTAAAATCAAAAGAATCAAACTTTATTCATGTTTCCTATAATTTTTTATTTTTAATTAATACAACACCAGAACCTAAGTGGTCAGATCCACCTCGAGCATGTTTAAAATCAAAATATTCAAACTTTATTAGTGTTTCCTATAATTTTTGACTTTTGAATAATGCAACAACAAAACTTAAGTGGTTTTACATGTTTCAAGCTGTTTAAAATAAAAAGATTCAAACTTTATGCATGTTTCCTTTAATTTTTGAGTTTTGAATAATGTAACACCAAAACTTAGGTAGTTTTACTCATTTTGAGCATGTTTACAATCAAAAGATTTAAACTATGTGTGTTCCTTATAATTTGAGTTTTGAAAAATGGAACACCAAAACATATGTGGATTTGCTGAATTCAAGCATGTTTACAATAAAAAAATTCAATCTTTAAGTGAGTTTCCTAGAATTTTTGAGTTTTGAATAATGAAACATCAAAACTTAGTTGGTTTTACTCATTTCAAGCATGTTTACAATCAAAAAAATCAAACTTTACGCTTGTTTCCTGTAGTGTTTGAGTTTTTAATCATGCAAAATCAAAATATAGGTAGTTTTACTCAATTTAAAGATATTTACAACCAACAGATTCAAATTTTATTTGTGTTTCCTATAATTTGAGTTTTGGATAATGCAACAGCAAAAATTATGTATTTTAACTCATTTGATCATGTTTACAGTCGAAAGATTCAAACTTTATATGTGTTTCCTATAAGTTCTATGTTTTGAATAATACAACACCAAAACATAAGTGGTTTTACTCCTTTCAAGCATTTTACAATGAAAAGATTCAAGGATTATGCACATTTCCTATAATTTTTTAGATTTGAATAATACAACCCCAAAACATAGGTGGTTTTACTCATTTAAAGCATGTTTACAATCAAAAGATTCACACTTTATGCAAATTTCCTATAATTTTTGAGATTTGAATAATGGAAGACAAAATTTTAGAATGATTTACTCATTTTGAGCATGTTTACAATCAAATGATTTAAACTTTATTTCCATTTCTTAATGTTTTTGAGTTTTGAATAATGCAACACTAAGCTATAATTGGTTTTAGTCATTTTGAGCATGTTTATAATCAAAAGATTCAAACTTTATGTGCCTTTCCATTAATTTTTGAGTTTTGAATGATAAAACACAAAGACATAAGTGGTTTTACTCATTTTGAGTATGTTTACAATCAAAAGATTCAAACTATATGTCTGTTTCCTATAATATTTTAGTTTTGAATAATGCAACACCAAAACATAGGTTGTTTTACTCATTTTGAGCATGTTTAAATTCAAATGATTCAAACTTTAAGAGCATTTCCTATAATTTTTTAGTTTTGAATAATGCAACACCAAAACCTAAGTATTTTTACTTGTTTTGAGCATTTTTACAATCCAAAGATTCAAAATTTATTTGTGTTTCCTATAATTTGAGTTTTGAATAATCCAACATCAAAACATAAGTGGTTTTCCTCGTTTTGAGCATATTTACAATTTAAATATTCAACCTTTTACACATTTCCATTAATTTTTGAGTTTTGAATGATGCAACACCAAAACATAAGTGGTTTTACTCATTTCAAGCATGCTTACAATCAAAAGTTTCAAACTTTATGTGTATTTTTTATAATTTTTTAGTTTTGAATAATGCAACACCAAAACATAAATTATTTTACTCATTTCAAGCATGTTTACAATCAAAACTTTCAAAATTGATGCATGTTTCCTATATTATTTGTGTTTTGAATAATACAACACCAAAACTTATGTAGTTTTACTCATTTTGAGCATGTTTAAAACCAAAAAAATTCAAGCTTTATGTGCATTTCATATAATTTTTGAGTTTTGAATAATGCAACACTAAAATTTAGGAGGTTTTACTCTTTTTATGCATGTTTAGAATCAAAACATTCAAAATTTATGCACATTTTGTATAATTTTAAATTTTTTAATAATGAAACCTTAAAACATAAGTAGTTTTACTCATTTTGATCATATTTTACTTGTTTTGAGCATGTTTATAAGGAAAATATTCATACTTTATGTGCTTTTCCTATAATTTTTGAGTTTTGAATAATGCAACACCAAAATTTAGGTGGTTTTACTTGTTTTGAGGATGTTTAAAATTAAAAGATTCAAGCTTTATGCACTATTTTGATAAATTTTGAGTTTTGAGTAATGCAACACCAAAATGTTGTAGTTTTACTCATTTTGTGCATGTTTACAATCAAAAGCATCAAACTTTATATGTGTTTCCTATTATTTTTGAGTTTTGAATAATGCAACACCAAAATTGAGGTAGTATTACTCATTTCGGGCATGTTTATAATCAAAGATTAAGACTTTAAGTGCATTTCCTATAATTTTTTATTTTTAAATAATGCAAGACCAAAATATATGTTGTTTTACTCATTCACAATCAAATGATTCAAAATTTATTCACTTTTCCAATAATTTTGAAGTTTTGAATTATGCAACATCAAAACATAGGTGATTTTACTCATTTTGATAATGTTCGCAATCAAGAGATTCAAATTTTATGCATATTTCCTATAATTTTTGAGTTTAGAATTATTGCACCGTTAAAACTAAGTTGGTTTTTCTCATTTTGACCATGTTTACAATCAAGATATTCAAATGTTTTCCTTGTTTTCAGTAATTTTTGAGTTTTAAATAATACAACACAAAAACTTAAGCAATTTTATGTATTTTGATCATGTTTACAAACAAAATATTCAAACTTTATGCCTATTCCCTATAATTTGAGGTTTGAATAATGCAACACCAAAACTTAAATAGTTTTACTCATTTTGAGCATGTTTACATCAAAATTTTCAAAAATTATGTGCATTTCCTATAATAGAGTTTTGAATAAAACAACATCAAAACTTAGGTAGTTGTACTCATTTTGAGCATGTTTACAATCAAAAGATTCAAATTTTATGCACACTTGTTATAATTCTTTAGTTTTGAATAATGTAACATCCAAATTTATGTGGTTTCGCCCATTTTGAGCATGTTTACAATGAAAATATTCAAACTTTATGCATGTTTCCTATAATTTTTGAGCTTTAAATAATGCAACACCAAAATATAAGTGGTTTTACTCATTTCGAACATGTTTACAATCAAAAGATTCACATTTTACATGTGTTTCCTATAATTTTTGAGTTTTGAATAATGTAACGCTTAAACATAGGTGGTTTTACTCATTTTGAGCTTGTTTACAATCAAAAGATTCAAAATTTATTCATGTTTTCTATAATTTTTGAGTTTTGAATAATGCAACACTAAAACTTAGGTAGTTATACTCATTTTGTGCATGTTTACAATTAAAATATTTAAACTTCATGTGTGATTCCTATATTTTTTGAGTTTTGAATAGTGCAACACTAAAACTTAAGAAGTTTTAATCATTGCTTACAATCAAAATATTATATCTTTATGCATGTTTCTTATAATTTTTGAGTTTTGAATAATGTAACACAAAAATCTAGGTGATTTTACTGATTTTGAGCATGTTTACAATGAATAGATTCAAACTTTACACATGGTACATATAATTTTTTAGTTTTGAATAATGCAACATCAAAAATTAGGTGGTTTTACTCATTTTAAGAATGTTTAAAATCAAGAGATTCAAACTTTATTCATGTTTCCTATAATTTTTGAGTTTTGAAAAATGTAACACCAAAACTTAGGTAGTTTTACTCATTCCAAACATGTTTATAGTCCAAATATTCAAACCTTAGGTGTGTTTCCTATAATTTTTTAGTTTTGAATAATGCAACACCAATTTTTTTTCAATTTTACTCGTTTTGAGCATGTTTACAATTAAAAGATTAAAACTTAAGGTGCATTTCTTTTAATTTTTGAGTTTTAAATAATGCAACACCAAAAAATAGGCAGTTTTACTCATTTCAAGCATGTTTACAATCAAAATATTTAATATTTATGCACATTTCTTATAATTGTTATGTTTTGAATAATGCAACACCAATATTTAAGTGATTTTACTTGTTTTGAGCATGTTTAAAATGAAAATATTCAAAGTTTATTCACATTTCCTATAATTTTTGAGTTTTGAAAAATGTAACACCAAAATTTAAGCAGTTTTACACATTTTGACCATGTGTAAAATAAAATAATTCATACTTTATATGTGTTTCCTATAATTTTTGAGTTTTCAATAATACAACACCAAAACATAGTTTATTCTCCTCGCTTTAAGCATGTTTATAATTAAAATATTCAAACTTTATGCATGTTTTCGATAATTTTTGAGTTTTATATAATGCAATGTCACAACATAGGTGATTTTAGTCATTTCAAGCATGTTTACAATCAAAAGATTCAATCATCAAACACATTTTCTATATTTTTTCATTTTTGAATAATCTAATTCCAAAACATAGGTGGTTTTACTCATTTTGAGCATGTTTACAATCAAAAGATTCAAAATTTATGTATGTGTCTTATAATTTTTGAGTTTTGAATAATGCAACACAAAATCTTAGGTGGTTTTACTCATTTAGCTCATGTTTACAATCAAAATATTCAAACTTTTTATGTTTCAAATAATTTTTGAGTTTTGAACAATGCCAGACCAAAGCTTAAGTGGTTTTTGTCATTTTGAGCATGTTTACAATCAAAAGATTCAAACTTTATGTGTGTTTCCTATAATTTTTGAGTTTTGAATAATGTAAAACCAAAACATAAGCAATTTAACTCATTTTGAGCATGTTTACATTTGAAAGGTTCAAACGTTACATGATTTTACAATAGTTTCTCAGTGTTAAATAATGCAACACTAAAACTTAAGTGGTTTTACTCATTTTGAACATGTGTAGAATCAAAATATTCAAAGTTTATACACATTTCCTATAACTTTTGAGTCTTGAGTAATTAAACACTAAAACTTAGGTGGTTGTACTCATTTATAGCATATTTATAATCAAAAGATTCAAACTTTATGCACATTCCATATAATTTGTGTTTTGAATAATGCAACACTGAAACTTAGATAGTTTTACTCATTTCAAGCATGTTAACAATCAAAAGATTCAAATTTTATGTGCATTTACTATAATATTTGAGTTTTGAATAAAACAACATAAAAAATTAGGTGGTTTTACTAATTTTGAGAATGTTTACTATCAAAAGATTCAAACTATATGCATGTTCCCTATAACTTTTGAGTTTTGAATAATGCAAAACCAAAACCTAGGTGGTTTTACTCATTTCAAGCATGCTTACAATCAAAAGATTCAAATTTTATGCCATTTCCTATAATTTTTTTAGGTTTGAATAATAGAACACCAAAACAAATGCAATATTTGGGTTTGAATAATTTTTGAGTTTTGAATAATGTAACACTAAAACTTTGGGAATTTTACTCATTTTGAGCATTTTTATAATCAAAATATTCAAATCATAAGCATGTTTCTTATAGATTTGAATAATGCAACACCAAAAATTAGTTAATTTTTATTTTTTTAGGCATGTTTATAATCAAAAGATTCAAATTTTATGTGCATTTCCTATATTTTTTTAGTTTTAAATAATGCAACACCAAAACTTAGGTGGATTACTCATTTCAAGCATGTTTACAATTAAAATATTCAAATGTTATCTGTGTTTCCAATAATTTTTGAGTTTTAAATAATATAACACCAAAGCTCAGATAATTTTATGCATTTTGATCATGGTTACAATCAAATGATTCAAACTTTATGTGTGTTCCCTATAATTTGAGTTTTTAATAATGCAATACTGAAACTTACATGGTTTTACTTGTTTTGAGCATGTTTAGAATCAAAAGATTCAAATATCATGTGTATTTTCTATAATATTTGGGTTTTGAAAAAAACAAAATCAAAACATAGGAAATTTTACTCATTTTGAGCATGTTTACAATTAAAAGATTCAAATTTTCTTCACATTTCCTATAATTTTTGAGTTTTGAATAATTCAACACCAAAATTTAGGTGGTTTTACTCATTTTGAGGATGTTTACATTCGAAAGATTCAAATTCTATTCATGATTCCTATAATTTTTGAGTTTTAAATAATGCAACATAATAACATAAGTGGTTTTACTCATTTTGCGCATGTTTATAATCACAAAATTCACATGTTATGCATGTTTCCTATTATTTATTAGTTTTGAATAATGAAATACTAAAACATAGGTGGTTTTACTCATTTCGAGCTTGTTTACAATCAAAAGATACAAGCTTTATCCATTTTCTATAAGTTTGAGTTTTGAACAATTCAACACTGAAACTTAGGTAGTTATACTCATTTTGTGCATGTTTACAATTAAAATATTTAATCATTATGTGTTTCCTATATTTTTTGAGTTTTCAATAATGCAACACTAAAAATTAAGAGGTTTTAGTCTTTGTTTACAATCAAAATATTCTAACTTTATGTGTGTTTCTTGTAAGATTTGAGTTTTGAATAATGCAACACCAAAACCTAGGTAGTTTTAGTCATTTTGAATATGTTTACAATAAAAAGATACAAACTTTACACACGTTACCTATCACTTTTGAGTTTTGAATAATGCGACATCAAAACTTAGGTGATTTTACTCATTTTAAGAATGAATATGCACAATCAAATGATTTAAACTTTAATCATGTTTCCTATAATTTTTGAGTTACAAATAATGTAATACCAGAACTTAGGTAGTTTTACTCATTTTGAGCATGTTTATAATTAAAAGATTCAAACCTTATGTGTGTTTCCTATATTTTTTTAGTTTTGAATAAATGCAATACCAAAACTTGGTCAATTTTACACATTTTGAGAATTTTTACAATCAAAAGATCCAAACTTTAGGTCCATTTCTTTTAATTTTTGAGCTTTGAATAATGCAACACCAAAAATTAGGTGGTTTTACTCATTTCAAGCATATTTACAATCAAAATATTTAAACTTTATGCAAATTTCTTATAATTTTTATGTTTTGAATAATGCAACACCAAAATTTAAGCAATTTTACTCATTTTGAGCATGTTTAAAATCAAAAGATTAAAACCTTATGCACATTTCTTATAATTTTTGAGTTTTGAAAAATGTAACACCAAAATTTATGTGGTTTTACATATGTTCAGCATGTTTATAATCAAAAGATTCAAACTTTATGTGTGTTACCTATAATTTTTTAGTTTTCGATAATGCAACACCAAAGCATAGGCTAATTTCCTCATTTCAAACATGTTTATAATTAAAAGAGTCAATCTTCATGCACATTTCCTATAGTTTTTTAGTTTTGTATAATGCAATGCCAAAATATAAGCAGTTTTACTGATTTCAAGCATGTTTACAATCAAAAGCTTTAATCTTCAAACACATTTCCTATAATTTTTGAGTTTTGAATAATGTAACACCAAAACATAGGTGGTTTTATTCATTTTGAGCATGTTTACATTCAAAAGATTTAAACTTTATGCATGTTTCCTATAATTTTTGAGTTTTGAATAATGTAACACTAAAGCTTAGGTGGTTTTATTCATTTGGAACATGTTTACAATCAAAATATTTAAACTTTATGCATGTTTCCTATATTTTTTGAGTTTAGTGTTAGGATCTAGAACACAAAGCTCTGATACCACTTGTTAGGATCCTCTCCTAAGAGGAAAATTGATTTCCTTTGTATAAGCAACTAAACACGAAATTAAACCAGAAGTAATATGTAACTAGAATTCAGAAACAGCACATAATATGAGAGACAATACAATCTTGTATTAACACTCTTCCAGAAGGAATACAATGAAGAAATCACACTCTTCCCACACCTCTTGAGCGTACAGTAATTCTCCCTAAGGAGTTCTCTCTCTCTCAATTACAAACCAACAATCAACTCAATACTGAGTTGTTGTTTCCTCCAGTCCTTGTGACAACCAACTCAACTGGTTGTTTTGCCTACAATACCAGTACTCGGTGACAATCAACTCAATGGTTGTTTTGTCTACCTTACATACACAAGCAAATCTCCTTGATCTTGCTACCCTGCAAATCTAACTGACCTTGCACACACACACCCACAGATCTCCTTGATCTTTCTACACCGCAGATCAACTGACCTTGCTTGCCATGTAGATCTCCTTGATCTTACACACCTTGTAGATCAACTGATCTTACAATCGGAAGGATCTTGTCCTTGCCTTTCCAAGTCTTATCCTCCACATTACAATATAGCCCCATAGGTTAATTAAATAGATCCCAAAACAAACAATAATTAGAAACGTAGACTCAAGACTAAAATTAGTCTTTACATGCAAATTGACTGTCCGTCTAAAATTAGACCAGTTCTAAAGATGCATGCAAACACACACACACATAGGTTGTCGACGTTGGTTCCTGTCTGACCGATGCCGGCTGACCCCTAACTGATGTTAGTTATTGTGTATGTTGAATATGACCGATGTCAGTTGGCCTAACTGACATCGATTACTCTAACACTCAGCAACCTCCACCATTTGCATAATAGTGAAGCTTTTAGCTCCACAACCTAACATTTTGAATAATGCAACACCAAAACTTAAGCCATTTTGCTCATTTTGAGCATGTTTACAATCAAAAGTTTTAAACTTTATGTGTGTTTCCTAGAATTTTTGAGTTTTGAATAATGCAAAAGAAAAACTTAAGTGGTTTTACTCATTTTGATCATGTTTACAGTCAAAATGTTTAAACTTTATGTGAGTTTACTATAAATTTTGAGTGCAAAATAATGAAACACTAAAACTTATTTGATTTTACTTGTTTCAAACATGTGTAGAATCAAAAAATTCAAACTTTATGCACATTTCCTATAATTTTTGAGTCTTGAATAATGCAACACCAAAACTTATGTGATTTTTCTCATTTGTAGCATGTTTAATATCAAAAGATTCAAAATTTATGTGTGTTCTATATAATTTGTGTTTTAAATAATGCAACACCAAAACATAGATGGTTTTACTCCTTTTGAGCATGTTTACAATCAAAAGATTCAAATTTTATGTGCATTTCCTATAATATTTGAGTTTTGAATTAAAAAACATAAAGAATTAGGTGGTTTTACTAATTTTGAGAATGTTTATTATCAAAAGATTCAAACTATATGCATGTTCACTATAACTTTTGAGTTTTGAATAATGCAACATGAAAACCTAGGTGGTTTTACTCATTTCAAGCATGTTTACAATCAAAAGATTTAAACTTTGCATGTTACCTATTACTTTTTAGTTTTGAATAATACAACATCAAAACATAGGTAATTTATCCCATTTTATGGTAATGTTTACAATCAAAAGATTCAAACTTTATTTGTGTTTCGAATAATTTTTGAGTTTTTAATAATGTAACATGAAAACTTATGTAGTTTTACTTATTTCGAGCATGTTTATAATGAAAAGATTCAAACCATATATGTGTTTCATATATATTTTTTAGTTTCGAATAATGAAACACCAAAACATAGTCATTTTTACCCATTTTGAGTAAGTTTACAATCAAAATATTCAAATTTTATGTGCATTTCATATAATTTTTTAGTTTTAAATAATGCAACACCAAAACATAGGTAGTTTTACTCATTTCAAGCATGTTTACAATCAAAAGATTCAAATTCCATGCATGTTTCTTATAATTTTAGAGTTTTGAGTAATGCATCACCAAAAATTAAGCGATTTTACTCATTTTGAGCATGTTTAAAATCAAAAGATTCAAACTTTATGCATATTTTCTATAGATTTTGAGTTTTGAAAAATGTAACACTAAAATTTAAGTGGTTTCACTCATTTTTAGCATGTTTACAATCAAAAGATTCAGACTTTATGTGTTTCCTATAGTTTTTGAGTTTTCAATAATGCAACACCAAAACATAGGATCTTTTCCTCATTTCAAGCATGTTTAAAATTAAAAGATACAAAATTTGAGCATGTTTCCAATAATTTTTGAGTTTTGTATAATGCAATACCTAAACATAGGGAGTTTTACTCTTTTCAAGCATGTTTACAATCAAAAGATTCAATCTTCAAACACATTTCCTATAATTTTTGAGTTTAAAATAATGCAACACCCAAACTTAAGTGGTTTTACTCATTCTGAATATGTTTATAATCAAAATATTCAAACTTTGTACACATTTCTTATATTTTTTAAGTTTTTAATAATGAAACCTAAAAACTTAATGTGTTTTACTCATCTTAAGCATGTTTACAATCAAAAGATTCAAACTTTGTGCATGTGTCTTATAATTTTTGAGTTTTGAATAATGTAACACCAAAACTTAGGTGTATTTACTCATTTCAAGCATGCTTATAATCAAAAGATTAAAATTTTATTCTCATTTCTTATAAGTTTTTAGTTTTGAATATTATAACACAAAAATGTAGGTAATTTTACTCATTTTGAGCATGTTTACAATCAAAAGATTCAAACTTTATGTGCCTTTCCCATGATTTTTGAGTTTTGAATAATGTAACACCAAAACATATGTTGTTTTATGCATTTTAAACATGTTTACAATCAAAATATTTAAAATTTATGCATAATTTTTTTTTTTTTTTTTTTGAGTTTTGAATAATGTAACACCACATCTTAAGTGTTTTTACTCATTTTGAGCATGTTTAAAATCAAAAGAATCAAACATTATGCATGCTTCCTGTAATTTTTGAGTTTTGAAAAATGCAATACCAAAACCTAAACAGTTAGGTCCATCTGAAGTATGTTTAAAATCAACAATATTCAAAATTTATGCATGTTTCCTATAATTTTTTAGTTTTGAATAATGCAACACCAAAAACATAAGTGGTTTTATGAGTTCAGAGCATGTTTAAAATCTAGAGATTCAAACATTATGCACATTTCCTATAATTTTTGAGTTTTGAGAAACACAACACTAAAATTAAGGTGGTTTTAGTGGTTTTGAGGATGTTTACTATCAAAATATTTATACTTTATGCATATTTCCTATAATTTTTTAGTTTTGAATAATGTAACACCAAAACTTACATGGTTTTACTCATTTTGAGCATATTTACAATCAAAAGATTGAATATTTATTATATTTCCTATATTTTTTGAGTTTTAAATAATGTAATACCAAAACTTGGGTGGTTTTACTTGTTTTGAGCATGTTTACAATTAAAAGATTCAAACTTTATGCACGTTTCCTACAATTTTTGAGTTTTAAATAATGCAACACCAAAACATAGGTGGTTTTACTTGTTTCATGCATGTTTACAATCAAAAGTATCAAACGTTTTGTACTTTTCCTATAATTTTTGAGTTTTCAATAATGGAACACCAAAAATTTGGTGGTTTTAATCATTTCATGCACATTTCTTATAATTTTTGAGTTTTGAATAATACAACATGGAAACATAGGTAATTTTACTCATTTCAATAATGATTACAATTAAAAGATTCAAACTTTATCCATGTTTCTTATTTTTTTTGAGTTTTGAGTAACACAACACTAAAATATAGGCAATTTTATTTGTTTCGAGCATGTTTACAATTAAAACATTTAAGCTATATGTATGTTTCTTATAATTTTGAGTTTTGAAAAATGGAACACCAAAACTTAGGTGGTTTTACTCATTTTGAGCTTGTTTACAATCAAAATATTCCAATTGTATGTGCATGTCCTCTATTTTTTGAGTTTTGAGTAATGCAACACAAAAACTTTGATAGTTTTACATATTTCAAGCATATTTTTAATCAAAAGATTCAAACTTTATGCACATTTCATACACTTTTTTATTTTTGAATAATGAAACATCAAAACCTAAGCAATTTTACTTGTTTCAAGCATGTTTACAATCAAAATATTCAAACTTTATGCAAGATTCCTATAATTTTGAGCTTTGAATAATACAACACCAAAACACAGGTAGTTTTACTCATTTTGAGCATGCTTAGAATCAAAAGATTCAAACCCTATACATGTTTCCTATACTTTTCAATTTTTGAATATTGTAACACCAAAAATTAGGTGGTTTTACTCATTTCAAGCATGTTTACAATCAAAAGATCCAAACTTTATGTATGTTTCATATATTATTTGAGTTTTGAATAATGTAACACCAAAATTTAGGTGGTTTACTCATTTTGATCATGGTTAAAATTAAAATATTCAAACTTTATGTGTGTTTCTTATAATTTTTGAGTTTTGAATAACACAACACAGAAACTTAGGTGGTTTAACTCATTTGAAGCATGTTTACAATCAAAAGATTCAAGATTTATCTACATCTCATATAACTTTGGAGTTTTTCATAATGCAAATCAAAACATAGGTGATTTTAGGTGGTTTTACTCATTTTGATCATGTTTATAAAAAAAAGATTCAAACTTTATACACTTTTCTTATAATTTTTGAGATTTGAAAAATGCAACACCAAAATGTAGACAATTTTACTCATTTCAAGTATGTTTACAATCAAATTATTCAAAGTTTTTGAGCGTTTTCTATACTTTTTGAGTTTTGAATAATGTGACACCAAAACTTAGGTGGTTTTACTCATTTTGAGCATGTTTACAATCAAAAGATTTAAACTTTATTTATATTTCTTATAATTTTTGAGTTTTAAGTAATACAACACAAAATTTTGGTGGTTATACTCTTTTTGAGCATGTTTACAATCAAAAGATTCAAAATTTATGTGTGTTTTCCATAGTTTTTGAGTTTTGAATAATGCAACACCAAAAATTAAGTGATTTTATTCATTTCAAGCAAGATTACAATCAAAAGATTCAAAATTTATGCTTATTGCCTATAAATTTTGAGTTTTGAATAATCTAATACCAAAATTTACGTGGTTTTACTCATTTTGAGTATGTTTACAATCAAAAGATTCAAATTTTATGTGTATTTACTATAATTTTTGAGTTTTGAATAATGCAACACAAAAGCTTAGGCTATTTTTCTCATTTGAGCATGTTTACAAACAAAAGATTCAAACTTTATGCATGTTTCTAATAATTTTTTAGTTTTGAAAGATACAAAAATGAAAACTAGGTTGTTTTACTTGTCTTGAATATGTCTACAATCGAAAGATTCAAACTTTGTGTGTTCCCTATAATTTTTGAGTTTCGTATAATGAAACATAATAACTTAGGTAATTTTAATTGTTTTGAGCATGTTTACAATGAAAAAATTTAAGCATTTTGTGTGTTTCCTAAAATTTTTGCGTTTTGAATATGCAACACCAAAACTTAGGCACTTTTACTCATTTTGAGCATGTTTATAACCAAAAGATTAAAATTTTATGTGCATTTACAATATTTTTTGATTTTTGAATAATGCATCACCTAAACTTATGTTGGTTTACTACTTTTGAGCATGTTTACAATCAAAAAATTCAATCTTTATACACTTTTCCTATTATTGTTGAGTTTTGAATAATGCAACACCAAAATTTGGGTGGTTTTACTCATTTCGAGCATGTTTACAAACAAAATATTCAAAATTTATGCATATTTCCTATAATTTTGGAGTTTTGAATAATGAAAAAGCAAGACATAATTGGTTTTGCTCATTTCAAGCATGTTTACCATCAAAAGATTCAAACTTTATCATGTTTTGTATAGTATTTGAGTTTTGAATAATGCAACACCAAAACATAGATAATTTTACTCGTTTCAAGCATGTTTACAATCAAAAGATTAAAAATTTATGAGTGTTTCATATATTTTTTGAGTTTTGTGTAATACAACACCAAAATTTAGGCATTTTAACTCATTTTGAACATGTTTACAATTAAAATATTTAAACTTTATGTGCATTTCCTTTAATTTTTTAATTTTAAATAATGCAACATGAAAACATAGACTGTTGTATTTATTTTGAGCATGTTTACAATCAAAAGATTCAAACTTTATGCACGTTTACTATATTTTTTTAGTTTTGAATAATACAACATAAAAACATAAGTAGTTTGACCATTTTGAGCATGTTTAAAATCAAAAGATTTAAACTTTATGCATGTTTTCTATAATTTTTATGTTTTTAATAATACAACACCAAAACTTTGGTAGTTTTACTCATTTCGAACATGTTTACAATAAAAAGATTCAAAATTTATGTGTGTTTTGTATAATTTTTGAGTCTTCAATAATGCAACACCAAAACATATGTGATTTTACTCATTTCAACCATGTTTATAATGAAAATATTCAAACTTTATTCACGTTTCTAATCATTTTTGAGATTTGAATAATGCAACACCAAAACATAGGTGGTTTTACTCATTTAGAGCATGTTTAAAATCAAAAGATTCTAACTTTATGAACATTTCCTACAATTTTTTAGTTTTGAATAATGCAACACCAAAACTTAGATAATTTTACTCATTTTGAACATGCTTACAATCAATAGATTCAAACTTTATGCATGCTTCCTATAATTTTTGTGTTTTGAATAAAGCAACACCAAAACTTAAGTAGTCTTACTCATTTCTATCATGTTCACAATCAAAAGATTCTAACTTTATGAATGTTTCCTACAATTTTTGAGTTTTGAATAATGCAACATTTTAACATAGGTGGTTATACTTGTTTTGAGCATGCTTACAATCAAAATATTTAAACTTAGGCACTTTTAAATAATGCAACACCAAAAGTTAGGAAGTTTTACTCAATTTGAACATGTTTACAATCAAGAGATTCAAACTTTATGTACTTTTCCTATAATTTTTGAGTGTTGAATAATGTAACATGAAAACATAGGTGGTTTTACTTGTTTTTAGCATGTTTAAAATCATAAGATTCAAACTTTATGCATGTTTCCTATAATTTTTTAGTTTTGAATAATTCAACACCAAAACTCAAGTAGTTTTACTCATTTTAAGCATGTTTACAATCAAAAGATTCAAAAATTATGCACATTTCATATAAATTTTGCGTTTTGAATAATGTAACCTTAAAAGTTATGAAGTTTTACTCATTTTGAGCATGTTTACAATCACAAGATTTTAACTTTATGTGCATTTCCTATAATTTTTTAGTTTTGAATAATGCAACACCAAAACTTAGGTAGTTTTATTAGTTTCAAGCATGCTTACAATCAAAAGATTCAAACTTTATGCACTTTTCCTCTAATTTTTGAGTTTTGAATAATGGATTACTAAAACATGGGGCAATTTACTCATTTTGAGCATGTTTACAATCAAAAGATTCAAGCATAGGTAGTTTTACCTATTTTAAGCATGTTTTTAATAAAAAGATGCAAAGTTTATGCATGTTTTCTAAAAAATTTGAGTTTTGAATAATGCAACACTAAAACTAAGGTGATTTTAATATTCTTGAGCATACTTAAAATTTAAAAATTCAAAATTTATGCACATTTCCTATACTTTTTGAGTTTTGATTAATGAAAAAACAAAACTTAGGTAGTTCTACTTTTTTGGAGTATGTTTAAAATAAAAAGATTTAATAGTTATTTGTGTTTCCTATAATTTTTTAGTTTTGAATAATGCAACAATAAAACACAGGCAATTTTACTCATTCCAAGCATGTTTACTATTAAATGATTTGAACTTTATGCACATTTCCTATAATTTTTGAGTTTTGAATAATGCAAACCAAATTTTAGGCAAATTTACTCATTTTGAGCAAGTCTACAATTAAAATATTGAAACTTTATGCACATTTCTTATTATTTTTAAGTTTTGAATAATACAACACCAAAACATAGATAGTTTTACTCATTTTGAGCATGTCTATGATCAAAAGATTCAAACATTATGCATGTTTCTAACAACTTTTGAGCTTTAAATAATGCAACCCCAAAACATAGATGGTTTATTCATTTAGAGAATGTTTACAATAAAAAGGTTCAAACATTATGCCTATTTCCTCTAACTTTAGAGTTTTGAATAATACAACACCAAAACTTAGGCACTTTTACTCATTTTAGGCATGTTTATAATCAAAGTAGTTAAAATTTATGATAAAAACCTATAATTTTTGAGTTTTGAATAATGTAACACAAAACTTAGGTGGTTTTACTCATTTGGAGCATGTTTACAATCAAAAGATTAAAACTTTATATGTGTTTTCTATAATTTTTAAGTTTTGAGTAATGCAATAACAAAACATAGGTGGTTTTACTCATTTCAAGCATGTTAACAATTAAAAGATCCAAAAGATTCAAACATTATTCACGTTTCTTACAACTTTTGAGCTTTGAATAATGCAACCCCAAAACATAGATGGTTTATTCATTTAGACAATGTTTACAATAAAAAGGTTCAAACATTATGCCTGTTTCCTCTAACTTTAGAGTTTTGAATAATACAACACCAAAACTTAGGTACTTTTACTCATTTTAGGCATGTTTATAATCAAAATAGTTAAAATTTATCATCAAAACCAATAATTTTTGAGTTTTGAATAATGTAACACAAAACTTAGGTGATTTTACTCATTTGGAGCATGTTTACAATCAAAAGATTAAAACTTTATATGTGTTTTCTATAATTTTTAAGTTTTGAGTAATGTAATAACAAAACATAGGTGTTTTTACTCATTTTGAGCATGTTTACAACCAAAAGATTCAAACATAGGTGGTTTTACCTATTTTAAGCATGTTTTTAATAAAAAGATGCAAAGTTTATACATGTTTTCTAAAAATTTTGAGTTTTGAATAATGCAAGACTAAAACTGAGGTGGTTTTAATATTTTTGAGCATACTTAAAATCAAAAGATTTAAACTTTATGCACATTTCCTATACTTTTTGAGTTTTGATTAATGAGAAAACAAAACATAGGTAGTTCTACTTTTTTTTAGTATGTTTACAATACAAAGATTTAATAGTTATTTATGTTTCTTATAATTTTTTAGTTTTGAATAATGCAACAATAAAACATAGGCAGTTTTACTCATTCCAAGCATGTTTACTATTAAATGATATAAACTTTATGCACATTTCCTATAATTTTTGAGTTTTGAATAATGCAACACCAAAATTTAGGAAAATCTACTCATTTTGAGCATGTTTACAATTAAACTATTCAAACTTTATGCATATTTCTTATTATTTTTATGTTTTGAATAATAGAACACCAAAACATAGATAGTTTTACTCATTTTGAGCATGTCTACAATCAAAAGATTTAGACATTATGCACGTTTCTTACAACTTTTGAGCTTTAAGTAATGCAACCCCAAAACATAGATGGTTTATTCATTTAGAGAATGTTTACAATAAAAAGGTTCAAACATTATGCCTATTTCCTCTAACTTTAGAGTTTTGAATAATACAACACCAAAACTTAGGCACTTTAACTCATTTTAGGCATGTTTATAATCAAAATAGATAAAATTTATGATCAAAACCTATAATTTTTGAGTTTTGAATAATGTAACACAAAACTTAGGTGGTTTTACTCATTTGGAGCATGTTTACAATCAAAAGATTAAAACTTTATATGTGTTTTCTATAATTTTTAAGTTTTGAGTAATGCAATAACAAAACATAGTTGGTTTTACTCATTTCAAGCATGTTAACAATTAAAAGATTAAAACTTTATGCATTTTTCTTATAATTTTTGAGTTTTGAATAATTCAACACCAAAACTTAGGTGATTTTACTTGTTTTGATCATGTTTATAATCAGAATATTAAAATATTATATGTGTTTCCTATAATTTTTGAGTTTTGAATAATGAAACACCAAAACTTAGATGATTTTACTCATTTCAAACTTGTTTACAATCAAAAGATTCAAACTTTATGCATATTTGCTATAATTTTTGAGGTTTGAATAATGAAACACAAAAACTTAGTTGCTTTTACTCATTTTGAGCATGCTTACAATCAAAAGATTTAATTTTATGTTTATTTCCTATCATTTTTGAGTTATAAATAATCTAACGCCAAATCTTAGGTGGTTTTACTTATTTTGAGCATGTTTATAATCTAAAGATTCAATCTTTATGTGTGTTTTCTATATTTTTTATATTTTGAATACTGCAACACAAAAACTTAGGTGGTTTTACTTGTTTTGAGTATGTTTACATTTAAAAGATTTAAAATTTGTGTACATTTATTATAATTTGAGTTTTGAATAATGCAACACCAAAAGATAGGTAATTTTACTTGTTTCGAGCATGTTTATAATCAAAAGATTCAAACCTTATGTGAATTTCCTATTCTTTTTTAGTTTTTAATAATGCAACACCAAAACATAGGGGGTTTTAATCATTTTCATCATGTTTACAATCAAAATATTCAAATTTAATGCATGTTTCCTTGAATTTTTGATTTTTGAATAATGTAACACCAAAACATGGGTGGTTGTACTCGTTTCAAGCATGTTTAGAAGTAAAAAATTCAATCGTAATATGTGTTTCTTATAATTTCTAAGTTTTAAATAATGCAAGACAAAAACATAGGCGGATTTACTCATTTTGAGTATGTTTAATTCCAAATATTCAAACTTTATGTGTATTTCCTATAAATTTTGAGTTTTGAATAATGCAACGCCAAAACATACATAGTTTTACTTGTTTTGAGCATGTTTAAAATAAAAAGATTCAAAATTTATGTGCATTTCCTATAACTTTTGACTTTTGAATATTGTAACACCAAAACTTAGGTGGTGTTACTTGTTTTGAGCATGTTTACAATCTAAAGACTCAAACATTATGGGTGTTTGTAATAATTTTTGTTTTTGGAATAATGAAACACCAAAACTTAGGTGGTTTTAGTAATTTTGAGCATGTTTACAATCAAAGATTCAAATGTTATGTGTCTTTCATATAATTTTTTAGTTTTAAATAATGCAAAACCAAAACTTCGGTAGTTTTACTCATTTCGATCATGTTTACAATCAAAAAATTCAAACTTTTTGAGTGTTTCCTACTATTTTGGAGTTTTCAATAATACAACACAAAACATAGGCATGTTTACTTATTTGGAGTATGTTTTCAATCAAAATTATTCAAAATTTATGCATGTTTCCTATAATTTTATAGTTTTAAATAATACAACACCAAAACTTAGGTGGTTTTACTCATTTTGAGAATGTTCAAAATCAAAATATCTAAATTTATTTGTGTTTCATTTAATTTTTGTGTTTTATATAATGCAACACCAAAACTTAGGTAGTTTTATTCATTTCAAACATGTTTACATTTAAAAGATTCAAATTTATATGCATTTGCTATAATTTTTGGGTTTGAATAGTGTAACACAAAACATAAGCTGGTTTACTCTTTTGGAGCATGTTTACAATCAAAAGATTCAAACTTTATTCTTGTTTCCTATATTTTTTAAGTTTTGAATAATGCAACAACAAAACTTAGGTAGTTTTATTCATTTCAAGGATGTTTAAAATCAAAGGATTCAAACTTTATGCATGTTTCTTCTAGTTTTTTGGTTTGGAATCATGAAACACCAAAACTTAAGTGGTTTTACAAGTTTCAAGTATGTTTACTTATAATCAAAATATTCAAACTTTATGCACGTTTCCTATGATTTTTGTGTTTTGAATAATGTAACACAAAAACATAGGTGGTATTACTCATTTAGAGCATGTTTACAATCAAAAAATTTAAACATTATGTGCATTTCATATATTTTTTGAGTTTTGAATAATGTAGCACCATAACTTAGGTGGTTTTACTCATTTTGAGCATGTTTACAATCAAAAGATTCAAACCTTAAGCATGTTTACTATAATTTTTGAGTTTTCAATAATGCAACACCAAAACCTAAGTGGTTTTACTCATTTTGAGCATGCTTGCAATCAAAAGATTCAAATTTTATGCATGTTTACTATAATTTTTTAGTTTTGAATAAATTAACACCAAAACTTAGGGGTTTTTATTCATTTATAACATGTTTACAATTAAAAGATTAAAAATTTATGCACTTTTCTTATAATTTTTCAGTTTTGAATAATGCAACACCAAAACATAAGTAATTTTACTCGTTTTCAGCATGTTTACTTAAAATCAAATGATTGAAACTTCGTGCAAGTTTCTTATAATTTTTGAGTTTTGAATAATACAACACCAAAACTTAGGTAGTTTTACTCATTTCAAACATGTTTACAATCAAAAGATTAAAACGTTATGTGCATTTCCTATAATTTTTTATTTTTGAAAAATGCAACATGAAAACTTAGGTAGTTTTACTCATTTGAAGCATGTTTAGAATTATAAGATTCAAACTTTATGCATATTCCCTATAATTTTTAAGTTTTAAATAATGCAACACCAAAACTTAGATTGTTTTATTCATTTTGAGCATGTTTACAATCAAACATTATGTGCATTCCCTATAAATTTTGAGTTTTGAATAATGAAACACCAAAACTTAGGTGGTTTTACTCATTTTGATCATCTCCGCAATCAAAAGATTCAAATTTTATTCATGTTTCCTATAATTTTATTGTTTTAAATAATGCAACACCAAAAATTAGTTGGTTTTACTCATTCTGAGCATGTTTATAGTTAAAAAATTTAATCTTTAGTCAAATTTCTTATAATTTTTGAGTTTTGGTTAATGTAACAACTAAACATAGGTAATTTTATTCATTTCAAGCATGTTTACTATCAAAGGATTCAAACAGTATGCATGTTTGCCATAATTTTTTGGTTTTGAATAATGCAACACCAAAACTTAGGTAGTTTTACTCACTTCAAGCATGGTTACAACCGAAAGATTCAAATTTTATGTGCATTTGCTATAATTTTTTACTTTTAAATAATGAAACTACAAAACTTAGGTAGTTTTTATTGTTTTGAGCATGTTTAAAATCAAAATATTTAAAATTTATGCATGTTTTCTAAAAAAATATTTTTTTGAATTATGCAACACTAAAAATTAGGTGGTTTTATTCTTTTTGAATATGTTTAAAATAAAAAGATTAAAACTTTATGCACATTTGCTATAATTTTTGAGATTTGAATAATGCAACACTAAAACTTAGGTAATTTTACTCATTTCAAGCATGTTTACAATCAAAAGATTAAAACTTTATGTGCTTTTCCTACAATTTTTGAGTATTAAATAATGTAACACTAAATCATTGGTAGTTTTACTCATTTGGAGCATGTTTACAATCATAAAATTCAAACTTTATGTGTGTTTTATATAAGTTTTGAGTTTTGAATAAGGTAACACCAAAACATAAGCAATTTTACTCATTTGGGGCATGTGTAGAATCAAAAGATTCTAACTTTATCCACATTTATTATAATTTGAGTTTTTAATAGTGAAACATACAAATTTAGGTAGTTTTACTCATTTTGAGCATGTTTACAATCAAAAGATTCAAATTTTATGCATATTTCCTATAATTTTTGAGTTTTAAATAATGCAACACTAAAACTTAGGTGGTTTTAGTCATTTTGAGCATGTTTTGAAACAAAATATTCAGACTTAATGTGAATTTTCTCTAAATTTTGAGTTTGGAATAATGCAACACCAAAACTTGGGTGGTTTTACTCGTTTCAAGCATGTTTACAATCAAAAGATTCAAACTTTACGCATGTTTCCTATAGTTTTTGAGTTTTGAATAATGCAACAACAAAACGTAGGCATTTATACTCATTTTGAGCATATTTACAATCAAATATTAAAATGTTATGTGTTTTGCCTATAATTTTTGAGTTTTGAATAATGCAACACCAAAACATAGGCACTTTTACAGATTTCAAACATATTTACAATTAAAAAATTTAAACTTTATGCATGTTTCCTATAATTTTTTATTCTTTAATAATACAACTTTGAAGCTTATGCAATTTTACTCATTTCAAGAATCTTTACAATAGAAAGATTCAAAATTTATGTGTCTTTCCTATACTTTTTGAGTTTTGAATAATACAACACAAAAATTTAGGTGGTTTTACTTATTTCAAGCATGTTTATAATCAAAAGATTCAAATTTTATGTGTGTTTCCTTTCATTTTTGAGTTTTGAATATTGCAACACCAAATCATAGGTGGTTTTACTTATTTTGAGCTTGTTTTCAATCAAAAGATTCAATTTTTTTCTGTATTTCCTATAATTTTCTATTCTTGAATATGCAACACAAAAACTTAGGTAGTTTTACTCGTTTCAAGCATGTTTATAATCAAAAGTTTCAAATTTTATGCACCTTTTCTATAATTATTGAGTTTTGAATAATGCAACACCAGAACATACATGGTTTTACTCATTTCAAACGTGTTTACAATTAAAAGACATAAAATTTATGGGCATTTTATATAATTTTTGAGTTTTGAATAATGTAACTCTAAAATTTAAGTGGTTTTTCTCATTTTGAGTATGTTTACAATAAAAATATTTAACCTTTATGCATTTTTTCTATAATTTTTTAGTTCTAAATAATGCAAAACTAAAACTTAGGTAGTTTTACTTGTTTTGAGCATGTTTATAACCAAAAGATTCAAGCTTAATGCATGTTTCCTATAATTTTTGTGTTTTGAATAATGTAACACTAAAACCTAAGTAGTTTCACTTATTGTGAGCATGTTTAGAATTAAAAGATTCAAACATTATGTGCATTTCCTAGAATTTTTATGTTTTGAATAATGCAACACTAAAACTTAGGTGGTTTTACTCATTTAAAACATATTTAGAATCAAGAAATTCAAACTTATGCATGTTTCTTATAATTTTTGAGTTTTAAATAATGTAACACCAAAACATAGGTAGTTTTACTTATGTCAACCATGTTTACAATTAAAAGATTCAATCTTTACGCATATTTTTTTATAATTTTTGAGGTTTGAGTAATACAACACCAAAACATATGCAGTTTTACACATTTTAAGCTTCTTTTCAATCAAAATATTCAAATTTTCTGAGTGTTTCCTATAATTTTTGAGTTTTGAATATACAACAAAACTTTGGCAATTTTACTCATTTTGAGCATGTTTATAATTAAAAGTTTCAAATTTTATGTACATTGCCTATAATTTTTGAGTTTTGAATAATGTAAGACCAAAACTAAGGTAGTTTTACTCATTTTAAACATGTTTACAATCAAAAGATTCAACATTTATGTGTGTTTCTTATAATTTTTGAGTTTTGAATAATGTAACACCAAAACTTAGGTGATTTTACTCATTTTGACCATGTTTACAATTGAAAGATTCAAACTTTATGTACATTTCCAATGATTTTTGAGTTTTAAATAATACAGCACCAAAAATTAGGCAAACTTACTCATTTCGAGCATGTTTACAATTGAAATATTCAAACTTTATGTGCATTTCTTGTGATTTTTGAGTTTTGAAAAATGCAACACTAAAACTTATGTAAATTTACTTATTTTGAGCATGTTTACAATTAAAAGATTCAAACTTTATGCATGTTTCTTATATTTTATTATTTTTAAATAATGTAGTAACAAAACTTAGTGGGATCTACTATTTTTTAGCATGCTTAAAATCTAAAGATTCAATGTTTATGTGCATTTTCTATATTTTTTGAGTTTTGAATAATACAACACCAAAACTATGGTGGTTTCACTTATTTTGAGTGTATTTACAATAAAAAGATTCACCATTTATGTTCAATTCCTATAATTTTTGAGTTTTGAATAATGCAACACCAAAACATAGGCTGTTTTACTCCTTTTGAGCATGTTTACAATCAAATGATTCAAACTTTATACATGTTTCCTCAAATTTTGAATAATGCAACACCAAAACTTAGGTAGTTTTACTCATTTTGAGATTGTTTAAAATTAAAAGATTCAAACTTTATTCGTGTTCACTATAATTCTTGAGTTTTGATTAATGCAACACCCAAATTTAGGTGGTTTTACTCATTTTGAGTATGTTTAGAATAAACAGATTAAAATTTAATGTATATTTCCTATAGTTTTTGAGTTTTAAATAATGCAACACTAAAACAAAGGTTGTTTTACTCATTTTGAGGATGTTTACAATCAAAAAATTCAAACTTTGTGTGTTTCAAATAATTTTTGGGTTTTTAATAATGTAACAACAAAACTTTGGTTGTTTTACTGATTTTGATTATGTTTACAATCAAAAGATTTAAAATTTACACATAATTCCTGTAAATTTTGAGTTTCGAATGATGTAACTCCAAGATATAGATGGTTTTACTCATTTAGAGCATGGTTACAATCAAAAGGTTCAAAATTTATGTGTGTTTCCTAATTTTTTTGTGTTTTGAGTAATGCAACACCAAAACCTAGGTAGCTTTCCTCGTTTTGAGGATCTTTATAATCAAAAGATTTAAACTTATGCATGTTTTTGATAAATTTTGAGTTTTGAATAATGCAACAATAAAACATAGACAATTTTACTCATTTTGAGCATGTTTACAATCTAAGGATTCAATGTTTATGCACATTTTCTATAATTTTTTATTTTTGAATAATACAACACCAAAACTTAAGTGCTTTTACTCCTTTCAAGTATGTTTACTTACAATCAAACGATTCAAACTTTATGCACATTTATTTTAATTTTTGAGATTTGAATAATGCAACACCAATACTTTGGAAATTTTACTCATTTTGAGCATGTTTACAATCAAAAGATTTAAAGTTTATGTGCATTTCCTATAATTTTTGAATTTTGAATACTCCAACACCAAAACTTACGTAGTTTTACTCATTTTGAGCATGTTTACAATCATAAGATTCAAACTTTATGTGCGTTTTGTATTATTGTTTAGTTTTGAATAATACAACACCAAAACTTAGATGGGTTTTCTCATTTTGAGCATGTTTACAATTAAAAGACTTTTATTTAATGCATGTTCCATATAATTTTTGGGTTTTCAATAATGTAACACCAAAACATAGGTGGTTTTACTCATTTTGAGCATGTTTAGAATAAAAAAATTCAAATTTTATGCATTTTTCCTATAGCTTTTATGTTTTGAATAATGCAGTGCCAAAATTTTGGTGGTTCAATTCATTTTGAGCATGTTTACAATTAACAAAATGAAACTTAATGTGCATTTCCTATAATTTTTTAGTTTTAAGTTTTACAACACCAAAACTTAGGTTGTTTTACTCATTTAAAACAAGTTTACTATCAAAAGAGTTAAACTTTTTCATGTTTCTTATTATTTTAGAGTTTTGAATAATGTAACAACAAAACTTAGGTAGTTTTACTTGTTTCGAGCATGTTTACAATTGAAACATTCAAAATTTGTGCATATTTCCTATGACTTTTGAGTTTTGAATAATATAAGACTAAAACTTAGGTGGTTTATTCATTTTTATCATGTTTATAATCAAAAGATTCAAAATTTAAGCATGTTTTCTATAATTTTTGAGTTTTGAAACTTATAACATTAAAACATATGTTGTTTTACTCTTTTGGAGCATGTTTACAATAAAAAGATTCAAAATTTATGCGCATTTCATATAATTTTTTAGTTTTAAATAATGAAACACCAAAACTTAGGTGGTTTTATTCATTTAGATCATGTTTTCAATCAAAGGATTCAAACTTTATGCATGTTTCCTATAATATTTGAGTTTTGAATAATGTAACATGAAAGCTTAGGTAGTTCTTCTAATTTTGAGCATGTTTACAATCAAAAGATTTAAAATTTATGAGTGTTTCCTATAATTTTTGAGTTTAAATAATGGAACACAAAACATAGGTAGTTTTACTCATTTAGAGAATGTTTACAATTAAAAAAATCAAATTTTATGCACATTTCCTATTTTTTTTGAGTTTTAAATGATGAAATAATAAAACTTAGGCAATTTTACTCATTTTGAGTATGTTTACAATCAAAGGATTCAAACTTTATGCATGTTTCTTATAGTTTTTTAGATTTGAATAATATAACACCAAAACTAAAGTAGATTTACATCTTGCGAGCATGTTTACTTATAATCAAAAGATTCAAACTTTATTCGTATTTCTTCTAATTTTTTGAGATTTGAATAATGCAACACCAAAACTTAGGTGGTTTTACTCATATCAAGCATGTTTAAAATCAAAAGATTCAAACTTTATCCATGTTTCTTATAATTTTTGAGTTTTGAATAATGCAACAACAAAACATATATGATTTTACTCATTTCGAACATGTTTACAATGAAAATATTCAAACTTTATTTGCATTCCCTAAAATTTTTAAGTTTTAGATAATGCAACACCAAAAATTAGATAGTTTTACTTGTTTTGAGCATGTTTACAATCAAAATATTCAAACTTAATTCATGTTACCGATAATTTTTGAGTTTTCAATAATACAACACCAAATGTTAGGTGGTTTTACTCTCTTTTAAGCATGTTTACAATAAAGAGTTTCAAAATTTATGCATGTTTCCTATTTTTTTGAGTTTTGAATAATGTGACACCCAAACTTAGGTAGTTTATTTATTTTGAACATGTTTGCAATCAAAAGCTTCAAATATTATTCTTGTTACCTATAATTTTTGAGTTTTAAATAATTCATCACCAAAACATAGGTAGTTTTACTTGTTTCAAGCATGTTTACAACCAAAAGATTCAAACTTTATGTTCATTTCCTATAATTTTTGGGTTTGGAATAATGCAACCCCAAAACATAGGTGGTTTCACTAATTTTAAGCATGTTTAAAATTAAAAGATTCAAACTTTATGCTCATTTCCCTATTTTTTTAGTTTTGAATAATGCAACACTAAAACTTAGATGGCTTTTCTCATTTTAAACATGTTTACAATGAAAAGATTCAAACTGTATTCATGTTTCCTATATGTTTTTAGTTTTGAATAATGCAACACCAAAACTTATGTAGTTTTACTCATTTTGAGCATGTTTATAATCGAAAGATTTAGATTTTATGCATGTTTCTTATGATTTTTGAGTTTTGAATAATGCAACATAAAAACTTGAGAGGTTTTACCCATTTCAATAATGTTTATATTAAAATATTTAAACTTTATGCACAATTACTTTAATTTTTTAATTTTAAATAATGCAACACAAAAAATTAGGTTGTTTTATTCATTTCAAACACGTTTGTAGTCAAAAGACTTAATCTTTATTCAATTTTCATATAAGTTTTGTTATTTGAATAGTGTAATACAAAAACCTAGCTTATTTTACTCATTTTGAGAATGTTTACAATTAAAAGATTCTAACTCTGGGCATGTTTCCTACAATTTTTAGGTTTTGAATAATGCAACACCAAAACTTAGGTGGTTTTACTCATTTTGAGCATGTTTACAATAAAAAGATTCAAATGTTATGAATGTTTCCTAGAATTTTTGAGTTTTGAATAATCCAACACCAAAACTTAGGTGGTTTTACTTATTTCAAGCATGTTTATAATCAATAGACTTGAAATTTTTACATGTTCCTTATAATTTTACAATTTTGAATAATACAACACCAAATGTTAGGTAGTTTTACTCATTTAGAGCATGTTTACAATTAGAAGATTCAAATTTTATGTGTATTTCCTATAATTTTTGAGTTTGGAATAATGCAACACCAAAACATAGGCAATTATACTCATTTTGAGCATGTTTACGATCAAAAGATTAAAAATTTATTTGTGTTTCCTATAATTTTTGAGTGTTGAATAATGTAATGCCAAAAATTAAGTGGTTTTATTCATTTCAAGCATGTTTAAAATCAAAAGATTGAAACATTATACACCTTTCTTATAGTTTTTGAGTTTTGGATATTATAACACCAAAACATAGGTGGTTTTACTTAGTTTGATCATATTTACAATCAAAAGATTTAAACTTTATTCATGTTCTTAATAATTTTAGAGTTTTGAATAAGACAACACCAATACTTAGGCAATTTTAGCAATTTTATGTATGTTTACAATCAAAAGATTTAAAATTTATGTGTGTTTTCAATATTTTTTGAGTTTTGAATAACACAACACCAAAACCTACGTAGTTTTACCCATTTCAAACATGTTTATGATCTATATATTTAATCTTTATGTGTGTTTCCTATAAATTTTGATTTTTGAATAATGTAACACTAAAACATAGGGTTTTACTCAGTTTGAGAATGTTTACAATCAAAAGATTCATGTTTTATGTGTATTTCTTATAATTTTTGTGTTTTGAATAATGCAACATAAAAACATAGGTGGTTGTACTAATTTCAAACATGTTTACAATCAACTATTTCAAACTTTATGTGTGTTTTCTATAATTTTTGAGATTTGAGAAATACAACAGCAAAACATAGGTAGTTTTACTCATTTTGAAGATGTTTTCAATTAAAATATTGAAACTTTATGAATGTTTACTATATTTTTTTAGTTTTGAATATGCAACACCAAATCATAGGTAGTTTTACTCTTGTTAGGCATGTTTACAATCAAAAGATTCAAACTTTATGCCTATTTCCTATAATTTTTGAGTTTTGAATAATGCAACACCAAAATGTTAGTGGTTTTACTCATTTTGAGCATGTTTACAATCAAAAGATTAAAAATTTATGTGTGCTTTGTATAATTTTTGAATTTTTAATAATTTCACACTAAAACATAGGTAGTTTTACTCATTTCAAACATGTTTATAGTCAAATGATTTAAAATTTATGCATGTCTCTTATAATTTTTGAGTTTTGATTGATGCAACACAAAACTTAGGTTATTTTACTCATTTTGAGCATGTTTACAATTAAAAGATTCAAACTTTATGTGCATTTCCTATAACTTTTGAGTTTTGAATAATACAACACTAAAACATAGGTGGTTTTACTCATTTTGAGGATGTTTACAATCAAAATATTAAAAATTTATGTGTTTATCCTTAAAATTTTGAGTTCTAAATAATATGAAACTAAAACATAGGCTATTTTACTTGTTTTAAACATGCTTACAATCAAAAGATTCAAAATTTTATTCATGTTTCCAATAATTTTTATTTAAAAATAATGTAACACAAAAACTTAGGCAATTTTACTCATTTTGAGCATATTTATAATTAATAGATTCAAAAATTATGCCTGTTTCCTATAATTTTTGAGTTTTGAATAATGAAACACCAAAACTTAGGTTGTTTAATTCATTTCAAGATTGTTTACAGTTAGAATATTCAAACTTTAAGTAAATTTCCTATAATTTTTTATTTTTGAATAATGCAATACCAAACTTAAGTAATTTTACTCCTTTTGAGCATGTTTATATTGAAAAGATTCAAAAATTATGCTTGTTTCCTATAGTTTTTGAGTTTTGAATAATGCAACACCAAAGCATAGGTAATTTTACTCATTTATAGTATGTTGACAATCAAAACATTCATACTTTATACGTGTTAACTATGATTTTTAAGTTTTGAATAATGCAACATGAAAACATAAATGATTTTACTTATTTCAAGCATGTTTATAATTAAAACATTCAAAATTTATTTAATTTTCATATAATTTTTTAGTTTTGAATAATGTAACAATAAAACCTAGGTATTTTTACTTGTTTCAAGCATGTTTGCAATCAAAAAATTTAAACTTCATGAGTGATTCTAATAACTTTTGTGTTTTGAATAGTGCAACACCAAAACATGGTGCTTTTAGTCATTTTGAGCATGTTTAAAATAAAAATATTCAAAATTTATGTGCATTTCTATTAATTTTTGAGTTTTGAATAATGTAAAACCAAAACATAAGTGGTTATTCTCACTTCAATCTGTTTACAGTAAAAAATATTCAAACCTTATGTATGTTTCCTATAATTTTTGAATTTTGAATAATGCAACACAAAAACATAGTAGTTTTACTCATTTTGAGAATGTTTACAATCAAAATATCAAAATTTATGTGCGTTTATTATAATTCTTATGTTTTGAATAATGTAACACCAAAACATTGGTAGTTTTACTCATTTTAAGTATGTTTACAATCAAAATATTTAAAATTTATTTCTGATTCCTATAATTTTTGAGTTTTTAATAAAGTAACAGCAAAATGTAGGTTATTTTACCTATTTTGAGAATGTTTACAATCAAAAGATTCAAACATTATTTCTATTACCTATAATTGTTTAGTTTTGAATAATATAACACTAAAACTTAGGCTGTCTTACTCATTTTGACCATGTTTACAATCAAAATATTCAAAATTTATTCATATTTCTTATATTTTTTATGTTTTAAATAATTAAACACCAAGACATAGGTGGTTTTACTCATTTTGATCAAGTTTATAATCAAAATGTCCAAAATCTATGCATTTTTCCTATAATTTTGACTTTTGAATAATGTAAAACCAAAACCTAGGTTGTACTCATTTTGAGCATGTTTACATTTAAAAGATTTAAACTTTATGTGTGTTTCCTAATTTTTTTGAGTTTTGAATAATGTAAAATAAAAAATTAGGTAGATTTACTCATTTTGATCATGTTTACAATCAAAAAATTTGAACTTTATTTGTGTTTCCTATAATTTTTGAGTTTTGAATAATGCAACATCAAAACCTAGGTAGTTTTACTCATTTTGAGCATGTTTACAATTAAAAGACTCAAATATTATGTGCATTTCCTATAATTTTTTATTTTTGAGCAATGGAACACCAAAATTTTGGTGGGTTTACTCATTTCAATCATGTTTACAATCAAATTATTCAAACTTGATGCATGTTTCCTCTAATTTTTGAGTTTTGAATAATACAAGATCAAAACTTTGGTAGTTTTACTCATTTTGATCATGATTATAATCAAAAGATTTAAAATTTATTCACTTTTCCTATTATTTTTGAGATTTTATTCATGAAACACCAAAACTTTGGTGGTTTAGCTCATTTTGAGCATGTTTACAATCAAAAGTTTCCAACTTTATGCATGTTTCCTACAGTTTGTATGTTTTGAACAATGCAATGCCAAAACATAGGTGGTTTTACTCATTTTAAGCATGTTTACAATCAAATAATTCAATCTTTATTCATGTTTCCAATAAGTTTTAAATTTTTAATAATGCAACACCAAAACATAGGTTGTTTCACTCATTTTGAGCATGTTTACAATCAAAAGATTCAAACTTTATGTGTGTTTACTATAATTTTTTTTTTTGAATATTGCAACATCAAAACTTAAGGGGTTATACTTTTTTAAATCATGTTTACAATAAAAAGATTCAAACTTTATTTACATTTCCTATAGTTTGTGTTTACTATAATTTTTGAGTTTTGAATAATATAAGACAAAAACTTAGGTTGTTTTTCTCATTTTAAGCATGTTTACGATCGAAAGATTAAATATTTATGTACGTTTCCTATAATTTTTGAGTTTTGAATAATTGAACACCAAAACTTGGGCACTTTTTTGTCATTTTGAGAATGTTTAAAATCAAAAGATTCAATCTTTATATATGATTCTTATAATTTTTGAGTTTTTAATAATGTAACACCAAAACATAGGATGTTTTACACTTCTTGAGCATGTTCAGAATCAAAAGACTCAAACTTTATGCGTGTTTCACATGTTTTAATTTTAAATAATTCAACACCAAAAATTAGTTTGTTTTACTCACTTCAAGCATGTTTACAATCAAAAGATTCAAAATTTATGTGCATTTCCTATAGTTTGTTAGTTTTTAATAATGCAACACTAAAACCTAGGTTGTTTTACTCATTTTGAGCATGTTTATAATCAAAAGGTTCAAAATTTATGCATGTTTTCTATTATTTTTTAGTTTTGAATAATGCAACACCAAAACATAGGTGATTGTACTCATTTTGAGCATGTTTATAGTCAAAAGATTCAAACTTGATGTGTGTTTCCTATAAGTTTTGAGTTTTGAATAATGTAACACCCAAACTTATGTAGTTTCACTCATTTCAAGCATGATTACAATCAAAAGATTCAAAATGTATATACGTTTCATATAATTTAATAGTTTTGAATAATGCAACACCAAAACTTAGGTAGTTTTACTCATTTTGAACATGTTTACAATCAAAAGATTCAAATTTTATATGTATTTCTTATAATTTTTGAGTTTTAAATAATGCAAAACCAAAACATAGGTGTTTTACTCATTTCGATCATGTTTACAATCAAAAAATTCAAACTTTATGCATGTTACTTGTATTTTTTGACTTTTGAATAATGCAACACCAAAACTTAGATGGTTTTACTCATTTCAAGCATGCTTATAGTCAATAGCTTCAAACTTTATTCATGCTTCCTAAAAGTTTTGAGATTTGAATGATGTAAAACCAAAACCTAGGTGGTTTTATTCATTTTGAGCATGTTTACAATCAAAATATTCCTACTTTATGCACATTCCCTATAATTTTTGAGTTTTTAATAATGCAACACCAAGGATTAAGTGGTTTTACTTATTTTGACCATTGTTTAAAATCAAAATATTCAAGTTCTATTCATGTTTCCTATAATTTTTTAATTTTTAAATAATGCAACACCAAAACCTAGGTAGTTTTACTCATTTTGAGGATGTTTATGATCAAAAGATTCAAAATTTATTCATGTTTCCTATAATTTTTGAGTTTTGAATATTGCAACACTAGAGCATAAGTGGTTTTACTCATTTTGAGAATGTTTAATGTCAAAATATTCAAAATTTATGCACATTTCATATAATTTTTAAGTTTTAAATAATGCAATAGGGTAAGTGCATATAATTAGGGGACAAAAAAGGGCCTACCCATGAATGTTATTTTTCTAAAATTTTAAAAATTTGAAATTATGTAGATAATTTAATATTGCTACACTCAAAACTTGAAGATGGTATAAAAAAATGGTTTGAGTCTTGTTTCTAAAAAACTATTTTTTTTAAAAAAATGGTTAAGTATAAATAGGTCAAACATCTAAATTCTAAGAAGACCAATTTTTTAAAGAAAAAATAGTAGATAGATGGTCATATGACCCACTAGTTTTTTAGAACCATTAAATATTATTTAAAAACCTTTGGTGAATATTTATATAAAATCTTCTAGTGTGTTACAAAATTTTTAATATTTTTTTAATGAATATTTTTTAATTAATTTTTCAATTAAGTAGATCCTTGAAACTGATAAAAAATGGATAGTTGGTCATGTATCCCCCCTAACTCCCTAAAAAAAATGAAAATTGATTATTTTTAAATGTGTGTAGAATTAGGCCTAATTTTTTACCATATGATTTTTTTTAAACTTTGATCAATGAAAAATAAATTACGTAAACATGAATAGGAATGTATATGTTTGGCATGTAGTGACCTAATAAAGTGTAGTTGGAAATAAATATAGTTTGAACCCTTAAAATAGCCCAAAAGTTATAAAATTATATATTTGTAATGAGGACAACATGATCATCATGATGGTAATAAATTTTTGAATTTTGATGTTAAAATCCATAGTGTATTTGTCAATTAAAGTTGAAATTTATTGTTTTTATCAATACTCTTGGTCTTAGCTATAGATGCATAGTCATAAGCCTTTGGCTCAAAAATACAAGCCATTTCCAAGCTTAAAGGCTCAATTTTGAATTCAAATTCAAGTAACATGTATGTGTTATATATCATGTATGCATTATGTAACATATTAATGTGTACATTTTATATAATGGGTATGCATTGTTTTTTAATAAGACCACAAACATCTCCAAAAGCATGTGGGAGTTGCACATGAAGGTAACTTTGGCCAAAAGCATATATTTACTACTCTAAATGTTAAGTATAAGTTTACATTTATTTTCTTATACTTTAATTTTATTTTAGTAAATATAATAAATTAGGGTCACATGGCACCTGATAGAGTTGGTCTCATAGATGCATGCCTTACGATGTGGAAAATAGTTTTTCAAAATTTGACCTGGTTAGTACTTAGACATTTCTAGGGTCTAAGTATTAAAATTACAAATTTTGGGAAATAATTTTTTCAATTGATGTCCATTTTTGGTAAACATATAGTCATTTAAAAGGTTTTTATGACTTTGGATTGATTCTTGGCATTTTTAAGAGTCTTAAGATTATCAAAATTGAAGTTTTCAAATAAATCACTTTTAAATTAATGCAATGTGGTGTTATTAGGGTATAATAAGTCATATTGATGACCTACACACATTAAGCAACTACTTTGATTTAATTTCACTTATTCATCATCTCTCTTTCATCCCTAATCACTTCCTACTCATGACTCATCACCCCTAATCACTCTTTCATCATTATTCATTATCCATAATCACCCCCTAATTAACCCTCATTATCCATAGTCATCTCTAATCACTCCTTCATTATGCTTAATTACTCCATCATTGACCCTCACTATCCTTCATCATCCCTAATCAGTCACTCCTTGTCCCTCATCATCCCTCATCAATCCATCATTAACCCTCACCATACCTCATCATATTTAATCACTCCTTCATCATCCTTAATCACTCCCTCATTATCTCTCATTATTTTATTATTTTTTTTGGCTCTTTTTACTCTTGGATTAGGCCTTTGAGTTTCCTTCTACCCTACCTACCACACAATCCTCCACCATCTATACTTATCCATACTTACACAACTTAAAAACGCTATATTATATTTGTGTATGTTGAAATCAAAAATTTTACCAAATTTCATGAATTATTCATAGTTATAACTCTTAAAAACTCACTTTGAAAGTAGAAACCCTAATATTGGGTTTGGATTAGTTTTACATACTCGAGAAGGGTAAAAATGATATTTTAATCTTACAAATACATTTATAATAATTGTGACTATTGAATTAGGTCTTATTTTAACTTATTCATCTTTTCTATGTTTTATATTCCCCTTTTTAATCTATAACATATTAACTTAACCAAATTTGAATAGATTGCGTACTTAGTCATAGGTCTATAGTAATCCTAAAAGAGGTTATTTATTATAATTCATTCCAAAAAGGGTTCTAAACCAATATGAAGGTTGAAAATAATCTACACAATTTTTACAAACATTAAATAATAAATTCCTTCCATCTATAACAATCTATTTTCAAATTTCCATGAGATACCATTTTGACTGTGTTAAGTTTCTTGATGACTATAAAACTATGTTAGTTTTATTTTTGATCATACAAATATATGAAAGATACGTGAAAGAATATAATAATTAATACAAATATATGATAATAAATTCACCAACATATACATTTAAATTCTCACTCTAATACATGCATATACCTTCTTACAAAGATGTATATTCAGAACTTTTACTCATGAAAAATAGGGTTGTGTTGTTCAACATAGAATGTCCTGATCAGAATAACGACCAAATTTTTTTAAATACTATTAAGGAATTGTTATGTCAAGTTACTAACTACTCATATGTTCTAAAATACCACCAAAAAAAATATACTCTTCCATAAGACTCTGACCTTCACTCAAATCTCAAGGCATAATTCATAGAAGCACAAGGTATATAGTTTGTAATTTAAACATTCAAAATATTTGAAACTCAAACAAAAATGCTATAATCACCATAAAATAAAAATAATTTTCAAATTAACACTCATACCAATATCACAAATAACTTATTAATAATCATGTTTCACCACTGATCATGCACATTATCAACTACCTTTGCACATATTCAAGAATATGCAAGGTCTATTTGCTTTCTTGTTTAAAAATAAAAAAAATTGTATTTATTAACTTATTTGGGGTTATTTACATTCATAATTGTTAATAATGACCCCTATAACTCTCTTTAATCTAATTATGAATACAAAATAAAACATAGACAAGACTCTTATTACCAAATAATGATCCTAACTAAATTCTAACTTTTTTTATACATTGAGAGTGTCCTCAACTAACTCAACTACTAAGATATTTCTCAAATATGATTCTAGGTATATGTGTTATAACATCCTAAAATAATCACTAAAGTATAACCATAACAAATTTAATTTTGGACTTATTGAAACAAGATTGAAATCTCTATGAAAGTTCAAAAATTCAAATGAAATATTTAGCAGGAAAGTTTAATGCAACTCTAATTCAAAATTGACACAAAACTAGAAACTTAAAAAGACACTTATATATTTATTATGACCTTGAACACATTATAAAGACTCAAAATATGTAAACAAAATAACTATTTACATTGGGTAGCGATGATCTTGCATCACCTCATCATCCCTAATCACTACTTCATCATACCTCATAATCTCTAATCACTCATTCCTCATTTATCATCACCCCTAGTCACTCCCTCAATAATCCTCACCATCACTCATCATCCCTAATAACTCCCTAATCCTCCCTATTCACTCCCTCATTGACCCTCACCATCCCTCATCATCCCTATTAACTCCCTCATCATCTCTAATCAATTCCTCCTCATCTCTCCTCATCCTTAATCACTCTGTCCAATACCTTGATGGTGGTATTTTGGTGGGGTTTAATAATATTATGAGATATAAGGTAAGATTTGAGTGATAACATAAAATATAAGACATAGTTATCAAAATGACGTGGAGGCAGATTAGAAACATAAATATCTAACACCTATGAAAAATAAGGGCCAATTAGAAATGATATAATTCATAATTGAAAATATACTACAAAAAGATAAGTAAGTAAAACCACCATAGCACGAAAAATGGGTAGTAAATATATGAGGATCACCAAGCTATGTTATTTCCTAATACCCATCAATTGATTTCTATATGAGGACATTTTATGATGTAAATAATTATATTGAATACCTTCTATTTATATGACTATTGATTGAGTCATCACACCAGAGAGTGGAAAATAATTTTTAAATGATTAGAATAAGTATTTCAAGATTATAAAACGGTGCTTTATTAATAACTTCAATATTCAATTCAATGAAGCATGTCACATTATGAGATTTCTACTTGCACATCTTAGGAAGTGGGTATAAGTTATCTAGCACTATAAAAGGGTAAGAAAGGAGTATATTCTGAACCCAATGATATGGTCGGTACTAAAAATATCTCTACTTCCCCCAACAAGAAATTATATGAATTAAAAATATTATTTCATTAATAAATATAGATTAATGGTGAGTCAATACACTTCATCATTTCTAATGGAAGTCAGAAGAATTTAGTTTCTCTTAAATCATATTTTCAAAAATTGAAATTGAAATTTATACATCATCCATAACCATATGCTAGTATATGGTCTAGTGTAAGCCTTGATAAATGGATCACCTAGTAGTGTTACTTGGTATACAAAATCAAACTTTTTAAAGATGCAATACTTTATGACATCTCACCATTAGAGGTGTGTGATGTTTTACATGTGGTCAACCATATATTTACCATTGACATGTATTATATGAATTAAATCCTTGAAATATTGTGATAGATTGTCATGATCTAAAATACCATATGTCATAGTTAACTCATAAGCTTTCAATCATTAATTTCAATTAGTGAAAGAATCTTGTTAATTATAGTAATAAGTATACTCTTAATGGTAATAATTAAATGTAATAACATCCTTATGTCATCATATCATTGTGTGGTTTATCCAAAAACAATAAAGACAAAATAATTGAACCATAAACTAGATGAGTACAAGGATATCTTTCAATCACCTAAATAAGTTCCTACATACTATACACTAAACAATACTATTGATTTGATCCCTTTACTACCTCTACCTCAAACATATTTATACAACATATCCTTTATGGATAATGAATAAATCAAGTTGTAGATTCATGAAATCATGGTTAATAGACATATCATGCCTAAATCATTACCTTGTAGAAGCCCAATTATGTTTGTGCCAAAGTTGTGAATCAATTAAAATAATCTTAATAAGATTAAAGTGAAGAACTATTATCCACATTTAAATATTAAGTCATTTTTATACCATATCCATGGTATAATTACTTTCTGAAATTGATCTTAAGTTTGGGTATCATCATATTCATGTTAAACCTCTAAACATTTGGAATATAGTCTTAAAAACAAAGTAAAAATTGATTAGCTAATTGGTTATGCCTTTTAGGTAAACTCATGTAACAAATTCATTCATTTCAAAATGTTAAATGACATCCTTAGGCCCTTTACCTATGTCATTTTTGAATCTACCTTGTTGACATCTTAATCTTTAGAAAACATGGGATGAACATCTACAACATGTTGAACTAGTGTTTCACATTTTGCAAAAACATATTTTTATGATAACATGAATAAATTTTCATTTTTCATGGAAGAAATAAAATACTTGGGACACATTACACACACAAGGAGTGCATGTGTGAATATAACCAATATTCAAGTCATAAAACAATGGGAAACATTAAATAAATTTACATATGAGTTAGATCTTCTTAGAATTAGAGAATTATACAAGAGATTAATGTTTAATTTTTATCTTTTGAACCAAACTACCAAAGATGGAACCAAATAAACTTTCATATATTTAGATACATAATATAGATAATTCAATGAACTAAAATTTACCTATTTTGTGTTACTACTTATGTTAATTGACTATAAATTTAGAAGATCATTCAATTCATTCAATAATAAAATTAACTATCACAAATGGGTATTGACATTGCATGTCCTAGAAAATAGTTAATTTCTATTATAATGGATTAAACAACATATGATGAAAGGGTGATTAGAAATTAGGAAGTGATTAGGTATGATGAGGTATGAAGAAAGAGTGATTAGGGATTGTGAAGTATGGACAGGGAGTGATTAGGGATAATGGGGGATAGTGAGGGTCAATGGAAGAGTGATTATGGATGATAAGGCAGTGATTAGGGATGACTAGGGATAGTGATGATTAATAAGGGAGTGATTAGGGATAATGAAGAATGATGAGAGAGTGATTAGGGGTAATGAAGGATGAATAGAAAGTGATCAAGGATGATGGAGGGATGATGAATAAGTGAAATTAACACAAATTGGTCATTTGATATGTGTAGGTCATCAATATGACCTACAATACCCTAATAAACCCACTTTGGATCAAGTTCAAGTGAGTAATTTTCAAACTTAAATTTCAACAAACCTTAGACTCTTATAAATGGTCGAAATCAATTCAAAAGGCACAAAAACTAAAAAATGACTATATGTTACTAAAAATGGATATCAATTGCAAAATTTATGTACTAAAATCCCTATGTTTTATACATAGACCCTAAAAATGCCAATGTAGTGACCAGATTAGATTTTGAAAAACTATTTTCCACATCATAAGGCATGTAGTTATGAAGCCAACTCTATCAGATGCTAAGTGACCCTAATTTCTTATATTTACTAATATAAATTTAAAGTATAAACTGTATAAGTTTACATTTATATTGTTACATTTATTTTCTTATACTTAACATTTAGAGTAGTAAATATATGCTTCTAGACAAAGTTTCCTTCATGTGCAACTCACACATGATTTTGGAGATGTTTTTGGTCTTATTAAAAAATAATGTGTATACATTGTATGTATGTTATATAACACATACTCATTACATAACACATACAGACTCTATAATGTGTAGTGTTGTTTGAATTTGAATTCAAAGCATTGCATTAATATGCCAAAACCACACTAATACATCCTCTTTATTGATTTTATAATAACATGATTGTATTATACATTAACATG
The DNA here is from genome assembly GCA_037957365.1 of Torreya grandis. Lineage (NCBI taxonomy): Eukaryota > Viridiplantae > Streptophyta > Pinopsida > Cupressales > Taxaceae > Torreya > Torreya grandis. The sequence goes on along the minus strand of JARHVA010005251.1, from coordinate 608,708 downwards.
ATCACATTATGTCTTGGAAATTACTAATACATAATTTAAATAACATGATCATGTTAATTAAATAACATAATCACATTATTTATTAACATGATTGCATTACCTAAAATGTCCATGAAATTGTCCCCCAACTTTGTGCACTGAACCAACACCAAAGTTTAGGTAGTTTTACTCGTATAGAGCATGTTTAAAAACAAAATATTCAAACTTTAATTGTGTTTCCTATAATTTTTTATTTTTGAATAATGCAACACCAAAACATAGGCAAGTTTACTCATTTTGAGCATGATTACAAATAAAAGATTCAAACTCTATGTGTGTTTCCTAGAATTTTTGAGTTTTGAAAAATGAAACACAAAAACTTAGGTAGTTTTACTCATTTTGAGCAGTTTTACAATAAAAAATTTCTAACTTTATACACTTTTCCTATCATTTTTGAGTTTTGAATAATGCAACACAAAAACTCTGGTGGTTTTACTAGTTTCAAGCGTGTTTATAATTACAAAATACAAACTTTATGCACATTTGCTATAATTTTTGAGTTTTAAATAATGCAACATTAAAAATAAGGTGGTTCTATTATTTTTTAGCGTGTTTAAAATAAAATAAATTCAAAATTTATGAGCATTTCCTATTATTTTTGAGTTTTGAATAATGGAACACCAAAACATAGGTAGTTTTACTTGTTTTGAGTATGTTTACAATAAAAAGATTCAATATTTATGTTCTTTTCCTATACTTTTTGAATTTTGTGTAATACAACACCAACACATCAGTGGTTTTACTCATTTTGAGCATGTTTACAATCAAAAAATTCAAACTTTATGCATGTTTCCTATATTTTTTTAGTTTTGAATAATGCAACACCAAAATTTGGGTTGTTTTACTCATTTTGATAATGTTTACAATCAAAATATTAAAAATTTATGTACATTTTCTATAATTTTTGAGTTTTGAATAATGTGATGCCAAAATGTAGGTTGTTTTACTCATTTTAAGCATGTTTACAATCAAAATATTCAAAATTTATGTGTATTTCCTATAATTTTTGAGTTTTGAATAATACAACACCAAAACTTAGTTAATTTTACTCATTTCTAACATGTTTACAGTAAAAAAATTTAAAATTTATGCATATTTTATATAATATTTGGGCTTTATATAATGTAACACCAAAACATAGGTGGTTTTAGTTATTTAAAGCATGTTTACAATCAAAAGGTTCAAAGCTTATGTGTGTTTCCTATAAATTTTAAGTTTTGAATAATGCAACACTAAAACATAGGTAGTTTTAATCATTTCGAGCATGTTTACAATCAAAAGATTCAAATTTTATGCATGCTTCTTATAATTTTTGAGTTTTCAATAATGCAACAAAAAATTTAGGTGGGTTTACTCATTTTGAGCATGTTTATAATTAAAAGATTCAAACTTTATGTGTGTTTCCTATACTTTTTTAATTTTGAATAATGCAACAATAAAACTTAGGCAGTTTTACTTATTTCAAGGATGCTTGCAATTAAAAGATTCAAAATTTATGAGCATTTCTTATACTTTTTTAGTTTTGAGTAATGCAACACTAAAACATAAGTAGTTTTACTCATTCTAAGCATGCTTACTCATAATCAAAAAATTCAAGCTTTATGCACATTTCTTATAATTTTTGAGTTTTGAATAATGTAACACTAAACATAGGTGGTCTTATTTACTTTGAGCATGTTTACAATCAAAAGATTCAAAATTTATGTGCATTTCCTATAATTTTTGAGTTTTGAATAATGCACCACCAAAACTTAGGTAGTTTTACTCATTTTGAGCATGTTTAATAATTTTATGTTTTGAATAATACAACACCAAAACATAGATTGTTTTACTTTTTTTGAGCATGTTTACAATTAAAAAATTTTAAATTCATATACATTCCCTATAATTTTCATGTTTTGAATAATGTGACACTAAAACTTAGATAGTTCTACTCGTTTTGACCATGTTTACAATTAAAAGATTCAAACTTTATGCATGTTTCTAGTAACTTTTGTGTTTTGAATAATGCAACACCAAAAAATAAGAAGTTATACTCATTTTGATCATGTTTATAATCAAAAGATTCAAAATTTATGTGTGTTTCCTATAATTTTTGAGTTCTGAATAATTTAACACCATAACTTAAGTGGTTGTACTCCTTTCAGGCATGTTTACAATCAAAAGAATCAAACTTTATTCACATTTGATATAGTTTTTTAGTTTTGAATACAACACCAAAACATGGGTGGTTTTACTCATTTTGAGCATGTTTATAATCAAAAGATTCAAAATTTATACACAGTTCCTAAAAATTTTAAGTTTTGAATAATGAAACACCAAAACTTAGGTAGTCTTACTCATTTCAAGAATGTTTACCATGAAAAGATTCAAACTTTATGTTGGATTCCTATAATTTTTTAGCTTTAAATAATCCAACAATAAAACTTATTGGTTTTACTCATATTAAGAATTTTTACAGTTAAAATATTCAAACTTTATGCATGTTTCCTATAATTTTTGAGTTTTGAATAATGCAACAGTAAAACTTATGTAGTTTTACTCATTTTGATCATGTTTGCCATCAATAGATTCAAACTTTATGTGCATTTCATATAATTTTTGAATAATGTAACACCAAAAATTGGGTGGTTTTAGTCCTTTTGAGCATGTTTACAATCAAAAGATTCAAACTTTATGCATGTTTCCTATCATTTTTGTGTTTTGAATAATGCAACACCAAGACTTAGGTAGTTTTAATAGTTTTGAGGATGTTTCCAATCAAAAGATTCAATCTTTATGCATGTTTCCTATAATTTTTGAGTTTTGAATAATGAAAAATAAAACATGGATGGTTTAACTCATTTTTAGCATTTTTACAAATGAAAAATTCAAAGATTATGTGTGTTTCCTATAATTTTTGAGTTTTTAATAATACAATAGGAAAACTTATGCAGTTATACTCATTTTGAGCATGTTCACAATCAAAAGATTAAAATTCATGTGCATTTTCTAAAATTCTTGAGTTTTGAGTAATGCAACATAAAAACTTATGCAGTTTTACTCATTTTGAGCATATTTACAATCAAAAGATTTGGACTTTATGCATGTTTCATATAATTTTTGAGTTTTGAATATTACAACATGAAAACTTAGGTGGTTTTACTTAGTTTGAGCATGTTTATAATCAAAATATTAAAACTTTATGCATGTTTCCTATAATTGTTGAGTTTTGAATAATGCAACATTAAAACTTAGGTGATTTTACTCATTTTGAACATGTTTACAATCAAAAGATTCAAAATTTGTGTTTCCTATAAATTTGGAGTTTTGAATAATAGAACATAAAAACTTAGGCATTTTTACTCATTTCGAACATGTTGACAATCAAAAGATTCAAACTTTATGTATGTATCTTATAATTTTTGAGTTTTGAATAATGCAAAACCAAAAATTAGGTAGTTTTACTCATTTTAAGCATGTTTACAATTAAATTTTTCAAAATTTATTTTTTTCTATCATTTTTGAGTTTTGAATAATGTTTTTCCTATCATTTCAAGCATGTTTATAATTAAAAAATTGAAACTTCATGTGCATTTTATATAATTTTTTAGTTTTAAATAATGCAACACCATAACTTAGGTGGTTCTACTCTTTTTGAGCATGCTTAGAATCAAAATATTCAAAATTTATGAGCATTTCCTATGATTTTTTAGTTTTGAATAATGCACCACCAAAACATCAGTAGTTTTACATGTTTTGAGCATGTTTACATCAAAATATACAAACTTTGTGTATTTTGAGCATGTTTAGAATCAAAAGATTCAAACTTTATGTGTATTTTCCATAATTTTTTAGTTTTTAATAATAAAACACTAAAACATAGGTTTTTTTACTCATTTCTATCATATTTAGAATACAAGATTCAAAATTTATGCATATTTCCTATAATTTTTGAGCTTTGAATAATGCAACACCAAAACATTCGTGGTTTTACTCATCTAGAGCATGTTTACATTCAAAAGGTTCAAAGGTTATGTTGTTTCCTATAAATTTTGAGTTTTGAATAATGCAACACCAAAACATAGGTAATTTTAATCATTTCAAGCATGTTTACAGTCAACAGATTCAAACTATATGCTTGATTCCTATTATTTTTGAGTTTTGAATAATGAAACACAAAATGTAGGTGGTTTTACTCATTTCAAGCATGTTTATAATTAAAAGATTATAACCTTATGCATGTTTCCTATCATTTTTTAATTTTGAATAATGGAACAATAAAACTTAGGTAGTTTTACTCATTTCAAGGATGTTTACAATCAAAAGATTCAAACTTTATGCACATTCCCTATAAATTTTTAGTTTTGAATAATGCAACACATAATTTAGGTTGTGATACTTATTTCAAGCATGTTTATAATTAAAAGATTATAACTTTATGCATGTTTCTTATAATTTTTTAATTTTGAATAATGTAACAATAAAACTTAGGTAGTTTTACTCATTTCAAGGATGTTTACAATCCAAAGATTCAAACTTAATGCACATTTCCTATAATTTTTTAGTTTTGAATAATGCAACACTAAAACTTAAGTAGTTTTACTCATTTTGAGTATGCTTGTTTATAATCAAAAGAGTCAAACTTTATGCACATTTCATATAATTTTTGAGTTTTGAATAATGCAACACTAAAAGATAAGTGGTTTTACTCATTTTGAGTAGGTTTACAATCAAAATATTTAAACTTTATGAGAATTTCCTATAATTTTTGCATCTTGAATAATGCCACACCAAAACATAGGCAATTTTACTCATTTCAAGAATGTTTACAATCAAAAGATTCAAACATCATGTGGGTTTCCTTTAATTTTTGACTTTTGAATAATGCAAAACCAAAACTTAGACGGTTTTACTTATTTTGATCATGTTTAGAATTAAAAGATTCAAAATTTATGCACATACCATATAATTTTTATGTTTTGAAACATGAAACACTAAAACATAGATGGTTTTACTCATTTCAACCATGTTTACAATCAAAAGTTACAAAATTTATGCATGTTTCCAATAATTTTGGAGTTTTGAATTATGCAACATGAAAACATAAGCAGTTTTTCTCATTTCAAGCATGTTTACAATCAAAAAATTTAAAATTTATCTATGTTTCCTATAATTTTTGAGCTTTAAATAATCCAACACCAAATCTTAAGCAATTATACTCATTTCAATCAGGTTTACAATCAAAAGATTTAAACCTTATGCACATTTCTTATAATTTTTGAGTCTTGAAAACAACACCAAAACTTGGGTTGTTTTGCTCATTTCAAGCATGTTTACAATCAAAATATTCAAACTTTATGCATGATTCCTATAATTTTTGTGTCTTGTATAATGCAACACCAAAACATAGGTAGGTTTACTCATTTTTTGAATGTTTACTATCAAAAGATTCAAACTTTATATAAGATTCCTATAATTTTTGAGTTTTAAACAATGCAACACCAGAACTTAGGTGGTTTTACTCATTTCAAACATTTTTACAATCAAAATATTCAGACTTTATGAGTATCTCCTATAATTTTTGAGTTTCTAATAATGCAACACAAAAACTTTGGTAGTTTTACTCATTCTAAGCATGTTTACAATCAATATATTAAAACATTATGCCTATTTCATATAATTTTTGAGTTTTGAATCATGCACACCAAAAATTAAGTTTTACTCATTTCAAACATGTTTACATTCAAAAGATTCAACATTTATGTGTCTTTCTAAAAAATTTTGAGTTTTGAATAATACAACACAAAAACTTAGGCAATTTTACTCATTTTGAGCATGTTTATAATCAAAATATTGAAATTTTATCTACATTTATTATAATTTTTGAGCTTTGAATAATTAACTTTATGTGTGTCACCTATAATTTTTGAGTTTTGATTAATTAAACACCAAAACATAGAATGTTTAACTCTTTCCAAGCATGTTTACAATAAAAAATTCAACTTTATGCATGTTTCCTATAATTTTTGAATTTTGAAATATGCAACACCAAAACTTAGACAATTTTACTCGTTTGGAGTATGTTTACGATCAAAAGATTCAAATTTTATGAATGTTTCCTATAATTTTTGAGTTTTGATTATTGCAAAACTAAAAAATATGCAATTTTACTCATTTTAAAGATGTTTACAGTCAAAGGATTCAAACTTTATACGTGTTTCCTATAATTTTTGAGTTTTGAATAATGCAACACCAAAACTTAGGTAGTTTTACACATTTTGAGCAAGTTTACAATCAAAAGATTCCAAATTTATGTATGTTTCTTATAATTTTTGAATTAAGAATAATGTGACACCAAAACTTAGGTAGTTTTACTCATTTTAGACATCTTTACAATCAGAAGATTGAATCTTTAAGCATATTTCCTATAATTTTTGAGTTTTAAATAATTTAACACCAAAACCTAGGTGGTTTTACTTGTTTTGATCATGTTTACAATAAAAATATTCAAAATTTATGCACGCTTCTTATAATTTTAGAGTTTCGAATAATACCACACCAAAATTTAGGTGGTTTTACTCATTTCGAGCATGTTTACAGTCAAAAGATTCAAATTTTATTTACATTTCATATAATTTATGTATTTTGAATAATGTAACACCAAATGTTAGGCATTTTACTTATTTAGAGCATGTTTACAATCAAAAGATTCAAAATTTATGTGCATTTCCTATAATTTTAGAGTTTTAAATAATGTAACTCCAAAACTTAAAATGTTTTACTCATTTTGAGCATGCTTAAAATGAAAATATTTAAAGTTTATGCACGTTTCTTAACATCTTTAATTTTTTAATAATACAACAAAAAAACATAGGAAGTTTTACTCAATTTTAACATGTTTACAATCAAAAAAATCAAACATTATGTGTGTTACCTATAATTTGTGTGTTTTAAATAATGCAACACCCAAACATAGGTTGTTTTACTCATTTCAATCATGTTTACAATCAAAACAGTCAAAATTTATGTGCATTTCCTATAATTTTTGAGTTTTGAACAATGCATAAACAAAGCTTAGGTGTTTTTACTTATTTTGTACATGTTTACAATCAAAAGATTCAAACTTTATGCACATTTCACATATTTTTTGAGATTTGTATAATACAACACCAAAACATAGGTGATTTTACTCATCTCAAGCATGTTTACAATCAAAAGATTCAATCTTTATGCACATTTCCTACAATTTTTGAATTTTAAATAATTTAACACCGAAAATTAGGTGGTTTTACTCATTTTGAGGATGTTTACAGTCAAAAGATTCAAAATTTATCCATGTTTCCTATAATTTTTTATTTTTGAATAATGCAACACCATAACATAGGTGGTTTTACTCATTTTGATAATATTTACAATAAAATATTCAATATTTATGCATGTTTCATATAATTTTTGTGTTTTGAATAATGAAACACCAAATCTTAGATAGTTTTACTCATTTATAACATGTTTACAATTACTAGATTCAAATTTTATACATGTTTCATATAATTTTTGAGTTTTGAATAATACAACACCAAGACATAGGAGGTTTTACTCATTTGGAGCATGCTTATAATTTTAATATTTAAAATTTATGCACGTTTCTTATAATTTTTGAGTTTGTAAAAATACAACACCAAAACTTAGGCAATTTCAGTAGTTTAGAGAATGTTCACAATCAAAAGATTCAAACTCTATGGATGTTTCTTATAATTTTTGTGTTTTGAATAATGCACCATAAAAATTAGGTGGTTTTACTCATTTTCATCAGGATTACAATCAAAAGATTTAAACTTTGTGTGTTTCCTATAATTTCTGAGATTTGAATAATGTAACACCAAAATTTGGGTGGTTTTACTCATTTTCAAGCATCTTTACAATCAAAAAATTCTAAATTTAGGCATGTTTCCTATAATTTTTGAGTTTTGAAAAATGGAACACCAAAAATTAAGAAGTTTTACTCATTTTTAGCATGTATACAATCAAAATATTCAAACCTTATGTAGGTTTCATAGAATTTTTGAGTTTTAAATAATGCAACACCAAAGATTAGGTAGTTTCACTCATTTATAGTATGTTTACAATCAAAAGATTAAAACTCTATGTGTGTTTCCTATATTTTTGAGTTTTGAATAATACAACACCAAAACATAAGTAGTTTTACTCATGTTTGGCATGTTTACAATCAAAAGAATCAAAATTTATGTGTGTTTCCTATAATTCTTTAAGTTTTGAATAATGAAACACCAAAACTTAGGTGGTTTTACTCATTTTGAGCATGTTTACAATCAAAGGATTCAATCTTTATGTGTGTTTCCTATAATTTTTGAGTTTTGAATAATGTAACACTAAAACATAGGTGAGTTTACTCATTCTGAGCATGTTTACAATCAAAAGATTCAATCTGTATGCACATTTCTTATAATTTTTTGAGTTTTGAAGAATGCAACACCAAAACTTAGGTGGTTGTACTCTTTTAGAGCATGTTTAATATCAAAAGATTCAAACTTTATGGACATTTCCTATTATTTTTGAGTTTTGAATAATGCAACACCAAAACTTAGTTGGTTTTACTTGTTTCAAGCATGTTTACAATCACAATATTTAAACTTTATGCATGTTTCTAATAATTTTTGAGTTTTGAATAATGAAACACCAAAATTTAAGTAGTTTTACTCATTCTAAACATGTTCAAAATTAGAAGATTCAAACTTTATGCATGTTTTTTTATAATTTTTGAATTTTAAATACTGCAAGACTAAAAACATAGGTGATTCTACTCATTTTGAGCATGTTTAGGATGAAAAGAATCAAACTTTATACACATTTTCTATAATTGTTGAGTTTTGAATAATGGAACACCAAAACATAGGTGGTTTTACACCTATTAAGCATGTTCACAATAAAAAAATTAAAACTTTAAGTGTGTTTCCTATAATTTTTGAGTTTTGAATACTGCAACACTAAAACATAGGTAGTTTTACTCATTTTGAGCATGATTCCAATCAAAAGATTCAAACTTTATGCACATTTCCTATAATTTTTGAGTTTTGAATAATGCAACACAAAACTTAGATGGTTTTACTCATTTTCAGCAAATTTACAATCAAAAGATTCAAAGTTTATGCATGTCTCCTATAACTTTTTTTTAGTTTTGAATAAAGTAACACTAAAACTTAGGTGGTTTCAAAATCAAAAGATTCAAAATTTATGCTTGTTTTCCATAATTTTTGTGTTTTGAAGAATGCAACATAAAAACTTAAGTGGTTTTATTCATTTTGAGTATATTTAAAATCAAAAGATTTAGAATTTATGCATGTTTCATATAATTTTTGAGATTTTAATATTTTAAGACTAAAGTTAGGGCAGTTTTAATCATTTTGAGCATGTTTACCATCAAAAGATTTAAACTTTATGCATGTTTCCTACAATTTTTGAGTTTTGAGTAATCAACACAAAAACTTAGGTTGTTGTACTCATTTTGAGCATGTTTAGTATCAACATATTAAAACTTTATGTGTTTCCTATAATTATTGAGTTTTGAATAATGCAACACTAAAACATAGGTGATTTTACTCATTTCAAGCATGTTTACAATCAAAAGATTCAAAACTCATGCATTTTTCCTATAAATTTTGAGTTTTAAATAATGAAACATAAAATGTTAGGAATTTTTATTTAATTCAAACATGTGGACAATGAAAAGATTCAAACATTATGCATGTTTTCTATAGTTTTTGAGATTTGAGTAATGCAACACCAAAACTTAGGTAGCTTTACTCATTTTGAGCATGTTTACAATAAAAAGATTCAAACTTTATGCCCATTTCCTATCATTTTTGAGTTTTGAATAATGCAACACAAAAACTTAGGTGGTTTTACTCATTTTGAGCATGTTTACAATAAAAAGATTCAAACTTTATGCCCATTTCCTATCATTTTTGAGTTTTGAATAATGCAACACAAAAACTTAGGTGGTTTTACTCATTTCAAGCATGTTTAAAATTAAAAATTCAAACTTTATGTGTATTTATTATAATTTTTAGCACCAAAACTTTGGCAAATTTACTAGTTTTGAGCATGTTTTCAATATTTATGTGTGTTTCTTATAATTTTTATTGTTTTGAATAATGAAAAACTAAAACATAGGCAATTTTAATTGTTTTGAGCAAGTTTACATCAAAATATTCAAACTTTATGTGGGTTTCCTATAATTTTTTAGTTTTGAATAATACGATGTCAAAATGTAGGTTGTTTTACTCATTTCGAGCATGCTTACAATCAAATGATTCAAAATTTATGTGTATTTCCTATAATTTTTGAGTTTTGAATAATACAAAACCAAAACTTATGTCATTTTACTCATTTCTCACATGTTTACATTCAAAATATTCAAAATTTATGCATATTTCCTATAATTTTTTCGCTTTGAATAATGCAACATAAAAGCTTAGGTGGTTTTACTCATTTAGAGCATGTCTACAATCAAAAGGTTCAAAACTTATGTGTGTTTCTTTTAAATTTGTAGTTTTGAATAATGCAACACCAAAACATAGGTAGTTTTAATCATTTTGAGTATGTTTACAATCAAAATATTCAAGCCTTATTCCTATTTCCTATAATTTTTGAGTTTTGAATAATACAACAAAAAATTTATGTGGTTTTACTCATTTTGAGCATGTTTATAATTAAAAGATTCAAACTTTGTATGCATTTCCTATAATTTTTTAATTTTGAATAATGTAATAATAAAAATCAAGTGGTTTTACTTGTTTTAAGCATGTTTACAATCAAAAATTTTAAACTTTATGTACATTTTCTATATATTTTTAGTTTAAAATAATGCAACACCAAATCTTAAGTAGTTTTACTCATTTCAAGCATGTTTACTTATAATCAAAAGATTCAAACTTTATGCACATTTCCTATGATTTATGAGTTTTGAATAATGCAACACTAAAACATAGGTACTTGTAATTACTCATTTTGAGCATGTTTACAATCAAAAGATTCAAACTTTAAGTGCATTTCCAATAATTTTTGAGTTTTGAATAATGTAAAACCAAAACTTATAATGTTTTACTTGTTTTGAGCATGTTTACAATTAAAAGATAAAAACTTTATGCATATTCCCTATAATTTTTATGTTTAGAATAATGCAACACTAAAACATAAATGGTTTTACTCATTTTGAGCATGTTCAAAATCAAAAGATTAAAAATTTATGTATGTTTCCTAGAATTTTAAAGTTGTGAATAATGCAACACCAAAACATAGGCAATTTTAATCATTTCGAGTATGTTTACAATACAAAAATTCAAATTTTAATATGTGCTTCATAGAAGTTTTGTGCTTTCAATAATGGAACACCAAAACTTAGGTCGTTTCACTCATTTTAAGCATACTTACAATCAAAAGATTCAAAATTTCTCTGAATTTCCTATAATTTTTTAGTTTTAAATAATGCAATAATAAAATGTAGGTGGTTGTACTCATTTGAAGCATGTTTACAATCAAAAGATTCGAACTTTATGCATGCTTGATATAATTTTTGAATTTTAAATAATTCAATACCAAAACTTAGGTAGTTTTACACATTTTAAGCATGTTTATAATCAAAAGATTCAAACATTATGCTAATTTACTATAGTTTTTGAGTTTTGAATAATGCAACACCAAAACTTAGGTGGTTTTATGCATTTCAAAAATTTACTATAGTTTTATGCATTTCAAAAATTTACTATAGTTTTATGGTTTTAAATAACGTAACACCAAAACTTAGGTAGTTCTACTCATTTACATCATCTTTAAAATCTAAATATTCAAACATTATGCGCATTTCCTTTAATTTTTTATTGTTGAATAAGGCAACTCCTAAACATAGGTGGTTTTACTTATTTTGAGCATGTTTACAATCAAAAGATTCAAACATATGCACATTTCTTATAATTTTTTAGTTTGGAATAATGCAATGACAAAATGGAGGTTATTTTAGTCATTTTGAGCATGTTTAAAATCAAAAGATTCAAATTTTATGTGTATTTCATATAATTTTTGAGTTTTTAATAATACAACACTAAAACATTGGTTGTTTTACTCATTTCGAACATGTTTACAATACAATATTAGAAATTTATTAATATATCCTATAATTTTTGAGCTTTGAATAATGTAACACCAAAACATAGGTGGTTTAACTCATTTAGAGCATGTTTACAATCAAAAGTTTCAAAGCTTAAGCATGTTTTGTATAAATTTTGTGTTTTGAATAATGTAACACCAAAACTTAGCTAGTTTTAATCATTTCAAATATGTTTCAATCAAAATATTCAAACTTCATGCCTACTTCCTATAATTTTTGAGTTTTGAATAATGCAACACAAAGTTTAGGTGGTTTTACTCATTATGAGCATGTTTATAAATACAAAATTATAACTTTATGCATGTTTTCTATAATTTTTTAATTTTGAGTAATGCAATAATAAAACTTAGGCATTTTTACTCATTTCAAGGATGTTTACAATCAAAAGATTCAAAATTTATATACATTTCCTATAAGTTTTTAGTTTTGAATAATACAACACCAAAACTTAAGTAGTTTTACTTGTTCCAAGAATACTTACGTATAATCAAAAGATTCAAACTTTATGGACATTTTCTATAATTTTTTAGTTTTGAATAATGCAAAACTAAAACATGAGTGGTTTTACTTGTTTTGAGCATGTTTACAATCAAAAGATTCAAAATTTATGTGCATTTCTTATAATTTTTGTGTTTTGAATAATGTAACACAAAAACTTAGGTAGTTTTACTCATTTTGAGCATGTTTACAATAAAAAATTCAAACTTTATGCATGTTTTCTATAATTTTTGAGTTTTGAATAATGCAACACCAAAACTTAGATGGTTTTACTTATTTCGAGCATGTTTAAAATTAAAAGATTCAAACTTTATGCACATTCCCTATAATTGTGTGTTTCCTATAAATTTTGAGTTTTGAATAATGTAACACAAAAACTTTGGTAGGTTTGCTTATTTTGAGCACATTTACAATAAAAATGTTGAAACTTTATCTATATTTCCTATTATTTTTGAGTTTTGAATAATGTAACACCAAAACATAGGTATTTGTACTCGTTCCACTCATGTTTACAATCAAAAGATTCAAACTTTATTTGTGTCACCTATAATTTTCTAGTTTTGATTAATGCAACACCAAAATGTGGGATGTTTTACTCTTTTCAATCATCATCAGAATAAAAAATTATAACTTTATGCATGTTTCCTATAAGTTTTGAATTTTAAATTATGCAACACTGAAACATAGACAGTTTTACTCATTCAGAGCATGTTTACAATTAAAAGATTCAAACTTTACACATATTTCCTATAATTTTTGAGTTTTGAATAATGGAAAACCAAAACATAGGTGGTTTTACTCATTCTAAACTTGTTTATAGTAAAAAGATTCAAATTTATGCATGTTTCCTATAATTTTTGAGTTTTGAATAATGCAACACCAAAACTACATAGTTTTACTCATTTCAAGCATATTTACAATCAAAAGATTCCTACTTTATGCACGTTTCCTATAAGTTTAAAATTAAGAATAATGCAACACCAAAACTTAGGTAGTTTTACTCATTTTGAGCATGTTTACAATAAAAAGATTTAAACTTTAGGCATGTTTCCTATAATTTTTGAGTTATAAATAATGTAACACCAAAACTTAAGTGGTTTTACTTGTTTTGAGCATGCTTACAATCAAAAGATTCAAAACTTGTGTATGATTCATATAATTTTTGAGTTTTGAATAATACCACACCAAAAATTATGTGGATTTACTCATTTCAAGCATGTTTACAATCAAAAGATTTAAACTTTATCTACATTTCATAAATATTTTTGATTTTGAATACAATAACACCAAAAGCTATGCATTTTTACTCATTTGGAGCATGTTTACAATCAAAAGATTAAAAATTTATGTGATTTTCATATAAATTTTGAGTTTTGAATAATGAAACTCTAAAACATAGGCAGTTTTACTCATTTCACGCATGCTTACAATCAAAAGATTCAAAGTTTATGCATATTTCCTATCATCTTTAATTTTTGAATAATTCAACATAAAAATATAGGTAGTTTTACTCATTTTGAGCATGTTTACAATCAAAAGAATAAAAAAATATTTATGTTTCCTATAATTTTTGAGTTTTAAATAATACAACACCAAAACATAGGTGGTTTTACTCATTTTGATCATTTATACAATCAAAACATTCAAACGTTATGCACATTTCTTATAATTTTTTAGTTTTGAATAATGCAACAACAAAGCTTAGGTAGTTTTACTCATTTTGAGCATTTTTTAAATCAGAAGATTCAAAATTTATGCACATTTCCTATAATTTTTTAGCTTTGAATAATGCAACACCAAAACATAGGTGGTTTTAATCATCTCAAGCATGTTTACAATCAAAAGATTCCATATTTATGCACGTTTCCTATAATGTTTTAGTTTTGAATAATTCAACACCAAAACCTAGGTGGTTTTACTCATTGCAAAGATGTTTACAATCAAAAGATTCAAACTTTATGCACATTTCCTATAATTTGATAGTTTTAAATAATTTAACACCAAAACTTAGGTAGTTTTACTCATTTTGATAATGTTTACAATAAAAGATTCAATATTTATGCATGTTTAATATATTTTTTGTGTTTTTAATAATGAAACACCAAAGATTACACAGTTTTACTCATTTAGAGCATGTTTACAATTACTAGATTCAAATTTTATGCACGTTTCATATAATTTATAAGTTTTGAATAATACAACACCAAAACATAGGATGTTTTACTCATTTGGAGCATGCTTATAATTTAAATATTTAAACTTTATGCACATTTCGTATAATTTTTGAGTTTCAAAAAATGCAACACAAAAGCTTAGGCAATTTTACTAGTTTAGAGAATGTTCACAATCATAAGATTCAAACTTTATGCATGTTTCCTATAAGTTTTGAGTTTTGAAGAATGCAACATAAAACATAGGTGGTTTTACTCATTTTGATCATGTTTACAATAAAAAGATTCAAACTTTATGTGTGTTTCCTATCATTTTTTTGTTTTGAATAATGGCAACACCAAAACATAGGTGGTTTTACTCATTTCAAGCATGTTGACAATCAAAAAATTAAGAATTTATGTGTGTTTCATTTAATTTTGAGTTTTAAAAAATGCAACACCAAAACTTAAGAAGTTTTACTCATTTCAAGCATGTTTACAATCAAAATATTCAAACCTTGTGTAGGTTTTATATAGTTTTTGAGTTTTAAATAATGCAACACCAAAGCTTAGGTACTTTCACAAATTTAGAGTATGTTTACAATCAAAAGATTCAAATTTTATGTGTGGTTCCTATAATTATTGAGTTTTGAATAATATAACAACAAAACATAAGAGGTTTTACTCATTTTGAGCATGTTTACAATTAAAAGAATCAAACCTTATGCATGTTTCCTATAATGTTTTAGTATTAAATAATGTAAAACAAAAACTTAGGTGGTTTTAAACATTTTGAGCATGTTTACATTTAAAAGATTCAAACTTTATGCACATTTTTTATAATTTTTGAGTTTTGAATAATGGAACACCAAAACTTAGGTAGTTTTAATCATTTCGAGCAAGTTTACAATCAAAAGATTCAAACTTTATATCTACTTCCTATCATTTTTGAGTTTTGAATAATCAAGCACAAAATTTAGGTGGCTTTACTCATTTTGAGCATGTTTATAATTAAAAGATTAAAACTTTATGCATGTTTCCTATAATTTTTTAATTTTGAATAATGCAACAATAAAACATAGGCAATCTTACTCGTTTTGAGGATGTTTACAATCTAAAGATTCCAACATTATGCACATTTCCTATTTTTCTTAGTTTTGAATAATGAAACACCAAAATATAAGTAGTTTTACTCATTTCGAGCATATTTTCTTATAATCAAAGGATTCAAACTTTATGCATGTTTCATTTAATTTTTGAGTTTTGAATAATGGAACACTAAAATATAAGTGGTTTTACTCATTTTAAGCATGTTTACAATCAAAAGATTCAAGCTTCATGTGCATTTCCTATAATTTTTCTTTTTGGAATAATGCAACAACAAAACTTAGGTAGTTTTACTCATTTTGAGCATGTTTACAATCAAAATTTAGAACTTTATGTTAATCTTCTATAATTTTTGAGTTTTGAATAATGCAAAACCAAAACTTAGATAGTTTTACTTATTTTGAGCATGTTTACAATTAAATGATTCAAAATTTATGTACATTCCCTATCATTTATATGTTTTGAATAATTTGACACTAAAACATAGAAGGTGTTTCTCATTTTGACCATGTCTACAATCAAAATTTTCAAACTTTATGCATGTTTTCAATAATTTTGAAGTTTTGAATAATGCAACACCAAAACATAAGTGGTTTTTCTCATTTTAAGCATGTTTACAATCAAAAGATTCAAACTTTATGTGTGTTTCCTATAATTTTTTAGTTTTAAATAATCCAACATCAAAAATTAAGCAGCTATACTCATTTCAAATAGGTTTGTAATCAAAAGATTCAAACTTTATGCACATTTCTTATAATTTTTTACTTTTGAATACATCACCAAAACTTGGGTAGTTTTACTCATTTCGAGGATGTTTACAATCAAAAAATTCAAACTTTATGCATGATTCCTATAATTTGTGAGTTTTGTATAATGCAACACCTAAACTTAGGTAGTTTTACTCATTTTGAGAATGTTTACAATCAAAAGATTCAAACTTTATGTCAGATTTCTATAATTTTTGAGTTTTAAATAATGCAACACCAAAACATGGGCAATTTTCTCATTTCAAGCATTTTTAAAATCAAAAGATTCAAACTTTATGCATGTTTTCTATAATTTTAGAGTTTTTAATAATGTAACACACAAAAATTGGTAGATTTACTCATTTGAGCATGTTTACAATCAATAGATTCAAACTTTATGCCTTTTTCCTATAATTTTTGAGTTTTGAATAATTCAACAGTAAAACTTAAGAAATTTTACGCATTCCATGCATGTTTACAATCAAAAGATTTAACATTTATGTGTGTTTCCTATAAATTTTTAGTTCTGAATAATGCAACATAAAAACATATACAATTTTACTCATCTTGAGCATTTTTACAATCAAAATATTCAAACTTCATTTGCATTTTCTATAATTTTTGAGCTTTGAATAATGCAACACCAAAACTTAAGTAGCTGTACTCATTTCACTCATGTTTACAATCAATAGATTCAAAATTTATGCATGTCACCTATAATTTTTTGAGTTCTGATTAATGAAACACCAAAATTTAGGATGTTTTGCTCTTTTCAAACATGTTTACAACCAAAAATTACAAATTTATGCATGTTTCCTATAATTTTTGAATTTTTAATTATGCAACACCAAAATTTAGACAATTTTACTCATTTGAATCATGTTTACAATCAAAAGATTTAAACTTTATGCATGTTTCCTATAATTTTTGAGTTTTCAATAATGTATAACAAAAACATAGGTAGTTTTACTCATTCTGAAGATGTTTATAATCAAAAGATTCAAAATTTATGTATGTTTCTTATAATTTTTTAGTTTTGAATAAGGCAACACCAAAACTTAGGTAGTTTTACTCATTTCAAGCATGTTTACAATCAAAATATTCCAAATTTATTCATGTTTCCTATAATCTTTGAATTAAGAATAATGTAACACCAAAACCTGGGTAATTTTACTTGTTTTGATCATGTTTACAATCAAAACATTCAAACTTTAAGCATGTTTCATATAATTTTTGAGTTTTGAATAAGGTAACACCAAAACTTAGGTAGTTGTACTTGTTTTGAGCATGTTTACAATCAAAAGATTCAAAATTTATGCATGGTTCCTATAATTTTTTAGTTTTGAATAATATCACACCAAAACATAGGTGGTTTTACTCATTTTAAACATGTATACAATCAAAAGATTCAAACTTTATCCATATTTCATATAATTTTTGAATTCTAAATAATGTAACACCAAAGATTAGGCATTTTTACTCATTTAGAGAATGTTTGTAATCAAAAGATTCAAACTTTATGTGCATTTCATATAAATTTTTGTGTTTTGAATAATGTACCTCTAAAACATAGGTAGTTTTACTTGTTTTAAGCATGCTTACAATCAAAAGATTCAATGTTTATGTACGTTTACTATCATCTTTAATTTTTGAATAATGCAACACAAAAACATAGATAATTTTACTCAATGCTAACATGTCTACACTCAAAAATCCAACACTTTCTATGTTTCCTATAATTTTTAAGTTTTAAATAATTTAACATCAAAACATAGCTAGTTTTACTCATTTTGATAATGTTTACAATCAAAACATTAAATTTTTTTGGGTATTTCCTATAATTCTTGAGTTTTGAATAATGCAACAACAAAGCTTAGTCGATTTTACTTATTTTGAGCATGTTTAAAATCAAAATATTCAACCTTTATGCGTGTTTCCTATATTTTTGGATATTTAAATAATGTAACACCAAAACATACGCATTTTTACTCATCTCAAGCATGTTTACAATCAAAAGATTCCATCTTTATGTACATTTCCTACAATTTTTGAGCTTTGAATAATTCAACACCAAAACTTAGGTGGTTTTACTCATTTTGAGGATGTTTACAATCAAAAGATTCCAACTTTATGCATGTTTTCTATAATTTTTGAGTTTTCATTTATGATACTCCAAAACATAGGTGGTTTTACTCATTTAGTTAATGTTTAGAATAAAAGATTCAAAATTTAAACACGTTTCATATAATTTTTGTGTTTTGAATGATGAAAAACTGAAGCTTAGGTAGTTTTCCTGATTTAGAGCATGCTTACAATTACTAGATTCAAATTTTAGGCACATTTCATATAATTTCTGAGTTTTGAATAATGTAACACCAAAACTTAAGAAATTTTACTCATTTAGAGCATGCTTACAATTTAAATATTTAAACTTTATGCATATTTCCTATAATTTTTGAGTTTTGAAAAATGCAACATCAAAACTTAGGCAATTTTACTAGTTTAGAGCATGTTCACAATCAAAAGATTTAAA
Organism: Torreya grandis; assembly: GCA_037957365.1. Lineage (NCBI taxonomy): Eukaryota > Viridiplantae > Streptophyta > Pinopsida > Cupressales > Taxaceae > Torreya > Torreya grandis. The sequence goes on along the minus strand of JARHVA010005251.1, from coordinate 589,469 downwards.
CTTTAAGCATGTTTCCTATAATTTTTGAGTTTTGAATAATGCAACATAAAACTTAGGTGGTTTTACTCATTTTGATCATGTTTACAATCAAAAGATTCAAACATTATGTCTGTTTCTTATAATTTTTGAGTTTTAAATAATGCAGCACCAAAACGTAGGTGGTTTTTCGTATTTGAAGCATGTTTACAATTTAAAAAACTCAAAATTTATGTGTGTTTCATTTAATTATTGAGTTTTGAAAAATGCAACACGAAAACTTAAGAAGTTTTACTCATTTTGAGAATGTTTACAATCAAAATATTCAAACCTTATGTAGGTTTCATATAATTTTTTAGTTTTAAATAATGTAACACCAAAGCTTAGGCAGTTTCACTCATTCAGAGCATGTTTACAATCAAAAGATTCAAACTCTATTCCTATAATTTTTTTAGTTTTTAATAATACAACATCAAAACATAAGTGGTTTTACTCACTTCATGCATGTTTGCAATCAGAAGAATTAAACTATATGCATGTTTTCTATAATTTTTTAGTTTTGAATAATGCAACACCAAAAATTTGGTGGTTTTACTAAGTTTGAACATGTTTATAATCAAAAAATTCAAACTTTATGTGCATTTCCTATAGCTTTTGAATTTTAAATAATGTAACAAAAAGACTAAGGTGGTTTTACTCATTTTGAGCATGTTTACAATCAAAAGATTCAAACTTTATGCATTTATCCTATAATTTTTGAGTTTTAAAGAATGCAACACCAAAACATAGGTGATTCTACTTTTTTTGACCATGTTTAAATGAAAATATTCAAAATTTATTCACATTTTCTATTATTTTTGAGTTTTGAATAATGCAACACCAAAACTCAAGTGGTTTTACTTGTTTCAAGCGTGTTTACAATCAAACGGTTTAAACTTTATGCATGTTTACAATAATTATTGAGTATTGAATAATGAAACACCAAAATTTAAGTAGTTTTACTCATTCTAAACATGTTTGCAATAAGAATTTCCAAACTTTATGCATGCTTTCCTACAATTTTTGAATGTTAAATAATGCAACAATAAAAACTTAGGTGATTTTTCTCAGGCATGTTCACAATTAAAAGATTCAAACTTTATAGATATTTCCTATAATTTTTTAATTTTGAATAATGAAACACAAAAACATAGGTGGTTTTACTCTTTTTAAGCATGTTTACAATAAAAATATTCAAACTTTATGCGTGATTCCTATATTTTTTGAGTTTTAAATATTACAATACTAAAACTTAGGTAGTTTTTATTATTTTAAGAATGTTTCTAATCAAATGATTCAAACTTTATGTATGTTTCCTATAATTTTTGAGTTCTAAATAATGCAACGCTAAAACTTAGGTAGTTTTGCTCATTCTGAGCATGTTTACAATCAAAAGACTCAAACTTTATGTGATTTTCCTATAATTTTTGGGTTTTGAATAATGCGACACAAAAAGATAGGTGGTTTTACTTGTTTTAAGCATGGTTACAATTAAAAAATTCAAACTTTATGTGGATTTCCTAAAAATTTTGAGTTTTGAATAATGCAACAAAAAAATGTAGTTGGTTTTACTCATTTCAAACATGTTTACAATCAAAAGATTTAAACTTTATGCATGTTTCATTTAATTTTTGAGTTTTGAATAATGTAACACCAAAATATTCGTAGTTTTACTCATTTCAAGCATGTTTACAATCAAAAGACTAAAAATTTGAGCACATTTTCTATAATATTTTAGTTTTGAATAATGCAACACCAAAACTTAGGTGGTTTTATGTATTTTCAGCATGTTTACTATCTAAAGATTCAAAATTTATGCACATTTCCTATATTTTTTGAGTTTTGAATAATGTAACACCAAAACTTAGGTGGTTTTATTCATTTAAAGCATGTTAAAAATTAAAATATTCAAACTTTATTTGGATTTCCTCTACTTTTTGAGTTTTAAATATTGGAACACCAAAACATAGGCCATTCTTCTTGTTTGCAACATGTTTAAAATCTAAATATTAAAATATTACATGCATTTCATTTAATTTTTGAGTTTTGAATAATTCAACACAAAAACTTAGTGGTTTTACTGATTTAGAGCATGTTTACAATCAAAAGATTCATACTTTATTCGCATTGTCTATATTTTTTGAGGTTTCAATAATACAACATTAAAACCTAGGTAGTTTTTCTCAATTTGAGCATGTTTACAATCAAAAGATTTAAATTTTATGTACATTTCATAATCTTTTTTATTTTTGAGTAATGCAACATCAAATGTTAGGAAGTTTTACTCATTTTGAGCATGTTTACAATCAAAAGATTGAAACTTTGTGTCTTTTCTATAATTTTTGAGTTTTGAATAATGTAACAACAAAACTTAAGTATTTTTATTTATTTTGAGCATGTTTACAATCAAAAGATTGAAACATTATGCTTATTTCTTATAATTTGAGTTTTGATTAATGCAACACCGAAAATTTAGTAGTTTTACTCATTTAGAGTATTTTTACAATCAAATGATTCAAACTTTATGCACATTTCTTATAATTTTTTTAGTTTTGAATAATGTAACACCAAAATGTAGGAGGTTTTAATCATTTTGAGCATGTTTACAATCAAAATATTCAAACTTAATGCATATTTCCTATAATTTTTGATTTTTGAATACTGTAACACCAAAATTTAGGTGGTTTTACTTGTTTGAAACATGTTTACAATCAAAATATTAAAACTTTATGTGAGTTTCCTATAAATTTTTATTTTTGAATGATGCAACACCAAAACATAGGTGGTTTTACTTGTTTTGAGTGTGTTTATAATCAAAGATTTATGTTTTATGCACATTTACTATAGCTTTTGAGTTTTGAATAATGCAACACTGAAACTTAGGGAGTTTTACCCATTTTGAACATGTTTACATTTGACCTCTATGAGTGTTTCCTATAACTTTTGAGTTTCTAATAATGCAACACTAAAACATAGGTGGTTTTACTCATTTCAAGCATGTTTACATTAAAAATATTCAAACTTTATGTGTGTTTCCTATAATTTTTTAGTTTTGAATAATACAACACCAAAACTTAGGTAGTTTTACTCATTCCAAGCATGTTTACAATCAAAAAATTTAAACATTATGTGCATTTCCTATAATTTTTGAGCTTTAAATAATGAAACACCAAATCATAGATGGTTTTAGTCATTTCAAGCATGTTTACAATCAAAAGATTCAAACTTTATGTTTATTTTCTATATTTTTTGTGTTTTGAATAATGTAACACCAAAACATAGGCACATTTACTTATTTTGAACATGTTTACAATCAAAATATTCAAACTTTATGCACATTTTTCATTATTTTAGTTTTGAAGAATGCAACACTAAAACTTAGGCACTTTTACTCATTTCAAGGATGCTTTCGATCAAAATATTCAAACTTTATTTGCATTTCATATAATTTTTGAGTTTTGAATAATGCAAAATAAAAGCATGTCATCGTACTCATTTTGAGCATGTTTACTATCAAAAGATTCAAACTTTATGTGTGTTTCTTATAATTTTTGAGATTATAATAATGAAACACCAAAACATAGGTAGTTGTACTTGTTTCACTCATGTTTATAGTCAAAAGATTCAAACATTATTCATGTTACATATAGTTTTTGAGCTTTTAATAATGCAACTCTAAAATCTAGGTGGTTATACCCATTTCAAGCATGTTTACAATCAAAAAATTCAAATTTTATACATGTTTTCTATAAGTTTTGAGTTTTGAATAATGGAACACCAAAACTTAGGTCATTTTACTCATTTCGAAGATGTTTACAATCAAAAGATTTAAACTATATACACATTTTATATAATTTCTGAGTTTTGAACAATGCAACACCAAAACTTATGTAATTTTACTCATTTTGAGCATGTTTACAATTGAATGATTTAAACATTTTGCACATTTCCTATAATTTTTGTGTTTTGAATAATTCAATACCAAAACTTAGGTGGATTTAATCATTTCTAGCATGTTTACAAGTAAAAGATTCAAACTTTATGCAAATTTCTTGTTTTTTTTAGTTTTAAATAATAAAACACCAAAACTTAGGTCATTTTTCTCATTTTGAGCATGTTGAAAATTGAAAGATTCAAACTTTATGAGAGTTTCCTATAATTTTTGAGTTATGAATAATATAAGACAAAACATAGGTAATTTTCCTCATTTTGAGGATGTTTATAATCAAGAAATTCAAACTTTATGCAGGTTTCCTATAAATTTTGAGTTTTGAATAATGCAACACTAAAACTTAGGCAATTTTATTAATTTGAGCATGTTTACAATCAAAAGATTCACTTTATGCATGTTTCCTATTATTTTTGAGTTTTAAATAATGTAACCTCAAAACCTAGATGGTTTTATTTATTTTGAGCATTTTTAAAAATAAAATATTCTAAAATTATGTGTGTTTCCTATAAGTTTTGAGTTTTGAATAATACAACACCAAAACTTAGGTGGTTTTATTTATTTTGAGCATGTTTACAATCGAAAGATTATAGTTTTATGCACATTTCCTATAATTTTTGAATTTTAAAGAACGTAACACTGAAACTTAGCTAGTTGTACTTGATTCAAGCATTTTTAAATGTAAAAGATACAAAATTTGTATGTATTTCCTATATTTTATAGTTTTGAATAATGCAACACCAAAACTTAGGTTGTTTTACTTATTTTAAGCATGTTTACAATCAAAAGATTCAAAATTTATGCATATTTCATATAAATTTGGAGTTTTGAAGAATGTCACACTAAAACTTAGGTGGTTTTACTTGTTTCAAGCATGTTTACAAGTAAAATATTCAAATTTTATCCATGTTTCCTATAAATTTTTATTTTTCAATAATGCAACACCAAAACGTAGGTGGTTTTACTCATTTTAAGCATGTTAACAATCAAAAGATTCAAATGTTATGAGCATTCCATATAAATTTTGAGTTTTGAATAATGCAAGACAAAACATACAAAGTTTTACTTATTTTAACAATCTTTACAATCAAAAGATTCAATCTTTATGTGCATTTCCTATCATTTTTGAGTTTTGAATAATTCAACACTAAAACTTATGTGGTTTTACTCATTTTGAGCATGTTTACAATCAAAAGAATCAAAATTTATGTGCATACCAAATAATTTTAAAGTTTTGAATAATGAAATACCAAAATATTGATGATTTTCCTCATTTTGAGCATGTTTACAATCAAAAGATTCAAAATTTTTGCACGTTCCGTATAACTTTTGAGTTTTGAATAAAGCTACACCAAAAAATAGGTGGTTTTTCTCATTTTTAGCATGTTTACAATTAAAAGATATAAATTTTAGGTGTGTTCCTTATAATTTTAGTGTTTTAAATAATGCAACACCAAAACTTATGTGGTTGTACTCATTTGAAACATGTTTGCAATCAAAAGATTTAAAATTTATGCACATTTCATATGATTTTTGAGTTTTTAATAATGTAACACAAAAACATAAGTGGTTTTACTCATTTCAAACATGTTTATAATCATACGATTCAAAATTTATACATGTTTCATTTAATTCTTGAGGTTTGAATAATGTAGCATGAGGACTTAGGTAGTTTTACTCATGTCGAGCATGTTTACAATCAAAAGATTCAAACTTTATGTACACTTCCTATAATTTTTGAGTTTTGAATAATGAAAACCAAAATTTATGTGGTTTTACTCATTTAAGCATGTTTACAATCAATATATTCAAAATTTACGTGCATTTCCTATAATTTTTAAGTTTTAAATAATGCAACACCAAAACATACGCAATTTTTCTCATTTCGAGCATGTTTAAAATAAATGTATACAAATGTTTGCACGTTTCCTATAATTTTTTAGTATTGATTAATGTAACACCAAAATGTAGGTGGTTCTCCCCATTTAGAGCAAGTTTATAATAAAAAAATTCAAAATTTATTTGCATTTCCTTAATTTTTTGAGATTTGAACAATGCAATGCTAAAACATAGGTAGATTTACTCATTTCAAGCATGTTTATATTAAAAGATTCAAACTTTATGTGCATTTTCTATACTTTTTGAGTTTTGAATAATGCAACACCAAAACTTGGGTGGTTTTTGTCATTTCTAGCATGTTTACAATCAAGAAATTTAAACTTTATGAACATTTGTTATAATTTGAGTTTTAAATGCAACACCAAAACATAGGGAGATTTACTCATTTTGAGCATGTTTACACTCAAAAGATTCAATCTTTTTGTGTATTTCCTATAATATTTTAGTTTTGAATAATGCAACACTAAAACATAGGTAGTTTTACTCATTTTGAGCATGTTTATAATTAAAATATTCAAACTTTATGCATGTTTCCTATATCTTTTGATTTTTGAATAATCCAATATCAAAACTTAGGCGGTCATACTCATTTCAATCATGTTTACATTTTAAATATTTAAATTTTATCCATGTTTCCTATAATTTTTTAGTTTTGAATAATTCAACACAAAAATCTAGGTGGGTTTACTGATTTTGAGCATGTTTACAATCAAAAGATTCATATTTTATGCATGTTTCCTATAATTTTTGAGTTTTGAATAATAAATCAATAAAACTTAGGCTGTTTTACTAATTTCCAAGATGTTTACAATCAAAATATTCAAACATTATGCACATTTTCTATAATATTTGAGTTTTGAAAAATGCAACACTAAAACTTAGGTGGTTCTAGTCATTTTGAACATGCTTCCAATCAAAATATTCAAACTCTATATGTGTTTACTATAATTTTTGAGTTTTTAATAATGCAACACCAAAGCCTAAGTTGTTTTACCCATTTTGAGCATGTTTACATTCAAAAGTTTCAAACTTTATGTGTGTCCTATAATTTTTGAGTTTTGAATAATTCAACACCAAAAATTTGGTGGTTTTACTTATTTAAATTATTTTTGCAATCAAAAGATTCAAACTTTATATGTGTTTCCTATAATTTTTGAGTTTTAAGTAATGTAACACCAAAATTTAGGTAATTTTACTCATTTAGAGCAAGTTTAAAATAAAAAGATTCAAATTTTATGCATGTTCCCTATAATATTTTAGTTTTGAATAACTCAACACCAAAACATAAGGTGGTGTCACTCATTTTAAGCATGTTTGCAATTAAAAGATTCAAATTTTATGCATGTTTCCTATAATTTTTGGGTTTTTTGAATAATACAACACCAAAACATAAGCAATTTTACTCATTTTGAGCATGTTTACAATCAAAAGATTCAAATTTTATGCATGTTTCCTATAATTTTTTAGTTTAAAATAATGTAACACCAAAACCTAAGTGGTTTTACTCATTTTGAGCATGTTTACAATCAAAAGATTCAAATTTCATGTGTGTTTCCTATAATTTTTGAGTTTTGAATAATGCAACACCAAAATATAGGTAGTTTTACTCATTTTGATCATGTTTACAATCAAAAAATTTAAACTTTATGTGGGTTTCCTATAATTTTTGAATTTGGAATAATACAACACTAAAAATTTATGCACACTTTCTATAATTTTTGAGTTTTGAATAATGCATTACCAAAATTTTTGTGGTTTTAATCATTCCAAGAATATTTACAATCAAAATATTATAACTTTATGCATGTTTACTATAATTTTTGAATTTTGAATAATTTAACACCAAAACTTTGGTAGTCTTGCTCATTTTGAACATGTTTACAATCAATAGATCACAACTCTATGAACATTTCTTATAATATGTGAGTTTTTAATAATCTAACACCAAAACTTAGGTGGTTTTACTCATTTTGAGCATGTTTATTATAAAAAGATTCAAAATTTATGTGTTATTCCTATAATTTTTGTGTTTTGAATAATCCAACACCAAAACATAGATGGTTTTACATGTTTTGAGCACCTTTACAATCTCTTTATGCATGCTTATTATAATTTGTGAGATTTGAATAATGCATCACCAAAACATGGGTAGTTTTACTTGTTCAAGAATGTTTAAAATTAAAAGATTCAAACATTATGCATGTTTACTATAATTTTTGAGTTTTGAATAATGCAACACCAAAACTTAGGTGGTTTTACTCATTTCAAGTATGTTTACAATCAAAAGATTCAAACTTTAAGCATGTTTCCTATAATTTTTTAATTTTGAATATTGTTTCATTTAAACATAGGTAGTTTTACTCATTTTGAGAATGTTTACAATTGAAAGAATAAAACATTATGTGCATTTACTATAATATTTTAATTTTGATTAATGCAACATAAAAACATAGGCATTTTTACTTGTTTTGAGCATGTTTATGATAAAAAGATATAATCTTTATGAGTATTTCCAATAGTTTTTTTCTTTTGAATAATGCCACAATAAAACATAGGTAGTTTTAATTGTTTCAAGAATGTTTATATAAAAATATTCAAACTTTAGGTGCATTGCCTATCATTTCTGAGTTTTAATTAATGCAACACCAAAACATAAGTGATTATACTTATTTTGAGAATTTTTACAATCAAAGGATTCAAACTTTATGTGCACTTCCTATACTTTTTAAGTTTTGAATAATAAAACATCAAAATTTAGATGGTTTTACTCATTTTGAGAATGTTCACAATTAAAAGATGCAAACTTTATGTCTATTTCCTATAATTTTTGTGTTTTGAATAATGCAATTCTAAAACATGGGTAGTTTTACTCATTTTGTGAATGTTTACAATCAAAATATTTAAACCTTATGCATGATTCCTATAATTTTTGAGTTTTGAAAAATGCAACACCAAAACTCAGGCCATTTTACTCATTTCAAGCATGTTTAAAATCAAAAGAATCGAACTTTATGCATGTTTCTTATAATTTTTGAGTTTTGAATAATGTAACACCAAAACATAGGTGGTTTTACTCATTTTGAGCATGTTTACAATTAAAAGATTAAAGCTTTATGTGTGTTTCCTATAATTTTTGAGTTTTGAATAATATAACACTAAAACTTAGGTAGTTTTAATCATTTTGTGCATATTTACAATCAAAAGATTCAAACATTATGTGTATTTCCTATAATGTTTGAGTTTTGAATAATAAAACACCAAAATTTAATTAGTTTTAATTATTTCAAGCATGTTTACAATCAAAAGATTCAAAATTTATGTACATTTCCTATAATTTTTGAGTTTTGAATAATGCAACACAAAAACTTAATTTGGGTGTGTAGTTGTGAGACCAAATCTATCAAATGTTGAGTGACCCTAATTTATTATATTTACTAATTTAAATTTGAAGTATAAAAAAACAAATGTAACAATATAAATGTAAACTTATACTTAACACTTAAAGTAGTAAATATATGCTTCCGGCCAGCGTTACTTTCATGTGAAATTCCCACATGCTTTTGGAGATGTTTTTGGTCTTATTACAAAAAAAAAGTATATGCATTGTATAATATGTTATATAACATTTATGCATTACATAATTCATACATGTTGTTTGAATTTTAATTCAAAATGTTTCATTAATTTACAAAAACAACACTAATAAATATGTGCTATTATTTTTATAAAAACATAATCATGTTATACATTAACACGATCGTATTATGGCTTAGTAATTGCTGAGTCATAATTTAAATAACATGATCATGTTAACTAAATAAAACTAAAAAGATTAAAAGTTTATGTGTTTCCTATAATTATCAAGTTTTGAATAATGCAACACCAAAACATAGGTAGTTTTACTCATTTCAAGCATGTTTACAAATAAAAAATTCAAACTTTATGTGCATTTCATATGATTTTTGAGTTTTAAATAATGCAACATGAAAACTTAAGTTACAATCAAAAGATTCGAATTATATGCACATTTCCTATAATTTTTGAGTTTTGAATAATGTAAGACCACAACATAGATAGTTTTACTCGTTTCAAGCATGTTTACAATCAAAATATCCAAACTTCATGTCTATTTCCTATAATTTATGAGTTTTGAATAATGGAACACCAAAACATATGTGGTTTTACCTATTTTGAGCATGTTTACAATCAAAAGATTCAAAATTTATGTATGTTTCTACTATTTTTTTTGTTTTAAATAATGTAACACCAAACATAAGTGATTTTACTCATTTTGAACATATTTACAATCAAAATATTCATACTTTATTAGTATGCCCATTTCCTATATTTTTTATGTTTTGAATAATACAACACCAAAAATTAAGTGGTTATACTCATTTCAAGCATGTTTACAATCAAAATATTATATCTTTATGTGCATTTGCTATAATTTTTGAGTTTTGAATACAACACCAAACATGGGAAGTTTTACTTGTTTCAAGCATGTTTACAATCAAAAGATTTAAACTTTATGCATGATTCCTATAATTTATTAGTTTTGAATAATGCAACACAAAAACTTAGGTAGTTTTACTCATTTCAAGAATGTTTACAATAAAAGGTTTTAAACTTTATGCATGATTCCTATAATGTTTGTGTTTTAAATAATGCAACACCAAAACATAGGTAATTTTACTACTTTCAAGCATGTTCAAAATCAAAAGATTAATGTTTATGCTTGTTTCTTATAAATTTTGAGTTTTGAATAATGCAACACAGAACTTAGGTGGTTTTACTCATTTTGAACATGTTTACAATCAAAATATTGAAACTTTATGTGTGTTACCTATAATTTTTTAGTTTTTAATAATACAACACCAAAAATTAAGAAGTTTTACTCATTTTAATCATGTTTACTATCAAAAGATTCAACATTTATGTGTGTTTCCTATAAATTTTGTGTTTTGAATAATGTAACATAAGAACCTATGTGGTTTTACTCATTCCAAGCATGTTTACAATCAAAATATTCAAACTTTATCTGAATTTCCTATAATTTTTTAGATTTCAATAATGTAACACCAAAACATAGGTAAATGTACTCATTTCACTTATGTTTACAATCAAAAGATTTAAAATTTATGTGCATTACTATAAATTATGAGTTTTTAATAATGAAACTCCAAAACTTAGGTGGTTTTACTCTTTTTGAACACGTTTACAATCAATGATTACAACTTTATTCATGTTTCCTATAATTTTTTAGTTTTAAATTATGCAACACTAAAACATAGATAGTTTTACTCATTTGTAGCATGTTTAAAATCAAAAGATTCAAACTTTAAGCACATTTCCTATAATTTTGAGTTTTGAATAATGAAACTCCAAAACTTAAGTAGTTTTACTTATTTTGCTCACATTCTTTTTTTTAATTTTTTATTTTAGAATAATGCAACACCAAAACATAGGCAATTTTACTTGTTTCAAACATGTTTACATTAAAAAATATTGAATTCTTATAATTTTTAATTTTTGAATAATGCAACACCAAAACATAGCCAATTTTACTAGTTTCAAGCATGTTTACAATCAAAAGATTCAAAATTTATGTGTGCTTCCAATAATTTTTTTGTTTTTAATAATGTCACACAAAAACTTAGGTGGTTTTACTCATTTTAAGCATTTTTAAAATCAAAATATTCAGAAAATTTATGCACATTTCATATATTTTTTCAATTTTGAAAAATGCAACATCGAAGCTTGGGTAGTTTTATTTGTTCAGAGCATGTTTATAATAAAATTATTGAAAATTTCTGCATATTTCCTATAGTTTCTAGGTTTTAAATAATGCAACACCAAAAAATAGGTGTTTTTACTCAATTTTAGTTTGCTTACAATCAAAAGATTCAAAATTTATGTACATTTCTATGATCTTTAATTTTTGAATAATGCAACATAAAAACATAGGTTTTTTTACTCATTTCAAGCATGTTTACAATCAAAGGATTCAAACATTATGCGTGTTGCCTATATTTTTTTAATTTTAAATAATGCAACAATAAAACATAGGTGGTTTTACTTGTATCGATCATGTTTATAATGAAAACATTCAAACTTTATATGCATTTTCTATAATTTTGGAGTTTTGAATAATGCAACACCAAAGCTTAGGTGGTTTTACTCATTTCAAGCAAGTTTACAATCAAAAGATTCAAAATTTATGCATGTTGCCTATAATTTTTGAGATTTGAAAAATGCAATACTAAAAATTAGGTAGTTTTACTCATCTCAAGCATGTTTACAATCAATAAATTCCAACTTTATGTAAGTTTACTATAATTTTTGAGTCTTGAATAATTTAACACCAAAACTATAATTTTTGAGTCTTGAATAATTTAACACTAAAACTTAGGTAGTTTTACTCATTTTGATTATGTTTACGATCAAAATATTTAAACTTTATGCACGTTTCCTATAATGTTTGAGTTTTGAATAATACAACACCAAAACATAGGTAATTTTACTTATTTTATGTATATTTACAATAAAAAGATTCAAAATTCATCCATGTTTTCTATCATTTATATGTTTTGAATAACGCAACACCAAATCATAAGTAGTTTTGCTTGTTTCAATAATGTTTACAATCAAAAGATTGAAACTTTATTTATGTTTCATATAATTTTTTAGTTTTGAATAATGAAACACCAAAGCTTAGGTAGTTTTACTCATTTAGAAAAAAATTATAATCAAAAGATTCAAACTTTATGCATGTTTCCTATCATTTTTGAGTTTTAAATAATGCAACACCAAAACTTAGGTAATTTTACTCATTTTGAGCATGTTTACAATCAAAAGATTTAAACTTAATGTACATTTTCTATAAGTTTTGAGTTTTGAATAATGTAACACCAAAACCTAGGCAATTTTACTAGTTTTGAGCATGTTCACAATCAAAAAATTTAAATTTTATTCATGTTTCTTATAATTTTTGAGTTCTTAATAATTCAACATAAAAATTAGATGGTTTTACTCATTTTGATCATGTTTACTATCAAAATATTCAAACTTTATGTGTGTTTCCTATAATTTTCTTGTTTTGAATAATGTAACACCAAAACATAGGTGGTTTTATTCATTTCAAACATGTTTACATTCAAAAAATTCAAAATTTATGCATGTTTCCTATAATTTTTAAGTTTTGAATAATGTAACACCAAAACCTAAGAAGTTTTACTTATTTTGAGCATGTTTGCAATCAAAATATTTAAACCTTATGTACATTTCATATAATTTTTGAGTTTTAAATAATGTAACACCAAAGCTTAGGTAGTTTCACTCATTTAGAGTATGTTAACAATCAAAAAATTCTAAATTTATGTGTGTTTCCTATAACTTTTGAGTTTTAAATAATGTAACACCAATAATTATTTTGTTTAACTCATTTAAAATATGTTTACAATAAAAATATTAAAAATTTATGCGTGTTTCCTATAATTTTTTAGTTTTGAATAATGTAACACCAAAACCTAGTTGATTTTGCTTATTTTAAACTTGTTTACAATCATAAGATTCAAAACTTATGCATATTTCCTATCATTTTTGAATTTTGAACAATGTAACACAAAAACATTGGTGATTTTACTCATTTTGAACATGTTTACGATCAAAAGAATGAAATTTTATGCATGTTTCCTATAATTTCTTTGGTTTTAAATAATGCAACACCAAAACTTATGTGGTTTTACTCATTCTGATCATGTTTAAAATTAAAATATACAATCTTTATGCAGATTTCCTATAATTAATGAATTTTGAATAATGTAACATGAAAACTTTGGTGGTTTTACTCATTTCAAGCATGTTCATAATCAAAATATTCAAACTTTATGCATGTTTCTTATAATTTTTGAGTTTTGAATAAAGCAACACCAAATATTAGGTAGTTTTACTATTTTTGAGCATGTTTAAAATTAAAAAAATCAATCTTTAGGCATATTTCCTACGACTTTTGAGTTTTTAATAATGTAACACTAAAACATAGGCAATTTTACTAGTTTTGAGCATGTTCACAATCAAAAGATTCAAAATTTATTCATGTTTCCTATAATTTTTAAGTTCTTAATAATGCAACATAAAACTTAGAGGGTTTTACTCATTTTGAGCATGTTTACTGTAAAAAGATTCAAACTTTATGTGTGTTTCCTATAATTTTCTAGTTTTGAATAATGCAACACAAAAAATTAGGTGGTTTTATTCATTTCAAGCATGTTTACTTTCAAAAAATTCAAAACTTATACATGTTTCCTATAATTTTTGAGTTTTTAAAAATGTAACACCAAAACTTAATAAGTTTAACTCATTTCGAGCATGTTTACAATCACAATATTCAAGCCTTATGTATGTTTCATATTTTTTTAAGTTTTAAATAATGTAACACCAAAGCTTAGGTAGTTTCACTCATTTAGAGTATGTTTACAATCAAAAGATTCAAAATTTATGTGTGTTTCCTATATTTTTTGAGTTTTAAATAATGAAACACCAAATCTTAAGTGGTTTTACTCATTTCAAACATGTTTACAATTGAAATACTAAAACTTTATGCATGTTTCTTATAGTTTTTGAGTTTTTAATAATGAAACACCAAAACCTAAGTGATTTTACTTGTTTTGAGCATGTTTACAATCTAAAGATTCAAACCTTATGCATGTTTTCCATAATTTTTGAGTTTTGAAAAATATAACACAAAAACATAGGTGATTTTACTCATTTTGAGCATGTTTGCAATCAAAAGAATGAACCTTTATTAATGTTTCCTACAATTTTTTAGTTTTGAATAATGCAACACCAAAACTTATGTGGTTTAATCATTTTGAGCATGTTTACAATTAAAGATTCAAAATTTATTCACATTTCCTATAATTTTTGAGTTTTGAATAATGTAGCACAAAAACTTTTGTGGTTTTACTAATTTTAATCATGTTTACAATCAAAATATTTAAACTTTATGCATGTTTCCTATAATTTTTGAGTTTTGACTAAAGCAACACAAAAACATAGGCCTTTCTACTCTTTTTGAGCATGTTTATAATAAAAATATTCAAGCATTAAGGACATTTCCTATGACTTCTGAGTTTTTACAAATGCAACACCAAAACTTAAGTAGATTAACTTGTTTCCAACATGTTTAAAATCAAAAGATTCAAATTTTATGTGTGTTTTTAATAATTATTGAGGTTTGAATAATGCAATACCATAACTTAGGTAGTTCTACTCATTTTAGAGATGTTTACAATCAAAAGATTCAAAATTTATGCATTTTTCCTATAATTTTTTAATTTTAAATAATACAAAAAAAAACTTAGGCAATTTTACTCGTTTTGAACATGTTTACAATCAAGAGATTCAAATTTTATGTATTTTTTCAATGAAATACAAATACCCAAATGATCATTGAAATTCTAGAACATACATTGAAACTAGAATATCACATGACTTTTTCCATTGAATCTAGAAACCTAGGGTGCCCTGATAAGTTAATCAAAAATATATTTTGAGACATAACATAGAAAGGGAATTATAATCTAGCTGTAAGCCGAAGATGACAATTAGTATTGAGTAAAGAACAAGATGTCTAATCAACAACATTTGTAAAACATATTAATACACTTCATCAATAGAAAGTAACTTAAAAACATAAGCATTTTCATTAACTTTGTAAGAAAATATTACACACATCATTATTTCAAAATGCTACCATGGGGGCAAGCATGGTGGATTTGATCCATGTTGGCTCTAATCTGAACATTTTCCTCTATGATTTGAGTCCATGTTGGTTCCAATATAGACACTCGTCACTTCATCATGTAATCCAAGCCCTTTGAAAAGTTTATCTTGGCTTGCACCATTAGATCATCTCTATTTGAGAAAACACATGTCATCCATCTTGGCTTGCATGAGATGTTTGATCTCTAAATTTTGGTACGCAACTATGCCATTTATCATTTCTATATTTCTTCATAGGGTTTTTAACTTTTCAACCTTGGCTATGCACCATCAAATATAGCTTGGGTGAGAAAACACACTTAGTCAGATCATGATTTGAAGCGTGGAACATTATTAGATACTACATGTACATGGCCCTTAGGATGTGCCACTTGGTAGCCTTGTGAGTTTTCTAGGGTTCTCTATAAATAGTCCCAATTTCTTGAGTGTTATCAAGCCACAAGGTATCACCTTAGGCTTCGTGACCTTTTGACCTATTTTTCTCATCATCAAATTTGTTAGTCCTTTTTTGAGAACTTGACACTTATAGATCTAGTGTTCTCTCAAAGGGTCTTTGAATTTTCAAATCCTTCCTCATCATTAGATCATCCTCACCTAAACAAACATGATTTATAGATCTACCTCTATTTGAAATCAAATGGCTACTTCATGGGGCCTAAATGTGACACTCGCACAACCATCCAAAAATATTTGAATCCCTATGAATACTTATCATGCCTCAAAATTGATGTCTGGATGCCTGTTAAAATATGTTTATGAGACCATCATACCTACAATTTGGGATAATTTCTTCAAAGATTTACTTATCAGGCCTTTTATTCCATAAAAAATTGGTTTGTGGGTTCTGTCTTCAGCATTGCTATCTTTGAAAACATTGTTGTGGGCTTTTTATGTTGTGAGAATTGTTGTGGGCCTTTTTATTCTTGACACTTCAACTCTTGAGCCCTTTGTCTATACTATTTTTGTCTTTATCAGGATAATTATTTTAGATATTTTATCTGATACATTTTCTTTGAAGAATTGATCTTTGTTGGGCCTTTTTGTCATGGAACTTCTGTTGGGATAATTGTTTCAAACATTTTATCCACAATGATTTCCCTGAATCATTATATGAGCTTTACATTTATCCCAAAAGATTTGAACTTAACAGTTTTTTTGAAATAATTGACTTTTGTCAAGATTTTTATGTGGGCAAAATGCTTGGAGGATAAGTACCCTCCAAATTTTTTTTGTGGGCTAAATGCCTAAAGGAAATGGACCTTCAGACTTTTTACTATAGACAAAAAGTCTAAAACAAATAAGTATTTTGCCTTTCTATAGAACACTTTCCCTAATAGACTCTAAACACTTTATACGCACCAAGTAAATACTAAATTAAGTCCTAGCTAAGTTAACATAAACTTGACCTTTCAAAGGAATAATAGAAAATAGGAATATGTCTAAGGATTTAGGATTTGATACTCGAATTACGCTAAACTTAGGCATTTACACATGAGAAGATCTCAATTGCTTTAATGCAATTTTGGCCACTAACATTTGTAATCAAAAGATTCAACATTTTTGTGTGTTTCCTATAATTTTTGAGTTTTGAACAATGCAACATAAAAACATAGGTGATTTTACTCATTTTGCACATGTTTAGAATCAAAAGATTCAAAATTTATGTGCATTTTCTATAATTTTTAGGTTTTGAATAATTCAACACTAAAACATAGGAAATTGTAGTCATTTTGCTCATGTTTATAGTTAAAATATTCAATCTTTATGCACGTTACCTATAATTTTTGAGTTATTAAAAATGCAACTCAAAAATTTAGGTGGTTTTCACTTGTTTCTATCATGTTTACAATAAAAAGATTTAAACTTTATGCATGTTTCTTATAATTTTGGGGTTTTGAATAATGAAACATCAAAACTTAGGTAGTTTACTTGTTTTGAGCATGTTTAAAATTTTAAAAAAATTCAAACGTTATGTGTATTTCCTATAATTTTTGAGTTTTGAATAATCCAACACAAAAACTTAGGCAGTTTTACTTCTTTTGAGCATGTTTACAATGAGAATAGTTAAAATTAAAGTACATTTCCTAGAATTTAATATTTTGAATAATGCAACACCAAAACATAGGTGGTTTTACACATTTCAAGAATGTTTAGTATCAAAATATTCAACCTTTATGCATATTTCTTATAATTTTTGAGTTTTGAATAATATAACACCAAAACATAGGTAGTTTTACTCATTTTGAACATGTTTAAAATTAAAAGATTCAAAATTTATGCATGCTTCCTATAATTTTTGAGTTTTGAATAATGCAACACCAAAACTTAGGCAATATTACTCATTTCAAGCATGTTTATAATCAAAAGATTCAAAGTTTATATGTGTTTCCTATAATTTCTGAGTTTTTAATAATGCAGCACCAAAACATAGGTACTTTTACTTATTTTGAGAATGTTTACAATCAAAAGATTCACACTTTATACACTTTTCCAATAATTTTTGTGTTTTGAAATTGACAACCCCAAAACTTAGGTGGATTTACTCATTTTGAGCATGTTTACAATCAAACGTTTTAAGATATATGTGTGTTTCCAACAATTTTCTAGCTTTGAATAGTTAAACACCAAAACTCCTTAGGCAATTTTACTCATTTTGAGCATGCTTACAATAAAAAAATTTAAAATTTATATGTTGTTCCTATAATTTTTGAATTTTAAATAATGAAACACCAAAACCTAGGTGGTTTTACTTATTTAGATCATGTTTATAATTAAAAGATTTAAACTTTAGGTGCATTTCCTATAATTTTTGAGTTTTAAATAATAAAATACCAAAACTTAAGTGGTTTTACTCTTTTTGAGAATGTTCACAATAAAAAATTTCAAACTCGGTGCATGTTTCCTATAATTTTTGAGTTTTGAATAATGAAACACCAAAACTTTGGTAGGTTTACTCATTTTGAAGATGTTTCCAATCAACAAAATTGAACTTTATATGTGTTTCCTATAATTTTTGAGTTTTACATAATAAAACATAAAAACATAGGTGGTTTTATCATTTTGAGCATATTTATAATTAAAAGATTCAAAATTTACACATGTTTCCTATCATTTTTGAAATTTTAGTCATGCAACACCAAAACATAGGTTATTTTACTCATTTTGAGCATGTTTACAATCAAAATATTTAAATGTTATGTGTGTTTCCTACAATTTTGAGTTTTGAATAGTGAAACACCAAAAATTATGTGATTTTACTCATTTTGAGCATGTTTATAATCAAAAGAATCAAAACTTATACACATTTCTTATAAAGTTTTAGTTTTGAATAAGTAACACTAAAACTTAGGTGGTTTTACTCATTTTGAGCATGTTTGCACTTAAAAGATTCAAACTTTCTGTACTTTTCCTATTTTTTTTAGTTTTAAATAATAAAACACCAAAACTTAGGTGGTTTGACTCATTTCGAACATGTTTATAATCAAAATATTAAAACTTTATGTGTGTTTCCTATAATTTTTGAATAATGTAAAACTAAAACATAGGTGGTTCTACTCTTTTTGAGCATGCTTAAAATCAAAATATTAAAACTTTATCCACATTTCTTATGTTTTTTGAGTTTTGAATAATACAACACCAAAACTTAGGTGACTTTACTTGGTTTGAGTATGTTTACAATAAAAAGATTCAACATTTAAGTGTGTTTACTATAATGTTTGAGTTTTAAATAATGCAACACCAAAATATACACAATTTTACTCTTTTCAAGCATGTTTACAATCAAAAGATTCAAAATATATGCATGATTCCTATAATGTTTGAGTTTTTAATAATGCAACATCAAAACTTAGGTGGTTGTTTTTACAATCAAATGATTTAAACTTTATGTTTATTTCCTATAATTTTTTATTGTTGAATAATGAAAACCAAAATGTAGGCCAAATTAACCATTTCAAGCATGTTTACAATCAAAATATTCAAACTTTATGTATGTTTCCTACAATTTTGGAGTTTTGAATAATACAACACCAAAACTTATGTTGTTTTACTCATTTCAAGCATGTTTACAAATAAAAGATTCAAGCTTTATGTGTTTTTCCTATAATTTTGAGTTTGAATAATGCAACACCAAAACTTAAGTTGTTTTACTCATTTTGACCATGTTTACAATCAAAAGATTCAAATTTTATGCAAGTTTCTTATAATTTTTGAGTTTTGAATAATGCAACACCACAACATAGATAGTTTACTTGTTTGAAGCATGTTTACAATCAAAAGATTCAAAATTTATGTCTATTTCCTATAATTTTTGAGTTTTGAATAATGGAAGACCAAAGCATAGGTGGTTTTACCTATTTTGAGCATGTTTACAATCAAAAGATTCAAACTTTATGCATGTTTCTACTAATTTTTGAATTTTAAATAATGTAACACCAGAACATAAGTAGTTTTACTCATTTCGAGCTTGTTAACAATCAAAATATTCAAACTTTATAGGTGTTTCCTATAATTTTTGAGTTTTGAATAATGCAAAACAAAAACTTAAGCTATTATACTCATTTCAAGAATGTTTATAATAAAATTATTCAATCTTTATGCACATTTACCATAATTTTTTAGTGTTGAATATAACACCAAAACATGGGTGGTTTTGCTCATTTTGAGCATGTTTACAATCAAAATATTCAAAATTTATGCATGATTATTATAGGTTTTGAGTTTTTAATAATACAAAACCAAACCATAGGTAGTTTTACTCATTTTGAGAATGTTTAAAATTAAAAATTACAAACTTTATGCATGATTCATATAATGTTTGAGTTTTAAATAATGCAACACAAAAACTTAGGCAATTTTACTAGTTTCGAGCATGTTCACAATCAAAAGATTGAAACTTTATACATGTTTCCTCTAGTTTTAGAGTTTTAAATAATGCAACCTAAAACTTACTTGGTTTTGCTCATTTTGAGCATGTTCACAATCAAAAAATTCAAACTTTATGTGTGTTTCCTAAATTTTTTTAGTTTTTATTAATACAACACCAAAACTTAAGAAGTTTTACTAATTTATATAAAGTTTACAATCAAAATAATAGGCATTTATGTGTGTTTCTTATAAATTTTGTGTTTTGAATAATGCAACAAAATAACATAGGCAGTTTTATTCATTTTGAGCATGTTTAGAATCAAAATATTCAAGCTTTATATGCATTTCCTATAATTTTTTAGTTTTGAATAATGCAACACAAAAACTTAGGTAGATGTACTCATTTCAATCATGTTTACATTCAAAAGATTCAAAATTTTTGTGCATTAAGTATAATTTTTGAGTTTTGAGTAATGAAACTCCAAAACTTAGGTAGTTTTACTCTTTTCAAGCATGCTTACAATCAAAATTTACATCTTTATGCGTGTTTTCTATAATTTTTGAGTTTTGAATTATGTAATCCCAAAACATAGATAGTTTTAATCATTTGTATCATGTTTATAATCAACAGATTCAATTTTTATGCACATTTCCCATAATTTTTGAGTTTTGAGTAATGAAACAACAAAACATAAGTACTTTTACACATTCTGAAGATGTTTACAATCAAAAGATTCAAAATTTATGCACATTTTTATAATTTTTGAGTTTTGAATAATGCAACCCCAAAACTTATGCAATATTACTCATTTTGAGCATGTTTACAATTAAAAGATTCTAGCTTTATGCACATTTTCTATAATTTTTTAGTTTAGAATAATGCAACACCAAAACTTAGGTAGTTTTACTCATTTTGAACATGTTTATAATCAAAAGATTCAAACTTTAAGCACATTTCCTATTATTTTTTAGTTTTGAATAATGCAACACCAAAATGTTGCCAATTTTACTTGTTTTGATCATGTTTACAATAAAAATATTCAAAATTTATGTGTGCTTCCTATAATTTTTGAGTTTTGAATAATGCCACACATAACCTTATCTGGTTTTACTCAATTTGAGCATGTTTACAATCAAAAGATTTAAACTTTATGAATATTTCATATAATTTTTTAATTTTGAAAAATGCAACATCAAAGTATAGGTAGTTTCACTTGTCTAGGTCATGTTTACAATAAAAAGATTCAAACTTTATGCGCATTTCCTATAATTTTTGAGTTTTGAATAATAAAACACCAAAACATAGATAATTATACTCATTTTTATCATGATTACAATTAAAAGATTCAAAATTTATGTATATTTCCTATCAACTTTGATTTTTGAATAATATAACACAAAAAATTAGGTAGTTTTACTCATTTTGAGCTTGTTTACAATGAAAAGATTAAAACATTATGTGTGTTTCCTATAATTTTTGAGTTATAAATAGTAAAACACCAAAAATTAGGTGGTTTTACTTGTATCAATCATATTTATAATCAAAACATTCAAACTTTGTGTGAATTTTCTATAATTTTTGAGTTTTGAATAATGCAAAACCAAAGCATATGTGGTTTTACTCATTTTGAGAATGTTCACAATCAAAAGATTCAAACATTATTTGCATTGCCTATAATTTTTTGAGATTGGAATAATTCAACACTAAAACTCAGGCAATTTTACTCATCTCAAGCATGTTTACAATATAAAAAAATTAACTTTATGCAAATTTTCTACATTTTTTTAGTCTTGAAGAATTTTACACCAAAACTTAGGTAGTTTTCTGCATTTTGAGTTTGTTTACAATCAAAAAATTCAAAATTTTTGTATGTTTCTTATAATTTTTGAGTTTTGAATAATGCAAATCCAAAACATAGGTATTTTTACTCATTTCAAGCATGTTTACAATTAAAAGATTATAAATTTATCCACATTTCCTATAATTTTTATGTTTTGAATAATACAACAATGAAACATAGGTAGTTTTACTTGTTTCAATAATGTTTACAATCAAAAGATTGAAACTTTATTTGTGTTTATTATAATTTTTGAGTTTTGAATAATGGAACACGAAATCTTAATCAATTTTCCTAAATTTGAGCATGTTTATAATCAAAACAATCAAACTTTATGCACATTTCCTATAATTTTTGAGTTTTGAATAATGCAACGCCAAAATGTAGGCAATTTTACTCATTTTAAGCATGTTTACAATCAAAAGATTTAAACTTTATGTACATGTCATATAATTTTTGAGTTTTAAATAATGTAACACTAAAACTTAGGTAATTTTACTAGTTTTGAACATGTTCATAATCAAAAGATTCAAACTATATTCATGTTTACTATAATTTTTAAGTTCTTAATAATGTAACATAAAACTTAGATGGTTTTACTCATTTTGAGCATGTTTACGATCAAAAGATTCAACCTTTATGTGTGTTTCCTATAATTTTCTAATTTTTAATAATGTAACACAAAAACTTTGGTGGTTTTATTCATTTCAAGCATGTTAACAATCAAAAAATTCAAAAGTTATGATGTATCCTATAATTTTTGAGTTTTGAAAAACATAACACCAAAACATAAGAAGTTTTACTCATTTCAAACATGTTTACAATCAAAATATTCAAACTTAATGCATGTTTCATATATTTTTTTACTTTTAAATAATGTAACACCAAAGGTTAGGTAGTTTCTCTCATTTAGAGTATGTCTATAATCAAAAGATTCAAACTTTATGTGTGTGTCCTATAATTTTTGAGTTTTAAATAATGCAACACCAAAACATAAGTGGTTTTACTCATTTCAAGTATGTTTAAAATAAAAATATTAAAAATTTATGTGTGTTTCCTATAATTTTTGAGTTTTGAATAAAGCAACACAAAAACTTATGTGATTTTACTTGTCTTGAGCATGTTTACAATTCAAAGACTCAAACCTTATGCATGTTTCCTATAATTTTTTATTTTTAAACAATGTAACACAAAAACTTTGATGATTTTACTCATTTTAAGCATGTTTACAATCAAAATAATGAAACTTTATCCATGTTCCCTAAAATTTTTTAGTTATGAATAATGCAACACCAAAACTTTTATGGTTTTACTCATTTTAAGCATGTTTATAATTAAAAGATTTAAACTTTATGCACATTTGCTATAATTTTTGAGTTTTGAATAATATAACACCAAAACTTAGGTGGTTTTACTCATTTTAAGCATGTTTACAATCAAAAAAATTAAAACTTTATGCATGTTTCCTATAATTTTTGAGTTTTGAATAAAGTAACACCAAAACTTAGGTGGTTCTACTCTTTTTGAGCATGTTTAAAATTAAAAAATTCAATAGGCACATTTCCTATGACTTTTGAGTTTTTACTAATGTAACACCAAAACTTAAGTGGTTTTACTTGTTTTGAGCATGTTTACAATCAAAACATTCAAAATTTATGTGTGTTTCTAATAATTATTGAGTTTTGAATAATGCAACACCAAAACTTAAGTAGTTTTACTCATTTTGGATTTGTTTAGAATCAAAAGATTCAAAGTTTATGTGTGTTTCTAATAATTATTGAGATTTGAATAATGCAACACCAAAATTTAAGTAGTTTCAAGTGTTTACAATCAAAAGATTCAAAATTTATGCATTTTTCCTATAGTTTTTGAATTTTAAATAATGCAACACCAAAACTTAGGTGATTTTTATCATTTTTTACATATTTACATGTAAGAGATTCAAAATTTATGCATTTTTCCAATGAAATACAAATACCCAAATGATCTTTGAAATTCTAGTATATACACTGAAACTAGAGTATCACATGATTTTTTGCATTGAATCCATAAACCTAGTGTGCCTTAGTAAGTTATTCAGCAATATATTTCCAAACATAACATAGATAGGGATTTATATTCTAGATCTAAGCCCAAGATGAAAATCAGTAATGAGTAAAGAATAAGATTTATAATCAACAACATTTTTAAAACATATTACTACACTTCATGAATAGAAAATATATAGAACCAAAAGTAATTTATTTACTTTTTAAGAAAATATTACACACATCAGTGCTTCAAAATGCTACCATGGGGACAAGCATGGTGGATTTGCTCCAAGTTGAGTAGGGGAGACATATAAACATACTCTCAGAGCTTACTAATGGTTGTATAGCTACAACAACCTTAGCTAGAGAGACAAAATACACATAATAGTGATCCTAAAATTTAGAATAGCATATACTAAGGAAGAACAACAACCAAAAATAATGGCCAACCCTGAATAGAAGAGAAGACTTTTATTTATATATTTTAAATTTGGGACTGTGGGTCATAAATTTCAAAATTTCAAAATAAACTTTCAAGTCCATCAAGATTCTTTCAATTGGAAAATATTCCCTTGCCACAACTAAAATCTTCATCCATTTGAATGAAAAATCAATCTCTAACTACCTCTAGGAGTAATGATGAAGATTTGGAGCACATCCTTTGATTTCATGGTGGGAGATGCCTTTCACATGAGTTAGAAGAAGAATATTCATGGTACAGGGATGAAAAAACTTTATCATTATGTGTAGTTACCTGAGGATACTCTCAACCACTTACGTGCATAGCTAGAAACTTTTGGACAGGTGCCCTCCCTCTCATGCATGCCAATGAAAACCTATTACCTTATGATGATGCCATTAAAATGTTCTAGCTATAATTTAGAAATAAAATAATCCATGGTCATTATCTAAAAAATATGCTTTGGAATGGCCCATGGATCTTCCTTTATGATTTGAGTCCATATTGGCTCCAATCTAGACACTTATCACTTCATCATACAATCCAAGCCCTTTGAAAATTCCATCTTAGCTTGCACCATTAGATCATCTCTAGTTGAGTAAACACATGTCATATTTATTGGCTTGCATGAGATGATTGATCTCTAATTTTTTGTATGCAACTATGCCACTTATCATTTTTATGTTTGTTCATAGGGTCATTAACTTTTCAAGCTTGGCTACGCACCATCAAATCTAGCTTGGCTGAGAAAACATAGTCAGTCATATCATGATCTAAGGGGTAGAGAATTATTAGATACTACATGTAATTGGCATTTAGGATGTGACACTTAGTAGCTTCACAAGCTTTCTAAGGTTATCTTCAAATAGTCCCAATTTCTTGAGTGCTATCAAGCCCCATGGTAGCACCTTAGGCTTCTTGACATTTTGACCTATTTTTCTCATTGTTAGATTTTTTACTACTTTATTGAGAACTTAATAGTTGTAGATCTAGTGTTCTTTCAAAGGGTCTTTGAATCTTGAAATCATCACTCACCATCAGATCTTCCTCACTTGAGAAAACATGATTTGTATATATCCCTCCATTTGAAATCAAATGGATACTTCATGGGGCCTAAATTTGACACTCGTACAATCATCTTAGAACATTTGAATCCTATCAACTACTTACCATGCCTTAAAATTGATTTTTGCATTCCTGTTAAAAGATGTCCATGAGACCATCATACCTACAATTTAGGAAAATTTATTCAAAGATTTACTTAATAGGCCTTTTATTCAATAAAAATTTGGTTTGTGGGTTCTCTATTTTTGACATTCCTATCTTTAGCAACATTGTTGTGGGATTTTTGTGTTACAAGAATCGTTATAGGCTTTTTTATTCTTGACACTTCTACTCCCAAGCCCTTTATCTATGACATTTTTGTGTTTGTTAGGATAATTATTTTAGATATTTTATCCAATATAATTTCCCTAAAGAATTGATCTTTGTCAAGCCTTTTTGTCATGGACCTTCTATTGGGACAATAATTTTAGACATTTTATTTGCACCATTTCCCAGACGCATATATGAGCTTTACATTTATTTCAAAAGATTTGAACTTAACACTTTTGTTGAAATAATTGACTTCGATCAAAAAAATTATGCAGGCAAAATTCTGAAAGGATAAGTACCATTCAAAAATTTTGTGTGGGAAAAATGCCTAAAGGAAATGGACCTACAAACTTTTTATCATAGACAAAAAGTCTAAAACAAATAAGTCTTTTGCCTTTCTATGGAACACTTTCCCTAATAGACCCTAAACACTTTATACACACTAAGTAAATATCAAAATAAGACTTAGCTAATTTAACATGAACCTGACCTTTCAAAGGAACATTAGAAAATAAGAATATGGCTAAGGATAAGCTTAGGCTTTGATACTTGACTTGCGCTAGACTTAGGCATTTACACTTGAAAATAACTCAATTTATTTAATGCAATTTTGGGCATTAACATTTACAATCAAAAGTTTCAAACTTTATGTGCATTTTCTATATTTTTTGGGTTTTGAATAATGTAACACCAAAACATAGGTGGTTATACTCATTTTGTTCATGTTTACAATTAAAAGATTCAAGCTTTATGTAGGCTACCTATAATTTTTGAGTTTTGAATAATACAACTCTAAAATTTAGGTTGTTTTACTTGTTTCGAGCATGTTTACAATAAAAAGATTCAAACTTTATGCATGTTTCCTAGAATTTTTGGGTTTTGAATAATGCAACACCAAAACTTAGGCAGTTTACTTGTTTTGAGCATATTTACAATCGAAAGATTCAAACTTTATGTGCATTTCCTATAATTTATGAGTTTTGAATAATGCAACACTAAAAATTATGTAGTTTTACTCATTTCATTCATGTTTAGTATAAAAATATTCAACATTTATGTGTATTTCCTAGAATTTTTGAGTTTTGAATAGTGAAACATAAAAACTTAATTTGGGTGTACAATCATGAGACCAACTCTATCAGATTCTAAGTGACCCTAATTTATTATATTTACTAAATTAAATTTTATGTATCAGAAATAAATGTAACAATATAAATGTAAACTTATACTTAACATTTAGATTAGTGAACATATGATTCTGGCCAAAGTTGCCTTCATGTGAAACTCCCACATGCTTCTGGAAATGTTTTTGGTCTTATTACAAAATAACATGTAAACATTTTATAATATGTTATATAACATGTATGCATTACATAATGCATACATATTGTTTGAATTTTAATTCAAAATATTGCATTAATATGCAAAAACAACACTAATACATCCATGTTATTATTTTTATAATAACATAAACATGTTATAGATTAACATGATCGTATTATGGCTAAGTAATTACAAAGTCATAATTTAAATAACATGATCACATTAGTTAAATAACATTAAAAAGATTAAAACTTTATTGTGTTTCCTATAATTATTGAGTTTTGAATAATGGAACACTAAAACATAGGTAGTTTTACTCATTTTAGACATGATTACAAATAAAAGATTCAAACTTTATGTGTGTTTCCTATAATTTTTGACTTTTGAATAATGCAACACCAAAACTTAAGTTTTTTAACTCATTTTGAGCATGTTTACAATCAAAAGACTCAAATTTTATGCATGTTTCCTATAATTTTTGAGTTTTGAATAATTCAACTCTATAACATAGATAATTTTACTGGTTTCAATCATGTTTACAATCAAAAGATTCAAACTTTATGTCTGTTTCCTATAATTTTTGAGTTTTGAATAATGTAACACAAAAACATAGGTGGTTTTACATATTTTGAGTGTGTACAATCAAAAGATTCAAACTTTATTCATGTTTCTACTGATTTTAAGTTTTTAGTAATGTAACACCAAAACATATGTTATTTTACACATTTCAAGCATGTTTACAATCAAAATATTCAAACTTTATGCTCATTTCCTATATTTCCTTAGTTTTAAATAATCCAACACCAAAACTTAAGTGGTTTCACTCATCTCAAGCATGTTTACAATCAAAAGATTGAATCTTTATGTGCATTTGCTATAATTTTTGAGTTTTGAATACAACACCAAAACATGGGCAGTTTTACTCATTTCAAGCATTTTTACAATCAAAAGATTCAAAAATTATTCATGATTCCTATAATTTTTGAATTTTTAATAATGCAACACCAAAACTTAGGTAGTTTTACTCATTTAGAGAATGTTTACCATAAAAAGTTTCACACTTTATGAACAATTCCTATAATGTTTGAGTTTTAAATAATGCAACACCAAAACTAAGGCAATTTTACTAGTTTCAATCATGTTGACAATCAAAAGATTTAAAATTTATGCTTGTTTCCTATAATTTTTGAGTTTTGAATAATGCAACCTAAAAATTAGGTGGTTTTACTCATTTTGAGCATGTTTACAATCAAAAAATTCAAACTCTATGTGTATCTCCTATAATTTTTAGTGTATAATAATGGAACACTAAAACTTAACA
Organism: Torreya grandis; assembly: GCA_037957365.1. NCBI lineage: Eukaryota > Viridiplantae > Streptophyta > Pinopsida > Cupressales > Taxaceae > Torreya > Torreya grandis. Next base: position 560,608 of record JARHVA010005251.1, on the reverse strand, counting down.
TGTTTTACTCATTTCAAGCATGTTTACAATCAAAATATTCAACAATTATGTGTATTTCCTATAAATTTTATGTTTTGAACAATGCAACACAAAAACATAGGCAGTTTTACTCAATTTGAGCATGTTTACAATCAAAATATTCAAACTTTATCTGTATTACCTATAATGTTTTAGTTTTGGATAATGCAACACCAAAACATAGGTAGATGTGCTCATTTCACTCATGTTTATAATCAAAAGATTAAAACTTTATTTGCATTACCCATAATTTTTGAGTTTTGAATAATGAAACTCCAAAACTTAAGCAATTTTTTCCTATATTTTTTGAGTTTTTGAATTATGCAACACCAAAACCTAGATAGTTTTACTGATTTGTAACATGTTTACAATCAAAAGACTCAAACTTTATGCACATTTCCTTTAATTTTTGAGTGTTGAATAAGGCAGTAACAAAACTTTGGTAGTTTTACTCATTCTAAAGATGAATACAATAAAAAGATTCAAACTTTATGCACATTTTTTATAATTTTTAAGTTTTTAATGATGCAACCCCAAGACTTAAGTAGTTTCAGTCATTTGGAGCATGTTTACAATTAAAAGATTCTAACTTTATGCACATTTTCTATAATTTTTTAGTTTAGAATAATACAACACTAAAACTTAGGTAGTTTTACTCATTTAGAGCATGTTTAGAATGAAAACATTAAAAATTTAAGCACATTTCCTATAATTTTTGAGTTTTGAATAATGCAGCACCAAAACTTAGCTAGTTTTTCTAGTTTTGAGCATGTTTACAATCAAAAGATTCAAAATTTATGTGTGCTTCCTATAATTTTTTGAGTTTTGAATAATGCCACACAAAAACTTAGGTGGTTTTACACGTTTCAAGCATGTTTACAATTAAAAGATTCAAACTTTATGCACATTTCATATAATTTTTGAATTTTTAAAAATGCAACATCAAAGCTTAGATAATTCTACTTGTTTATAGCATGTTTAAAATAAAAAGAATCAAACTTTATGCATATTTCCTATAATTTTTGAGTTTTGAAAAATACAACACCAAAACTTAGGTAGTTTTTATCATTTTTAGCATGATTACAATCAAAAGATTCAAATTTTATGCACATTTTCTATCATCTTTAATTTTTGAAAAATGCATCATAAAAACTTAGGTAGTTTTCATCATTTTGAGCATGTTTACAATCAAAATATTCAAACATAATGTGTTTCTTATAATTTTTGAGTTTTAAATAATGTAACACCAAAACATAGGTGGTTTTACTTGTATCTATCATGTTTACAATCAAAACATTTAAACTTTATGTGTATTTCCTATAATTTTTGAGTTTTGAATAATGCAACACAAAATCTTAGGTGGTTTTACTCATTTCAAACATGGTTACAATCAAAAGATTCAAACTTTATGCATTTTGCCTATAATTTTTGAGATTTGAATAATGCAACACTAAAACATAGGCAATTTTACTCATCTCAAGCATGTTTACAATAAAAAAAATTCTAGGTTTATGCAATTTCCTTCAATTTTTTATTCTTGAATAATTTAGCACCAAAACTTAGGTAACTTTACTCATTTTGAGTATGTTTACAATCGAATGATTCAAACTTTATGCACATTTCCTATAATTTTTTAGTTTTGAAAAATGCAACACCAAAACTTAGGTATTTTTACTTATTTCAAGCATGTTTATAATAAAAGGATTCAAAATTTATCTATGTTTCCTTTAATTTTTATGTTTTCAATAATCCAACACCAAAACATAGGTAATTTTACTTGTTTTGATAATGTTTACAATCAAAATATTGAAACTTTATTTTTGTTTCATATAATTTTTTAGTTTTGAATAATGGAACACCAAAGCTTAGGTAGTTTTATTCATTTAGAGAATGTTTATGATCAAAATATTCAAACTTTATGCATGTTTACTATAATTTTTGAGTTTTGAATAATGCAACACCAAAAGTTAGGCAATTTTACTCATTTTGAGCATGTTTACAATGAAAAGATTTAATCTTTATGTACATTTCATATAATTTTTGAGTTTTGAATAATGTAACACCAAAACATACACAATTTTACTAGTTATGAACATGTTCACAATCAAAAGATTCAAATTTTATTCATGTTTCTTATAATTTTTGAGTTCTTAATAATGCAACATAAAACTTAGATGATTTTACTCATTTCAAGCATGTTTACTATCAAAAGATTCAAACTTGATGTGTGTTACCTATAATTTTCTAGTTTTGAATAATGCAACACCAAAACATAGGTGGTTTTATTCATTTTAAACATGCTTACATTCAAAAAATTCAAAATTTATGCATGTTTCCTATAATTTTTGAGATTTCAAAAATGTAACACCAAAACTTAAGAAGTTTTACTCATTTTGAACATGTTTACAATCAAAATATTCAAACCTTATGCACATTTCATATAATTTTTGAGTTTTGAATAATGTAATACCAAAGCTTAGGCAATTTCTCTCATTTAGAGTATGTTTACAATCAAAAGATTCAAACTTTATGCATTTTCCCTATAATTTTTGAGTTTTAAATAATGCAACACAAAAAATTAAGTGGTTTTACTCATTTAAAGCATGTTTATAATCAAAATATTAAAAATTTATGCATGTTTCCTATAATTTTTTAGAGTAATGCAACACCAAAACCTAGACGATTTTACTTATTTTGACCATGTTTACAATCAGAAGATTCAAAACTTATGCATGTTTCCTAATTTTTTTGAATTTTGAACAATGATACATAAAAAGTTAGGTGATTTTACTCATTTTGAGTGTGTTTGTAATCAAAATAATGAAAATTTATTCATGTTTCCTATAATTTTTTAGTTTTTAATAATGCAACACCAAAACATATATGGTTTTACTCATTTTGAGAATGTTTACAATTAAAAGATTCAAACTTTATGCATATTTCCTATAATTTTTGAGTTTTGAATAGTGTAACATAAAAACTTAGGTGGTTTTACTCATTTCAAGCATGTTTAGAATCTAAATATTCAAACTTTATGCATGTTTCTTATAATTTTTGAGTTTTGAATAAATCAACACCAAATCTTAAGTGGTTCTACTCTTTTTAAGCATGTTTAAAATAAAAAAATTCAAACTTTATGTACATTTCCTATGACTTTTGAGTTTTTAATAATGTAACACCATAACATAAGTGGCTTTACTTGTTTTGAGCATGTTTATAATCAAAAGGTTGAGAATTTATGTGTGTTTCTAATATTTATTGAGTTTTGGATAATGTAACACCAAAACATAGGCAGTTTTACTCATCTCAGACATGTTTACAATTAAAAGATTCAAAATTTGTGCATTTTTCCAATAATTTTTTAGTTTTAAATAATGCAACACCAAAATGTAGGTGATTTTACTAATTTTGAACATGTTTACAATCAATAAATTCAAACTTTATGCATTTTTCCAATGAAATGCAAATACCCAAATGATCCTTGAAATTCGAGAGTATACACTGAAATCAGAAATATCACATGATTTTTTCCCATTGAATCCATAAACCTAGGGTACCCTAATAAGTTATTCAGCACTATATTTCCAAACATAGAATAAAAAGGGATTTATAATATATATCTAAGCCCAAGATGACAATTAGTAATGAGAAAAGAACAAGATGTCTAATAAACAACATTTGTAAAACATATTAATGCACTTCATCAATAGAAAATAATAGAGAACCATAAAAAATTTCATTAAATTTTTTGAAGAAAATATTATACACATTAGTGTTTTAAAATGTTGTCATAATAACAAGCATGGTTGAATTTGCTCCATGTTGGGTAGGGGAGACATATAAACATAATCTTATATCTTACTAATGGTTGTACAACTATAACCACCTTATCTAGAGAGATAAAATACACACAATAATGATCACAAAATGTAGAAGAGCATATACTAATGAAGAACAACAACAAAAAACAATGACCAACCTTGAATAAAAGAGAAGCTTTTTATTTATATATTTTAAATCTGGGACTGTGGGTCATTATTTTCAAAATTGTAAAATAAACTTTCAAGTACACCAAGATGCTTGGGTGAGAAAACACACTCAATCAGATCATGATCTAAAGAGTGGAGTATTATTATATACTAAATTTACTTGGCCCTTTAGATGTGCCACTTGGAAGCCTTACAAGCTTTCTAGGGTTCTCTGTAAATAGTCCCAATTTCTTGAGTACTATCAAACTGCATGGTAGCACCTTAGGCTTCTTGACCTTTTAACCTATTTTTCCCACTGTCAAATTTAATAATGCTTTTTTGAGAACTTAACACTCAATACATCTATTTTTATCTCAAAGGGTGTTTAACTTTTCAAATCCTCACTCATCATTAGATTGTCCTTACCTGAGCAAACATGATTTGTAGATCTACTTCCATTTGAAATCAAATGGATATTTCATGGGGCCGAAATTTGACACTCACACAACCATCCTAGAATATTTGAATCCCAATGACTACTTACCATGCCTTAAAATTGATGTTTGTATGGTTATTAAAAGATACCTATGAGACCATCATACCTACAATTAAAAAAAAATCTTCAAAGATTTAATTATCGGGCCTCTTATTCCATAAGAATTTGGTTTGTGGGTTCTCTTTCTTTAGCATTCCTATCTTCGACAACATTGTTGTGGGATTTTTATGTTGCAAAAATTGTTACGGTTCTTTTTATTCTTGACACTTTTTCTCGTGAGCCCTTTGTCTGTGGCATTTTTGTCTGTCTCTAGATAATTATTTCGAATATTTTTTCTGATATAATATCCTTAAAGAATTGATCTTTATCAGACCTTTTTGTCACAAACTTTTTTTTAAGACTATTATTTTAAACATTTTATCCACAAGCATTTCCCTGAAGAATATATGAGCTGTAAATTTATCCCAAAAGATTTGAACTTATCATTTTTGTTAAAATAATTGATTTTTATCAGGATTTTTATGTGAGCAAAATGCTCGAAGGATAAGTACCCTTTAATTTTTTTGTGCAGACAAAATGCCTAAAGGAAATGGACCTACAAAAATTTTACCATAGAGAAAAATTCTAAAACAAATAATTCTTTGCGCTTTCTATTGAAGACTTTCCCCAATAGACTCTAAACACTTTATTTACACTAAATAAATATTGAATTAAGACTTAGATAATTTAACATGAACTTGACGTTTCAAAGGAACATTGGAAAATAGGAATATGGCTAAGGACTTAGGCTTTCATACTCGACTTGTTCTAGACTTAGGCATTTACACTTGACAAGATCTCAATTGCTTTAATGCAATTTTGGGCTCTAACATTTACGATCAAAAGATTCAACATTTATTTGTGTTTTATATAATTTTTTAGTTTTCAATAATGCAACATAAAAACTCCTATGGTTTTACTCATTTAGAGCATGTTTATAATCAAAAGATTCAAACTTTATGTGCATTTTCTATAATTTTTGGGTTTTGAATAATGCAACACCAAAACATAGGTAATCGTACTTATTTTGTTCATGTTTACAATCAAAAGATTGAAGCTTTATGCACGTTACCTATAATTTTTGAGTTTTGAATAATAGTACTCCAAAATTTAGGTGGTTTTACTTGTTTCAAGCATGTTTACAATAAAAAGATTCAATGAACATTATTCATGTTTCCTATAGTTTTTGGGTTTTTAATAATGTAACACCAAAACTTAGGCAGTTTACTTGTTTCAAGCATGTTTACAATCAAAAGATTGAAACTTTATGTGTGTTTCTTATAATTTTTGAGTTTTGAATAATCCAAAACTAAAACTTAGGTAGTTTTACTTCTTTTGAGCTTGTTTACAATCAAAATATTTAAACTTTATGCACATTTCCTAGAATTTTAATATTTTGAATAATGCAACACCAAAAGATAGGTGGTTTTACACATTTCAAGCATGTTTAGAATCAAAAGATTCAAATTTTATACATACTTCTTATAATTTTTGAGTTTTGAATAATATAACACCAAAATATAAGCAATTTTACTCATTTCAAGTAGTTAACAATTAAGATATTCAATCTTTATGCATGTTTCCTATAATTTTTGAGATTTGAATATGCAACACCAAAACATAGGTAGTATTACTCATTTTGAGCAATTTTATAATCAAAAGATTCAAAGTTTATGTGTTTCCCATAATTTTTTAGTTTTTAATAATGCAATGCCAAAACATAGGTGGTTTTACTCATTTTGAGATGTTTACAATCAAAAGATTCAAACTTTATGCACTATTCCAATAATTTTTGTGTTTTGAATAATGCAACCCCAAAACTTATGTGATTTTACTCATTTTGATCATGTTTACAATCAAATGATTCAAACTTTATGTGTGTTTCTAACAATTTTTGAGTTTTGAATAATTCAACACCAAAACATAGGTAGTTTTACTCATTTTAAGCATGTTTATAATAAAAAAATTCAAACTTTATGCGAATTTCCTATAATTTTTGAGTTTTACATAATGCAGCAACACCAAAACTTACGTGATTTTACTTGTTTAGATCATGTTTATAATTAAAATATTAAAAATTTATGCACATTTCCTATTTTTTTTGAGTTTTAAATAATAAAATACCAAAACTTAGGTGGTTTTACTCTTTTTGAGAATGTTCACAATCAAAAGATTCAAACTTTATTCATGTTTCTTATCATTTTGGAGTTTTGAATAATGAAACACCAAAACATTAGAAACTTTACTCATTTTGAGGATGTTTCCAATCAACCAAATTGAACTTTATGTGTGTTTCCTATAATTTTTGAGTTTTGAATAATACAACACCAAAACAAAGGTGGTTTTAATCATTTTGAGAATGTTTACAATTAAAAGATTCAAAATTTACACATGTTTCCTATAATTTTTGAGTTTTTAATAATACAACACCAAAACTTTGGTGATTTTACTCATTTTGAGCATGTTTACAATGAAAAGATTCAAACTTTATGTGTGTTTCCTATCTTTTTGATTTTTGAATAGTGCAACACCAAAACTTAGATGATTTTACTCATTTCAAACATGTTTACAATCAAAATATTCAATCCTTATGTGCCTTTATTATAATTTTTGAGATTTGAGTAATGTAACACTAAAACTTAGGTAGTTTTACTCATTTTAAGCATGTTTACAATTAAAAGATTCAAACGGTATGAACTTTTTCTATCATTTTTTATTTTTGAATAATGCAACACCAAAACATAGGGGGTTTTATTTGTTTCAAGCATGTTTATATTTAAAAGAATAAAAATTTATGTGCATTTCCAATAATATTTTAGTTTTAAATAATGCAACACCAAAACTAAGGTAGTTTTACTCATTTAGAGCATGTTTACAATCAAAAGATGCAAACTTTATCCATGTTTGCTTTAATTTTACTCATTTCAAGGATGTTTACAATGAAATGATTCAAGGTTTATGCATGTTTCTTATTATTTTTTAGTTTCAAGTATGTTTACTTATAATCAAAAGATTCAAAACTTATTCATGTTTCCTATAATTTTTGAGTTTTGAATAATGCAACACAAAAACTTAGGTGGGTTTACTTATTTTCAGCATGTTTACAATCAAAATATTCAAACTTTATGCGTATTTCCTATATTTTTTAGTCTTGAATAATGCAACACCAAATTTAGTGGCTTTTACTCTTTTTGAGCATGTTTAAAATCAAAAGATTCAAACTTTATGCACATTTTCTATAATTTTTGAGTTTTGAATAACACAACACCAAAACATAGATAGTTTTACTCGTTTAGAGCATGATTACAATAAAAAAATTTAAGCTTTTTGTGCATTCTCTATAATTTTTAAGTTTTGAATAATACAACACCAAAACATAGATGGTTTTACTAGTTTTCAACATGTTTACAATAAAAATATTCAAATTTTATGTGGATTCCATGTAAATTTTGAGTTTTGAATAATGCAACACGAAAACCTAGGTGGTTTTTCTAATTTCAAGCATGTTTACAATGAAAAGATTTAAATTTTATGCATGGAGCTTATAATTTTTGTGTTTTAAATAATGTAACACCAAAACATAAGTGGTTTTACACATTTTGAGCATATAATTAAAAGATTCAATCTTTATGCACATCAAAACCAAAACTTATGCAGTTTTACTTGTTTCAAGCATGTTTACAATCAAAAGATTTGAACATTGTGCACATTTCCTAATTTTTTTGCTTTTTAAATAATGCAACACTAAAACTTACATAGTTTTACTCATTTAGAGCATGTTTACAATAAAAATATTCAAACTTTATGCATGAATTTTTGAGTTTTAAATAATGCAACATCAAAACGTAGGCAATTTTACTCATTTTGACTATGTTTTAAATCAAAATATTCAAATTTTGTGCATGTTTCTTGTAATTTTTGAGTTTTGAATAATGCACCACAAAAAGTTAGGTGGTTTTACTCATTTCAAGCATGTTTAAAATAAAAGAACTCAAACTTTATGGATGTTTCTTATAAATTTTTAGGTTTGAATAATTCAACACTAAAACTTAGGCCATTTTAAATGTTTAGTTCTGAGTTTTGAAAAATGCAACACCAAAAGCTAGGTGTTTTTAATCATTTCAAGCTTGTTTATAGACAAAAGATTTAAAATTTCTATGCATTTCATATCATTTTTGAGTTTTGAATAATAAAACACCAAAGCTTAGGTGGTTTTACTCCTTTAGAGCATGTAAACAATCAAAAGATTTAAAATTTGTGTGCATTTCCTCTAATTATTGTGTTTTAAATAACACAACACCTGAAGTTAGTTGGTTTTACTCATTTTGAGCATGTTTACAATCAAAATATTAAATATTTATTTGTGATTCTTATAATTTTTGAATTTTGAATAAGGAAAACTAAAGTTTAGGTGGTTTTACTTGTTTCAAACATGTTTATAATCAAAATATTCAATATTTATGCATGTTTCCAATAATTTTAGACTTTTGAATAATGTAGCACCAAAACATAAGTAGTTTTACTAATTTCTATCCTATTTACAATCAATAGATTTAAAATTTATGCATGTTTCCTATAATTTCTAAGTTTTAAATAATGCAACACTAAACCTTAGGTAGTTTTACTCATTTTTAGCATGTTTACAATCAAAAAATTCAAACTTTATGGGCATTTCCTATAATTTCTGAGTTTTAAATAATACAACACCAAAACATAGGTGGTTTTATTCATTTTGAGCATGTTTACAATAAAAAGATTCAAACTTTATGCATGTTTCCTATAATTTTTGAGTTTTGAATAATGCAACACCAAAACATAGGTAGTGTTTATCCCTTTGAGAATATTTTCAATAAAATATTCAAACTTTATGCATTTTTCCTATAATTTTTGAGTTTTGAATAATACAGCACCAAAATCTAGGCAATTTTACTCATTTTGAAAATCGTAAGATTCAAATTTTATTCACATTTCTTATAATTATTGAGTTTTGAATAATACAACACCAAAACTTAGGAATTTTTATTCATTTCAAGAATATTTACAATCAAAGATTTAAACTTTATGTACATTTCTTATAATTTTTTAGTTCTGAAAAATGTATCCCCAAAACATAGGTAATTTTACTAGTTTTGAACATGTTTATAATAAAAATATTTTTAAACTTTATGCATGTTTCCTATAATTTATTGAGTTTTGAATAATGAAACATAAAAAATAGGTAGTCTTACTCCTTTTGAGCATGTTTACAATCAAAATATTCAAACTTATGTATGTTTCTTATAATTTTTAGTTTTGAATAATGTAACAACACCAAAAGTTAGATAATTTTACTCATTTAGAGCATGTTTACAATGAAAATATTCAAAATTTATGTGTTTTTCATATAGTTTTTAATTTTTGAATAATGTAAAACAGAAAAATAGGCAGTTTTATTCATTTTGAGTATGTCTACAATCAAAAGATTCAAATTTTATGCATGTTTTCTATTATTTTTTAGTTTTGAATATAGTAACACCAAAACATAGATGGTTTTACTCATTTTGACCATGTTTGTAATAAAAATATTCAAATTTTATGTGCATTTCCTATAATATTTGAGTTTTGAATAATGCAACACCAAAACATGGGCAATTTTACTTGTTTCAAGCATGTTTACAATCAAAATATTCAAACTTTATGCATTATTCCAATAATTTTTGAGTTTTGAATAATGGAAAAATAAAACATAGTTGGTTTATTCATTTTAAGCATGTTTACAATCAAAAGAGTCAAAATTTAAGTGCATTTCTAATAATTTTTTAGTTTTGAATAATGTAGCACTGAAACTTAAGCAGTTATACTCATTACGAACATGTTTACAATCCAAAGATTCAAACCTTCTATGTGTTTCCTATATTTTTTGAGTTTTGAATATTGTAACACCAAAACATAGGTAGTTTTACTATTTTTGAGTATATTTACAATCAAATTATTCAAACTTTATGCATGTTTCCTATAATTTTTGGGTTTTGAATAATGTAACATAAAACTTAGGCTATTTTACGCGTTTTTTAGCATGTTTACAATCAAACAATTAAAAATTTATGTGCATTTCTTATAATTTTTGAGTTTTTAATAATACAACATGAAAACTTAGGTGGTTTTAATCATTTTGAGATTTTTAACAATCAAAATATTTTAACTTTATGCATGTTTCATATAATTTTTGAGTTTTGAATAATACAACATCGAAGCTTAGGTGGTTTTACTCCTTTAGAGCATTTTAACAATCAAAATATTCAAAATTTGTGTGCATTTTGAATAATTTTTTAGTTTTGAATAATAAAACACAAAAACATTGGTGGTTTTACTCATTTTAAGCATGTTTACAATCAAAATATTAAAACTTTATGTGTTTCCAATAATGTTTTAGTTTTGAATAATGGAAAAGTAAAGCTTAGGTTGTTTTACTTAATTCAAGCATGTTTAAAATTAAAATATTCAAACTTTATGTATGTTTTCAATAATTTTTGAGTTTTGAATAATGCAACATGAAAACTTAAACAATTTTACTTGTTTTGAGCATGTTTACAATCAATAGAATCATACATTATGTATTTTTTCTATAATTTTTGAGTTTTGAATAATCCAACACTAAAACTTATGTAGTTTTACTGATTTTGAGCATGTTTACAATCAAAATATTCAAAATTTATGTGCATTTCATATAGTTTTTGAGTTTTGAATAATACAACATCAAAACATAGGTGGTTTTATTCATTTTGAGCATGTTTATAATCAAAATATTAAAACTTTATTCATGTTTCCTATAACTTTTTTATTTTTGAATAATTCAAAAACAAAACATAGGTAATTTTACTCAATTTAAGGATATTTCCAATAAAAAGATTCAAACTTTATCCACGTTTACTATAATTTTTGAGTTTTTAATAATGCAACAAAAAAATCTAGCTAGTTTTACTCATTTTAAAAACTGTTTACAATCAAAAGAATCAAATTTTAATCCCATTTCATATAATTATTGAGTTTTGAATCATGTAACACCAAAAATTTGGTAGTTTTACTCATTTTAAGCTTGTTTACAATCAAAATATTTAAAATTTATGTGCATTTCTTATAATTTTTTAGTTTTGAATAATGTAACACTAAAACTTAGGTAGTTTTACTAGTTTTGAACATGTTTATAATCAAAATATTTAAAATTTATGCATGTTTCCTATAATATTTTGAGTTTCCAATAATGTAACACCAAAACTTAAGTAGTTTTACTAATTTTAAACTTGTTTATAGTGAAAATATTCAAACTTTATGTGTTTTCCTATAGTTTTTGAGTTTTTAATAATGTAACACCTAAACATAGATAGTTTTACTCATTTCAATTATGTTTAAAATCAAAAGATTCAAACATTATGCATGCTTGTTATAATTTTTTAGTTTTGAATAATACAAAATGAAAACTTAAATGGTTTTACTCATTTTGACCATGTTTACAATCAAAACATTCAAAATTTATTTGCATTTCCTATAATTTGTATGTTTTGAATAATGTAGAATAAAAACTTAGGTAGTTTTTTTTTTTTTTTTGAGAATGTTTACAATCAAAAGATTCAAAATTTATGCATGATTCCAATAATTTTTGAGTTTTGAATGATGGAACACCAAAACATAGTTTGTTTTAATCATTTTGAGCATGTTTACAATTAAAAGATTCAAAATTTATGTGCTTTTACAATAATATTGTAGTTTTGAATAATGTAACTACAAAACTTAAGTTGTTATACTCATTTCAAGCATCTTTACAATCAAAAGATTAAATTCTTTTGCATTTTTCCTATAATTTTTGAGTTTTTAATAATAAAACGCCAAAACTTTGGTGGTTTTACTAATTTTGAACATGTTTACAATTAAAAGATCCAAACTTTATGCACATTTCCTATATTTTTTATGTTTTGAATAATGTTTTGAGAATGTTTACAATGAGAAGATTCAATCGTTATCTACAATTCTTATATTTTTTGAGTTTTGAATAATACAACACCTAAATATAGGTTATTTTACTCATTTCAAGCTCAAAATATTATAACTTATTCATGTTTCCCATATTTTTTTAGTTTTAAATAATGCAACACCAAAACTTAGGCCATCTTACTCATTTATAGCATGTTTACAACTAAAATATTTAATGTTTATGTTCATTTCCTATAATATTTGGGTTTTCAATAATGCACCTCCAAAACATAGGTGGTTTTACTCATTTCAAGAAATTTTACAATCAAAAGGTTTAAACTTTATGCATGTTTCCTATAATTTTTGAGTTTTGATTAATACAACACCAAAAGCTAGGTGGTTGCACTCATTTTGCATGTTTGTTTCAATTTTTTAGTTTTGATTAATGCAAAACAAAAATTTAGGAAATTTTACTTTTTTCAAGCATGTTTTCAATTAAAAAAAATTCAAACTTTGTGCATGTTTCTTATAATTTTTTATTTTTGAATAATGGAACAGAAAAACTTAGGCAATTTTACTCAACTTGAGCATGTTTACAATCAAAAGATTCAAACTTTATGTGTGTTTCCTATAATTTTGGAGTTTTGAATAATGTAACACAAAATCTAAGGGGTTTTTACTTGTTTTGATCATGTTTACAATCAAAATATTCAAAATTTATGTGTGTTTCCTATAAAGATTTGAATAATACAACACTAAAACTTAGGCAATTTTACTCATTTGGACTATGTTTATAATCAAAAGATTCAAACATTATTCACTTTTCCTACAATTTTTGACACTTGAATAATGAAAGACTAAAACATTAATGGTTTTACTCATTTAAGGCATGTTTATAATCAAAAGATTCTAACTTTGTACTTCTTTCCTATGATTTTTGAGTTTTGAATAATGCAACACCAAAATTTAGGTGATTTTACTCATTTTGAGCATGTTTACAATCAAAAGATTCAAAATTTAATCATATTTCAAATATGTTTTAAGTTTTGAATAATGAAACACTAGAACATAGGTGGTTATACTCATATGGAGCATGTTTATAATCAAAAGATTCAAACTTTTTACATGTTTCCAATAATTATTGAGTTTTGAATAATGCAACATCAAAACTTAAGTGGCTATACTCTTTTACAAAATGTTTATAATCAAAACAATTAAAATTTATTTTGATTTCATATAATTTTTGAGTTTTGAATAATGCAAGACTAAAACATAGGTGGTTTTACTCATTTTGAACATGTTTACAACCAAAAGTTTCAAACTTTATGAAAATTTTCTATAATTTTTGAGTTCTGAATAATGCAACACCAAAACTCAAGTGGTTTTACTCATTTAGAGCATGTCTAAAATCAAAAGATTCAAACTCTATGGGTGTTTCATACAATTTTGAGTTTTGTATAATGGAACACCAAAAATTATATAATTTTAATCAATTTAAGAATGTTTACAATCAGAAGATTCAAACTTTATGCACATTTCCTATATTTTGTTAGTTTTGAATAATGGAACACCAAAACTTAGGTAGTTTTACTCATTTTGAGCATGTTTACAATCAAAAGAATCAAACTTTATGTGTATTTCTTATAATTTTTGAGTTTTGAATAATGGAAAACCAAAACTTAGGTGGTTTTACTCATTTTGATCATGTTTACAATCAAAAGGTTAAAACTTTATTCATGTTTCCTATAATTTTTAAGTTTTGAGGAATGCAACACCAAAAATTAGTTAGTTTTACTCATTTCAACCATGTTTATAATCAAAAGATTCATACTTTATTCATGTTTCCTATAAATTTGTATATTTAAATAATTCAACACCAAAACATAGGTGGTTTTACTCATTTTAAACATGTTTACAACAAATAATTCATAATTTATGCACATTTCTTACAATTTTTGAGTTTTAAATAATGTAACACCAAAACTTAGGTGGTTTTACTAGTTTTAAGCATGTTTACAATTAAAAAAAATCAAATTTTATGTGTGTTACCTATATTTTTTGAGTTTTGATTAATGATAGACCAAAACCTATGTAGTTTTACTTGTTTTGATCATGTTTAGAATCAAAAAAATTTAAAATTTATGAGTGTTTCCTATAATTTTTGAGTTTTGAATAATCCAACACCAAAGATTAGGTTGTTTTACTCATTTAGGGTATGCTTAAAATCAAAATATTTAAACTTTATGCAAGTTTCATATAATTTTTAAATTTTGAATAATGCAATAGGGTAAGTGGAAAAAATTGGGGGATAAAAAAGGGAATACCCATGGACATGATTTTTTCCAAATTTTATAAATTTTAAAAATCTATAAATATATTGATATGTCTACACTTAAAATTTGAAGATGGTATTAAAACATGAGTTGTATCATTTAGAGTCTAGTTTCCAAAAATCAATTTTTTTTTAAAAAAAATGGTTAAGTATAAATAGCTCAAACATCTAAAATTTGAAGAGAATCTCCTATTTTTTTTAAAGAAAATAAAGTAGATAGATGGTTGTGCAGCCCACTAGTTTTTTAGACCCTTTAAATATTATTTAAAACCCTTTGGTAAATATTTATATAAGATCTTCTAGTGTGTTACAATTTTTTTAATTATTTTTTTTAAACTTTTCAATTAATAGCTAGTTGTGCATCTCCTCTAACAAGCTCATACAAAATTAAAATTGATTTTTTTTAATGTGTGTAGAATTAGGCCTAGTTTGTTACCATATAATTTGTTTTGTACTTTGAACAACAAAAAGTAAATTACATAGACATAAATAGGCATGTAGTGGCTTAAAAGTTTTAATTAGAAATAAATATAGTTAAAACCCTTAAAATAATACCAAAATTATAAAATAGTATATTTGGAAAGAGGATTGTGTGTCCATCATGATGGTAATAAATTTTTGAATTTTGATGTTGAAATATATAGTGTATTTGGTGATTGAAGTGTAAATTTCTTGGTTTTTGTCAAAAATCTTAGTCTTAGCTGTAGATACATAGTCACAAACCTTTGGCTCAGAAATCCAAGCCATTTTTAAGCCTAA
The DNA here is from genome assembly GCA_037957365.1 of Torreya grandis. NCBI lineage: Eukaryota > Viridiplantae > Streptophyta > Pinopsida > Cupressales > Taxaceae > Torreya > Torreya grandis. Next base: position 545,049 of record JARHVA010005251.1, on the reverse strand, counting down.
AGGCTTAGTTATGAATTCAAATTAAAATATCACATATGTGTTATATAATGTGTATGTGTTATGTATCATATTATATAATGTGTACATGTTATATAATGCATATGTGTTATTTTTTAATAAGACCAAAAACATCTCTAGAAGCATGCGAGAGTTGCACATAAAGGAAACTTTGCCTACAAGCATATATTTACTACTCTAAATGTTAAGTATAAGTTTACATTTATTTATTTATAATTTTATTTTATTTTATTAAATATAATAAATTAGTGTCACTTAGCATCTAATAGATTTGGTCTCATAGTTACATGCCTTGTGATGTGGAAAATAGTTCTTAAAAATCCCTTATGTATTTTAAAGGTAAAAGTATTGAATATAGGGATTTTAGGACATAATTTTTATAATTCATGTCCATTTATGGTAAACATATAGTCATTTTCTATATTTTCATGTCTTTTAGATTCATTCCTAGTATTTCTAAGAGTCTTAGGTTTTTCAAAATTGAAGTTTACAAACCAATCACTTTTAAATTGATGCAAAATTGTCTAACTCGGGTAGCATAGGTCACATTGATGACCTACACACATTAAACAACCACTTTGTGTTAATTTCCCTTGTTCATCATCTCTCCCTTATCTATGATCACTTCTTACGCATGCATCATCACCCCTAATCACTCTTTTATCATTATTAATTATTTATAATCACTTCATCATTGACCCTAATTATCCCTATGCATCTATAATCATTCCCTCATTATACTTGATTACTCCCTTATTGACCCTCTCTATCCTTCATCATCCCTAATCATTCACTCCTTATCCCTCATCACTCCCTTATTGACCCTCACCATCCCTCATAATCCCTAATCACTCCTTAATTATCTCTCAACATCCCTAATAAATCCCTCATTTGCTCTCACCATCTATAATCACTGCTTCATCATCCCTAATCACTCCCTTATTGACCCTCATCATTACTAATCATTTAATAATCATCCATAATCAATCCTATATTTCCCCTCATCATCCATCATGATGAATATCCCTATTGCATACTCTATTTTTCCAAGTTCTCTATTAATATCCACCTAGATTTCACTGTCTTTTCTTGCTTGATATTTATATTTAGACCTTGCATACATTTAAAATTCACATATGAATTTTATTCATTTAATTTATTCTCCACCATTCTATATATGGTCTCACTAAAATATGCATTTTATTCTCCTTTCTCAATGCATTCTATCTCTCTTACTTTGAGACTATCCCCCTACTAGTCTTTATGCTCTATAATAACTTAGATAAAATCTTATCTTTGGTTCCTTAGGATTTAATATGGATATATAAAAAATATATTAACTAATTTTATTCCTCTCTAACTTCTTATTAACCCTACTTAACTTCTCAACACAATCTTCATATCGTACACTACCTCTTACTCTATTATTGACTTTTCTTGTAGAAGATTTTTTGGTTAATTTCCATAGTATGGTCCTATACAAATTAAAATAATAAAATAAATATAAGATATGGATACCCTATAATTTATCCCATATCTTCAAAAAGTTCCTATCTTTGGTTCAGTAATTTGATAAATTTTTTTTGCTCTTTTTACTCTTGGATTAGATCTTTAGGTTCCCTTCTACCATGTCTACCACACAATCCTCGCCCATCCATAATTATCTATAATTACACAAACTAAAAACAATGTAATACATTTATGAATGTTTAAATCAAAATTTTCACCAAATTTCATGTATTATTGATGGTTACAACTCCTAAAAACTCACATTGAAAGTAGAAACCCTAATATAGGGTTTGGACTAGTTTTACATACCTGTGAAGGGTCAAAATGAGATTTAAATATTATAAAGGAATTTACAATGAATATTACTATTATATTAGGTGTTATTTTACCCTATGAATATTTTTAATTTGCTATATTTTCTTTTTTAATTTACAGTAGATTGACTTAACCAAATTTGAATAGATTGTGTACTCAGTCACAGGTCTATAGTAATTGGATAAGAGGTTATTTGTTATAATTAATTATAGAAAGGGATATAAACTAAAATAAATGTTTAAAATACTATTCAAATTTTTTAAAAACTTTAAACAATTAATTACTTCCATTTATAACACTCTATTTGCCAATTTTCATGATACCACTTTGACTGTGTTAAGTTTCTTGATGACTACATGACTATGTTACTTTTATTTTTTCTCATCAAAATATATGAAATATAATTAAAAGAATATAATAATTCATGATAATATGATAATAAAATCGCCAAAATATACTTTTTAATGTTCAATCCAATACATGCATATACCTTTTCACACAGATGTATACTCAAAACTTTTGTTCATAGAAAATAGGTTGTGTTATTCAACACGAATGTCCTTAGCATAATAACAACATTCAATGTTTAAATAATATTAAATAATTGTTATATAAATTTAATAATTAATCATACATTCCAAAATACCACCAAACAAAATCTCCTCTTCTTCAAGTCTCTGACCTTTACTCAGATTTCAAGGCATAGTTTGTAAAATCATATGGTATATTATTTGTAATTCAAACATTCAAAAGATTTGAAAATAAAATGAAAAATTCTAAAATCACCATCAAATAGAATTTATTTTCAATTTAAAAATCACACCAAAATCACAAATAACTTGTTACTAATCATGTTTCACCATTGATCATGTACACTATCGACTATCTTTGCACATATTCAAGAAGATGCAGGGTCTATTTGCTTTATTATCTAAAAATAATCAAAACTTTTCTTTATTCACTTGTTTTGGGTTATTCACATTCATCTCTTTAAATCCTACCCCCTCTAACTCTCTTGACTCTAATTATGAATACAAAATAACACATGGACAAGACTCTCATTACCAAATAACCATCCTAACTAAATTCTATCTTCTTTTGTACATTCTGAGTGTCATCAACTAGATCAAATACTATCATATTTATCAAATATGAGTTTAGGTATATGTGTTGTAACATCCTAAAATCCTCACTAAAGTCTAACAATACCAAATTCAATGTTGGACTTATTTCAACAAGGTTAAAGTCTCTATGAAAGTTTAAAAATTTAAATGAAAGATTTAGAAGGAAAGTCCAATACAAATCTAATTAAAAATTGACACAAAACTAAAAACATATAAAGATTCCTATAAACTTATTATGAACTTGAACATGTTTTAAAGACTCAAAATATGTAAAATAGATCATTATTTACTTTGGGTAGTGATGATATTACATCACCTCATCATCCCTAATAACTACTTCATCATACCTCATAATCTCTAATTACTCATTCCTCATCCCTCATCACCTGTAACCACTCCTTCATTAATCCTCACCATCACTCAACACCCCTAATAACTCCTTCACCATTCCTAATCACTCCCTCATTAACCCTCACCATCCCTCATTATCTCTAATCAATTCCTCCTCATCCCTCCTCATCCTTAATCATTCCATCCAATACCTTGATGGTGATATTATTTTGGGGTTTAACAATTTTAGGAGATACAAGTGGATATTTGAGTGATAGCATAAAATATAAGACAGTGATCAAAATGATATGGAGGCAAATTTAAAACATAAATATTTAACACCTATGAAAAAATAGGGGCTAATTCAAAATGATGTAATTCATAATTGAAAATACACCAAAAAAAGAGAAGAAAGTCAGACCACCATAGCACAAGAATGGGTAGTAAATATATAATGATCACTAAGCTATGTGATTTCCTAAAACCAATCAATTGCTTTCCATATAATTAAATTTTATGATCCAAATAATTACATTCAAGTCCTTTTACTTGTATGTCTATTTATTGAATCATCATACCAAAGAGTGGAAAATAATTTTCAAATGATTAGAATAAGTAATCAAGATTGGAAAGTGGTTCTTAATTCGTAACTTTAAAAGTCAATCCTATCAAGAGTGTCACACTATGATCTCTCTAATTTCACATCCTGAGAAATGGGTACAAGTTATCTAGCACTATAAAAATGTAATTAGATAATAGATTATGAACCCAATGATATGGTTAGTATTAAAAATATTTTTACTTCCCCCAATAATAAATTATATGAATTAAAAACATTGTTTCATTAACAAATGTAGATCAACAGTGATCCAATACACTTCATCATTTCTAATATAAGTCGGTAAATTTTAATTTCTCCTCAATAATATTTTAAAAAATTTAAATTTAAATTTACACATCATCCATAACCATACACTAGTGTATGGTCTAGTGTAGGCCTTGAGAAATGGATCACCTAGTAGTGTCACTTGGTGTACAAAATCAAACTTTTTAAACATGCAATCCTTTGTGACATCTCACAGTTAGAGGTGTGTGATGTTTTACATGTGTTAAACCATATATTTACCATTTATATATAGTTTATGAATTAAATCCACGAAATTTTGTGATAGATTGTCATGATCTGAAATACCATATATCATAGTTAACTCATAAGCTTTTAGTCATTAGTGCTAGTTATTACAAGAATCTTGTCAATTATAGTAATAAGTATACTCTTAATGGTAAGAATTAAATGTAATAACATCCTTAAATCACATTATAATAGTTTGTTTTATCCAACAATAACAAAGACAAAATAATTGAACCATAAACTAGATGAATACAAGGATATCTTTTAGTCACCTAAATAAGTTCCTACATGTTGTACACTAAATAATACTATTGATTTGATTCGTTAACTACCTTTACCTCAAACATATTTATACAACATATAATTTTTAGAGAATGAATAGATAAAGTGGTAGATCCAAGAAATTGTGGATAATAGACACAATATGCCCAAATAATTGACTTGTTGAAGCCCAATTGTGTTTGTGCCAAAGCTATGAATCAATTAAATAATCTTAATAGGATTAAAGTGAATAACTATTATTCACATTTACATATTAATGAATTTTTATTCCATATCCATGGTGTTTATGTCTTTTCTAAAATTTATCTTAAGTTTGGGTATCAACATATTCATGTTAAACCTCTAGACATTTGGAATATAGTCTTAAAAACAAAGGAAGGATTGATTAACTAATTGGTTATGCCTTCTAAGTTAAGTCATGTAATAAGTTAATTAATTTAAAAATATTTAATGAAATATTTAATCCCTTTACATATGTAATTTTTTAATCTACCATGATGACATCTTAATCTTTAGGAAACATGGGATGAACATATACACCATGTTGAACTAGTGTTTCACATTTTACAGAAATATATTTTTATGGTAACATGTATAAATGTTCATTTTTCATGCAACACATAAAATATTTTGGATAAATTACCCACATAAGGAGTTCATATTTTAACCTAACCAATATTAAAGTCACAAAAAAATGGGAAACACTGAATAACTTTGTATCTGATTCAAATCTTCTCAGAATTAGAAAATTATACAAGATATTTGTGTTTAATGTTTATCTTTTGAAGCAAACTAACAAAGGTGGAATGGATTAAAGTTTCATCTAGTCATATGCACAAAAATAATAATTCAATGAACTAAAATTCAAAATATATTTTGTGTTACTAATTATGTTACTTAAATATAAATTTGGAAGATCATCCAATTGATTCAGTAATAAAATTGACTATCACTAATGGGTATTGACTACACAAGTCCTAGAAAAGAGTTAATTTTTATTATAATTGATTAAACAATATATGAATAGAATTAAATATATATTTAGACTATATACTTATGTTAGATGATGAGGGCGATATTATGGATGGTAAGAGATGGTGAGGTCCAATGATGGAGTGATGAGGGATGGTGAGGGTCAATGAGGTAGTGATTAGTGATGATTAGGGATGAAGAAATATTGAATATGGATTATGAAGGATGAAAAAGGAGTTATTAACTATGATGAGAGATGGTGATAATCAATGGAGTGATTAAGAATAAAAAACCTAGGGAGATGATGAGAGATAATGAAGGTTAATTAGGGAGTGACTAGGGATGAGGAGGGAGTGAATAGAGATGAAAAGTGATTAGATATGAGGAAAGAGTTATTAGGGATGATGAAGGATGGGGAAGGAGTGATTAGGGATAATGATGGATAATGAGGGTCAATGAAGGAGTGATTATGGAAGATAAGGGAGTGATTAGAGATGACTAGGGATAGTGAAGGTCAATGAGGGAATGATTAGGGATAATGAGGAATGATGAGAGAGTGATTAGGGGTAATGATGGATGATTAAAAATTAATCAAGGATGAGTGAGGGATGATAAACAAGTGATATTTAAGGTCATCAATATGACCTACACTACCCCAAACACACCACTTTGGATGAATTTCAAGTGAGTAGTTTTCAAACATCAATTTTAACAAACCTAAGATTCCTATAAATTTTAGGAATCAATCTCAAAGGCACAAAAACCTAAAACATGAATATATGTTTACTTAAAATAGATATCAGTTACAAAAGTTATATACTTAAATCTCTATGTTTAATACATAGACCCTACAAATGCCTAAATACTAACTAGATTGGATTTTGAAAAACTATTTTTCACATCATAAGGTGTACAACTATGAGACCAACTCTATCAGATGTTGAGTGACCCTAATTTCTTATATTTATTAAAATAAATTTGAAGTATAACAAAATAAAGTAACAATATAAATGTAAATATAATATGTTTTATAAAATTTATGCATTACATAACATGTATACGCTCTATACCATGTACATGTTATTTGAATTTCAATTTGAATTTAAAACATTGCATTAATGTATAAAAAACACTAATACATATGTGTTATTGTTTTTATAATAACATAATCACATTACACATTAAGACAATCGCATTATGACTTGGTGATTACCAAGCCGTAATTTAAATAACATGATTGTTTTAATTAAATATGATCATCATGTTAACTAAATAACATGATTACATTATTTATTTACACAATCATGGTACCTAAAATACCCATAGAATTATCCCCTAACTCGGTGCACTTACCCACCACCAAAGCTTAGGTGGTTTTACGCAATTAGAGAATGTTTACAATGATAGTATTCAAAATTTATATGCATTTTCTATAATTTTTGAGTTCTCAATAATGTAGCACCAAAAAATAGGTAGTTTTATTCATTTTGAGCATGTTTACAAATAAAAGATTCAAAGTTTATGTGCATGTCCCATAATTTTTGAGTTTTAAATAATACGACACCAAAAATTAAGTGGTTTTACTCATTTGAGCATTTTTACAATTAAAATATTCAAAGTTTATACATGTTTCCTATAATTTTTGAGTTTTGAAAAATGAAACACCAAAACATAGACAATTTTAATTGTTTCAAACATGTTTGCAATCAAAAAATTCAATCTTTAAATGTGCTTCCTATAATTTTCTAGTTTAGAATTATGTAACACCAGAATTAGGAAGTTTTACTTGTTTTGAGCATGTTTACAATCCAATAATTCAAACTTTATGTGTATTTCAAAATAAAATTGACTTTTGAATAATGTAACACCAAAAGATATGTGGTTTTACTCATTTGGAGTATTTTTTCAATTAAAATATTTAAACTTTATGTGTGTTTCCTATAGTTTTTGAGTTTTGAATAATGCAACACCAAAAGTTAAGTAGTTATACTCCTTTCATGCATGTTTACAATCAAAATATTCATGTTTTATGTGAATTTCCCATAATTTTTAAGTTTTGAATATAGCACCAAAACATGGGTAGTTTTACTCATTTTGAGCATGTTTAAAATGAAAAGATTCAAACTTTATTCATGATTCATATAATTTTTGTGTTTTGAATAATGCAACACCAAAACTCATGAAATTTTACTCATTTTGAGAATGTTTACAATGAAAATATTTAAACTTTATGCAGTATTCCTATAATTTTTGAGTTTTGAATAATGCAACACCAAAAATTAGATGGTTTTACTCATTTCAAGCATGTTTATAATCAAAAGATTCAAAATTTATGCATGTTTCCTATAATTTTTGAGTTTTGAATAATGGAAAACCAAAACATAGGTAATTTTACTTGTTTTGAGCATGTTTAAAATCAAAAGATTCAAAAATTATGAACATTTCTGATCATTTTTGAGTTTTGAATATTGCAACACCAAAACTTAAGAAGTTCTACTCATTTTGAGCATGTTTACAATCAAAAGATTTAACATTTATGTGTTTCCTATTGATTTTTAGTTTTGAATAATGCAACACAAAAACTTAGGTAGTTTTACTCATTTTGAGCATGTTTACAATCAAAATATTCAAACTTTATCTATATTTCCTATAATTTTTGAGTTTTGAAAAATTCAACATCGAAACATAGGTCATTGTACTCATTTTGCTAATATTTACAATCATAAAATTTAAAATTTATGTGCATTACCTATAATGTTTGAGTTTTGAATAATGCAACAACAAAAGTTAGGTGGTTTTACTCATTTTATGCATGTTTACTATCAAAAGATAAAACTTTATGTGCATTTCATATAATTTTTGAGTTTTGAATAATGCAACACCAAAGCTTACATGGTTTTACTCTTTAGAGCATGTTTACAATCGAAATATTCAAACTTTATGTGTATTTCCTATAATTTTTGAGTTTTGAATAATGCAACACCAAAACTAAAGTAGTTTGACTCATTTTGAGCATGCTTAAAATCAAAAGATTCAAAGTTTATGCATGTTTTCTACCATTTTTAATTTTTTTATAATGCAACACAAAAACATAGGAAATTTTACTCATTTTAAGCATGTTTACAATCAAAAGATTCAAACATTATATGTGTTTCCTATAATTTTTGAGTTTTAAACAATGTAACACCAAAATTTAGGTGGTTTTACTCATTTTGATCATGTTTACAATCAAAACATTTAAACTTTATCAGTGTTTCCTATAATTTTTATGTTTTGAATAATGCAACACTAAAGCTTAGGTGGTTTTACTCATTTTGATCATGTTTAAAATAAAAAGACTCAGACTTTTTATACATTCCCTATAATTTATGAGAGTTGAATAATGAGAAATCAAAACTTAGGTGGCTTTACTCATCTCAATCATGTTTACAATCAAAATATTCTAACTTATGCACATTTCCTACAATTTTTGAGTTTTAAATAATGCAAGAACAAAACTTAGGTAGTTTTAATCATTTCAAGGATGTTTACAATTAAAGGATTCAAACTTTATGCATGTTTTCTATAAATTCTAAATTTTGAATAATGCAACACTAAAACATAGGCAGTTTTTCTCATTTTCAGCATGTTTTCAATCAAACAATTCAAAATTTATGCATGTTTCCTATAATTTTTGAGTATTGAATAATGCAACACCAAAACTTAAGTGGTTTTACTCATTTTAATAATGTTTAAAATCAAAATATTCAAACTTTAAGCATGTTTCATATAATTTTTGAGTTTTGAATAATGTAACACCAAATCTTAAATGGTTTCACTCCATTAGAGCATGTTGATAATCAAAAGATTCAAACTTTATGCACATTTCTTATAATTTATGAGTTTTGAATAATGCAACACCAAAACGTAGGTTGGTTTGATCATTTTGATAATGTTTACAATCAAAATATTTAAACTCTATGCACATTTCTTATAATTTTTGAGTTTTGAATTATTCAACACCAAAACTTAGGCAATTTTACTAGTTTCAAGAATGTTCACAATCAAAAGATTCAAACTTGATGCATGTTTCCTATAATTTTTGAGTTTTGAATAATGTAACATAAAAGTTAGGTGGTTTTACTTGTTTTTGAGCATGTTTACAATCAAAAAATTCAAACATTATGTGTGTTTCCTATATTTTCTGAGTTTTTTAAAATATAACACCAAAACTTAGGTGGTTTTACTCATTTCAAACATGATTATAATCAAAAAATTCAAAATTTTGCATGTTTCTTATAATGTTTTACTTTTGAATAATACAACACCAAAACTTAGGATGTTTTACTCATATCGATCATGTTTACAAATTAAAATATTCAAACCTTATGCATGTTTAATATAATTATTGAGTTTTGAATAATACAACACCAAAGATTAGGTGGTTTCAATCATTTAGAACATGTTTACAATCAAAAGATTCAAAATTTATGCGTGTTTCAAGCATGTGTACTCATTTTGATCATGTTTACCATCAAAAGATTCAAACTTAAGTGGTTTTACTCATTTCAAGCATGTTTAAAATAAAAATATTAAAACATTTTGCATGTTTACTATAATTTTTGAGTTTTTAATAGTGCAACACCAAAACATAGGAAATTTTACTCATTTTGATAATGTTTACAATTAAAAGATTCAAACTTTATTTATATTTCCTTTCTTTTTTTGAATTTTTAACAATACAACACAAAAACATAGGAGATTTTACTCATTTGGAGTATGTTTACAACCAAGAGAATCAATCTTTATTCATGTTTCTATAATTTTTTAGATTTGAATAATATAAGTCCAAAACTTAGGTGGTTTAACTCATTTTGAGTAGGTTTACAATCAAAAGATTCAAATTTTACACTATTTTCCTATAATTTTTTATTCTTGAATAATGCAACATCGAAACATAAGTGGTTTTACTCATTTTGAGCATGTTTAAAATCAAAAGATTCAAAATCTATTCATGTTTCCTATAGTTTTTGAGTTTTAAATAACACAACACAAAAACATAGGTGGTTTTACTCTTTTCGAGCATGTTTAAAATCAAAAGATTCAAAATTTATGCACATTTGCTATCATTTTTGAGTTTTGAATAATGCAACAACAAAACATAGGTTATTTTTATTATTTTGAGCATGTTTACAATCGAAAGATTTGAAATCAAAATATTCAAACTTTATGCGTGTTTCCTATAATTTTTGAATCTTAAATAATGCAATACCAAAACTTAGGTGATTTTACATGTTTTGAGCATGTTTACAATCAAAAGATATAATTTTTATGCGTGTCTCATATAATTTTTGAGTTTCAAATAAAACAACACCAAAACATAGGTAGGGTGACTCATTTTGAGCATGTTTAAAACCAATAGATTCAAACATTATATGCATTTCCTATAATTTTTGAGTTTTGAATAATGTAACACCAAAACATAAGTAATTTTACCTATTCTGAGAATGTTTGCAATCAAAAGATTCAGTATTTATGTGTTTTTCCTATAATATTTTTGTTTTGAATAATGAAACACAAAACATAGGTAGTTTTACTCATTTCAACCACGTCTACAATCAAAATATTGAATCTTTATGTGCATTTCCTATAATTTTTGAATTTTGAATATTACAACACCAAAACTTATGTAGTTGTACTCATTTTGTGGGTTTACTCTTATCGAGCATGTTTGCAATCAAAGATTACAATTTTATGCATGTTTTTTATAATTTTTAAGTTTTTAATTATGCAAGACCAAAACTTAGGTAGCTTTACTTCTTTGGAGCATGTTTGCAATTAAAATATTGAATCTTTTTTCATGTTTCCTATAATTTTTTAGTTTTGAATAATACAATAATAAAACATAGGCTATTTTACTCATTTTGAGCATGTTTACAATCGAAAGATTCAAATGTTATATGTATTTCCTATAATATTTGAGTTTTGATTAATGGAACACAAAAACTTAGGTAATTTTAAATGTTTTGAGCATGTTTCCAATCAAAAGATTCAAACTTTAAGTATGTTTCCTATACTTTTTATGTTTTGAATAATGCAACACCAAAACATAGGTGTTTTTACTCATTTCAAGCATGTTTACATTCAAAGGATTTAAAATTTATGTACGTTACCTATAATATTTGAGTTTTGAATAATACAACACTAAAACGTATGCAATTTTGGTTATTTTGAGCATGTTTACAATCAAAAGATTCAAACTTTATCCATGTTTCCTATAATTTTGGAGTTTTGAATATTGCAACACAAAAACATATGTGGTTTTACTCATTTTGAGCATGTTTACAAACAAAACATTCAAAATTTATGTGCATTTCTTATAATTTTTTAGTTTTGAATAATGTAACACCAAAACATAGGTGATTTTACTCATTTCAAGACTGTTTACAATCAAAATATTAAAAATTTAGGTATATTTTCTATAATTTTTGAGTTTTGAATAATGTAACTCCAAAACCTAGGTAATTTTACTCATTTCAAGCATGTTTACAATTAAAAGATTCAAACTTTATGCGTGTTTCTTATAATTTTTGTGCTTTAAATAATCCAACACTAAAAATTAGGCAATTTTACTCATTTTGAGCATGTTTACAATCAAAAGATTCAATGAGTTTTGAATAACTCAACACCAAAACTTAGACGGTTTTACTCATTTTGAGCATGTTTACAACCAAAAGATTCAACATTTATGTGTTTTGTATTTATTTTTGAGTTTTGAATAATGTAACACAAAATTTGAGGTGGTTTTAATCCTTCTAAGCATGTTTAATAAGATTTAAATTTTATGTGTATTTCCTATATTATTTTAGTTTTGAATAATGCAACAACAAAACATAGGTAGTTGTTCTTGTTTGAAGCATGTTTACAATTAAAATATTAAAACTTTATTCATATTTCCTATAATGTAACACCAAAACTTAGGCAATTTTACTCATTTTGAGCATGTTTACAATCAAAAGATTCAAATTTTAGGTGTGCTTCCTATAAATTTTTAGTTTTGAGTAATGCAACACCAAAAAAAATTTAGTTTTACTCATTTCAGAATGTTTACAATCAAAATATTCAAACTTTACGTGCATTACCTATAATTTTTGAGTTTTGAATTATGCAACACTAAAACTATGGTGGTTTAACTCATTTTGATAATATATACAATCAAAAGACTTAAATTTTATATAAGTTTCCTATATTTTTTGAGTTTTAAATAAGGAAATACCAAAACATACGCAATTTTACTCATTTCGAGCATGTTTTTAATCAAAAGGTTAAAAATTTATTCATGTTTCCTATAATTTTTTAGATTTAAATAATGCAACATAAAAAATTAGGTGGTTTTATTCCTTCCAAGCATTTTTAAAATCAAAATATTCAATCTTTATGCATGCTTATTATTATTTTTGAGTTGTAAATAATGCAACACCAAAACTTAGGTAGTTTTACTCATTTTGAGCATGCTTTCAATCAAAAGGTTCAAACTTTATTCATGTTTCCTATAAATTTTGAGTTTTGAATAATACAACAGAAATACATAAATGGTTATACTCATTTTGAGCATGTTTACAATCAAAAAATTCAATCTTTATGCATGTTACCTATAATTTTTGGGTTTTGAATAATGCAACACCAAAACATAGGCAGTTTTACTTATTTTGAGCATGTTTACAATCAAAAGATTCAAAGTTTATGCATGTGTCCTATAATTTTTGAGTTTTGAATAATAAAACACCAAAATCTAAGTGGTTTTATTCATTTTATGCATGTTTACAATTAAAAAAATTAAACTTTGTGTGTATGTTATAAATTTTGAGCTTTGAATATTGTGATACTAAAAATTAAGTGGGTTTACCCATTTTGAGCATGTTTACAATAAAAAAATACAAACTTTATATTTATTTCCTATAATTTTGGAGTTTTGAATAATGTAATACTAAAACTTAGGTAATTTTACTCATTTCGAACATGTTTACAATCAAAATATTCAAATTTTATACACAATTGCTATAAGTTTTTATTTTTGAATAATTTAACACCAAAACTTAAGCAATCTTACTTGTTTTAAACATGTTTACAATCAAAATATTCAAAATTTATGCATGTTTCCTATAATTTTTGAGTTTTGAATAACACAACACCAAAATTTAAGTAGTTTTACTCATTTCAATCATGTTTACAATCAAAAGACTCAAACATTATGTACATTTCCAATAATTTTTGAGTTTTGAAAAATGTAACCTCAAAACATAAGTAGTTTTACTCATTTTGAGCATGTTTAAAATAAAAAGATTCAAACTTTATCCATGTTTCATATAAAATAATTTCAAGCATGTTTCAAATAAAAAGGTTCAATATTTATGCATGTTTCCTATAATTTTTGAGTTTTGAATAATAGAACATCAAAACTTGGGCAATTTGATTCATTTTAAGCATGTTTAAAATCAAAATATTCAAATTTTATGCACATTTCTTATATTTTTTGAGTTGTGAATAATGTAGCACCAAAACATACACAATTTTACTTGTTTTGAACATGTTTAAAATAAAAAGATTCAAACCTTATGCATGTTTCCTATGATTTTTTAGTTTTGTATAATGAAACACAAAAAATTAGGTGGTTTTACTTGTTTAAATCAAGTTTACAATTAAAGGATTCAATATTTATGCATTGTTCCTAATTTTTTTGTGTTTTGAATAAAGCAACACCAAAACATAGGTGATTTTACTCATTTTGAGCATGCTTAAACTTAAAAGATTCAAACTTTATGTGCATTTCCTATATTTTTTGAGTTTTGAATAATGTAAGACCAAAACTTGAGCAATTTTAATATTTTTGAGCATGTTTAAAATAAAAAGATGCAAAATTTATGCACATTTCCTATATACTTTGAGTTTTGAATAATGCACCAGCAAAACATAAGCGGTTTTACTCATTTTGAGAATGTTTAAAATGAAAAGATTCAAACTTCATGTGTATTTCAAATAAATTTTGTGTTTTGAATAATGAAAAATAAAAGCATAGGTTGTTTTACTCATTTTGAGCATGTTTACAATTAAAGGATTCAAACTCTATGCACATTTCCTATAATTTTTGACTTTTGAATAATACAACACCAAAAAATTTGTGATTTTTCTCATTTTGATGTTGTTTACAATTAAATGATTCAAACTTTAAGCATGTTTCATATTATTTTTGAGTTTTGAGTAATGCAACACCAAAATTTGGGTAACTTTACTAATTTTGATCATGTTTACAATCAAAAAATTCAATCTTTATGTGTGTTTCCTATAATTTTTGAGTTTTGAATAATGCAACACAAAGAGTTAAGAATTATTGCTCATTTCAATGATGTATAGAATCAAAAGATTAAAGCTTTATGTCTATAATTTTTGAGATTTAAATAATGCAACACCAAGACTTAGGTAGTTTTACTTGTTTCGAGCATGTTTACAATCAAAAGATTCAAACTTTATGCATGTTTCCTATAACATTGAAATATTTTAACACCAAAACATTGGGATTTTTACTCATGTTAAGAATGTTTACCTTTAAATGATTCAAACTTTATACAAATTTCTTATAATTTTAGAGTTTTAATTATTGTAACACCAAAACTTAGGTAAATTTGCTCATTTTGAGCATGTTTATAATTAGAAGATTCAAACTTTATGTGCATTTCCTATAATTTTTGAGTTTTGAATTATGGAACACCAAAACATAGGTGGTTTTAGTCATTTCATGCATGTTTACAATCAAAAGATTTAAACTTTATGTGTATTTCCTATGATTTTTTAGTTTTCAATAATGCAACACCAAAACTTACATAATTTTTCTCATTTCTAACATGTTTGCAATCAAAAAATTCAATTTTTTTTTACCTTTCCTATTTTTTTTGTGTTTTATATGAAGGTCAAATGAGGAGAAACTCCTCCCATAATATGGACATTTCGTACAAGTGATAATGTATCTATCCACAAAGGATTTGACTTTTAACGACTTACTGACATAAAGGATTTTTACAAATTATGACACTCTCAACACATTTGAAAAACAACTCTAAACTTTTTGATAATAATGACTCAATTTTTGACAAATTTTTCATTTCTTTTGTACTACCAAAAGATTTACTATGACTTGACTTTTCACAACTTAATATTAAATATTTGTGACCAACACATTTACTAATAAATTTTAAATGGCTTAAATTCATATGACTTAAAAGACATTTTAGACTCAACATAATAACAAATGACTTTTATTGAAATCAAAACAAACTTTACCTATTAAACTAAAATTAAGTCTTTATCACATAATAAACTAAGAAAATAGAAACTAAATAGAAGATAAACTATAATTTTCTATAATTGTTTAGTTTTGAATAATCCAACACCAAAACCTAAGTAGTTTTACTTATTTCGAGCATGTTTACTTACAATCAAAAGATTCAAAATTTATACATGTTTCCTATAATTTATGAGTTTTTAATAATTCAACACTAAAACTTAGGTAATTTTTTAATTCTTGAATAATGCAGCACCAAAACATAGGTGGTTTTACTCACTTTGAGCGTGTTTACAATCAAAATATTTAAACATTAAGCACATTATATATAATTTTTGAGTTTTGAATAATGCAACACTAAAACATAGATGGTTTTACTCCTTTTGAGAATATTTACAATTAAAATATTCAAACTTTATGCATGATTCCCATAATTTTTGTGTTTTAAATAATACAACACCAAAACGTAGGCAGTTTTACTCATTTTGAGCATGTTTAAAATTAAAATATTCAAACTTTATTCTCATGTCCTATAATTTTATAGTTTTGAATAATGTAACACATAAAATTAAGTTGTTTTACTAATTTCAAGCATGTTTACAATCAAAACATTTGAACTTTATGTGCATTTCCTATCATTACTGAGGTTTGAATAATGCAACACTAAAACATAGGTGGTTTTACTCATTTTGTGCATGTTTACAATTAAAAGATTCAAACTTTATATGTACTTCGCATAATTTTTGAGTTTTGAATAATGCAACACAAAATCCTATTTAGTTTTACTCATTTTGAGCACATTTACAATTAAAAGATTCAAACTTTATATGCATTTTCTGTAATTTTTGAGTTTTGAATATAGCAACACCTTAACTTATGTGGTTTTACCCATTTTGACCATGTTTACAATCACAAGATTTAAACTTTTTGCATATTTTTTATAATTTGAGTTTTTAATAATGTAACAACAGAACTTAGGTAGATTTACTAATTTTGAACATGTTTACAATCAAAAAATTCAAACTTTATGTGCATTTCCTATAACTTTTGAATTTTAAATAATGTAACAAAAAGACTAAGGTGGTTTTACTCATTTTGAGCATGTTTACAATAAAAAGATTAAAAATTTAAGCATATTTCCTATAGTTTTTGAGTTTTAAATATTACAACACCAAAACATAGGTGCTTTTACTCATTTCATGCATGTTTATAATCAAAAGAATCAAATTTTATGCATGTTTCCCTTAATTTTTGAGTTTTGAATAATGCAACACCAAAACATAGATAGTTTTACTCATTTTGAGCATCTTTACAATTAAAAGATTCAAACTTTATGCACATTCCCTATAAGTTTTATGTTTTTAATAATGCAACACTAAAACTCAGATGGTTTTAATAATTTTGAACATGTTTACAATCAAAAGAATTAATCTTTATGTGTGTTTCCTATAATTTTAGAGTTTTGAATAATTTGACACCAAAACATAGGCGGATTTTCTTGTTTTGAACATGTTTATAATCAAAAGATTCAAAGTTTATGTGTACTTCATATACTTTTTTGTGTTTTGAATAATGTAACACAAAACCATAGATGGTTTTACTCATTACAAGCATGTTGACAATCAAAAGATTCATAATTTATGTGCATTTATTATAATTTTTGAGTTTTGAATAATAAAACACCAAAACATAGGTGGTTTTACTCATTTCTAGCATGTTTATAATCAAAAGACTCAAACTTTATCCACGTTTCATATAATTTGAGTTTTGAATAATTCAACACCAAAACATAAGTAGTTTTACTCATTTCGAGCATGTTTACAATCAAAATACTCAAACTTTATGCATATTTCCCATAATTTTTGAGTTTTGAATAATTCAACATCAAATCCTATTTAGTTTTACTCATTTTGAGCACGTTTACAATTAAAAGATTCAAACTTTGTGTGCATTTTCTATAATTTTTGAATTTTCAATAATGCAACACCAAAACTTATGGGGTTTTACCCATTTTGACCATGTTTACAATCAAAAGATTTAAACTTTTTGCACATTTTTTATAATTTCAGTTTTGAATAATGTAACGAAAAAAGCTTAGGTAGTTTTACTAATTTTGAACATGTTTACAATCAAAAAATTCAAACATTATGTGCATTTCCTATAACTTTTGAATTTTAAATAATGTAACAAAAAGACTAAGGTGGTTTTACTCATTTTGAGCATGTTTACAATCAAAAGATTAAAAATTTAAGCATATATCCTATAATGTTTGAGTTTTAAATATTCCAAAAATCAGAACACAGGTGGTTTTACTCATTTCATACATGTTTCTAATCAAAAGAATCAAACTTTATGCATGTTTCCTATAATTTTTGAGTTTTGAATAATGCAACACCAAAACTTAGGTGATTTTACTCATTTTGAGCATGTTTTCAATCAAAAATTCAAATTTTATGTGATTTTCCTGTAATTTTTGAGTTTTGAATAATGCAACACCAAAACTTTGGTAGTTTCACCCATTTTAAACATGTTTAAAATAAAACTATTCAAATCTTATGTGTGTTTCCTATAATTTTTGAGTTTTAAGTAATGCAACACTAAAACTTAGGTGGTTTTTCTAGTTTTGAGCATGTTTACAATCAAAAGATTTAAAATTTATGTGTGTTTCCTATAATTTTTGAGTTTTGAACGATGCAGCACCAAAACTTAATCAGTTTTACTCATTTCAAGCATGTTTACAATGAAAAGATTTAAACTTTATGTGTGTTTCATATTATTTTTGAGTTTGAATAAGGCAACACCAAAACATAGGTGGTTTAACTCATTTTGAGTATGTTTACAATCAAAATATTCATATTCTATGTGTGTTTCCTTAAAATTTTGAGTTTTGAATAATACAACACCAAGTATTATGAAGTTTAACTCATTTTGAGCATGTTTATAATGAAATGATTCAAACTATATGCAAATTTATTGTAATTTTTGAGTTTTGAATAATGCAACACCAAAACTTAGCTGGTTTTAATAATTTCAATCACGTTTACCATCAAAATTTTTGAAAGTTAAAACACCTTCCCATTAATTTTTGAGTTTTTAATACTCAACACCAAAACATAGTTGGTTTTACTCATTTCAAGGATGTTTACAATCAAAATATTCAAACTACACTTGTGTTTCTTATAATTGTAAAGTTTTAAATAATGCAACACTAAAGAATAGGCAATTTTACTAGTTTTTAGCTTGTTTACAATTATAGATTCAAATTTTATGCTCTTTTTTTATAATTTTTGAGTTTTGAATAATGAAACACCAAAAACTTTCTTAGTTTTACCCATTTTGAACATGTTTACAATCAAAAGATTCAAAATTTATGTGTGTTTCCTATAATTTTTGAGTTTTGAATAATGTAACAATAAAACTTAGGTGGTTTTACTTGTCTTGAAAATGTTTACAATCAAAAGTTTCAAACATCATGTGTGTTTCCTAAACCTTAGGTAATTTTACTCATTTTGAGCATGTTTACAATCAAAAGATTCAAAGTTAGTTCATGTTTCCTATAAATTTTTAGTTTTTAATAATGCAAAACCAAAACTTAAGTGGTTGTACTCTTTTTGCGCATGTTTAAAATCAATAGATTCAAACTTTATGTGTATTTCTTATGATTTTTGAGTTTTGAATAATACAACACCAAAACTTATGTGGTTTTATTTGTTTCGAGCATGTTTACAATAAAAATATTCAATATTTATATTCATTTCCTATAAGTTTTGAACTTTGAGTAACGCAAAACCAAAACATATGTGGTTTTCCTCATTTTAAGCATGTTTACTATCGAAATATTAAAACTTTTCATGTGTTTCCTATAATATTTTTGTTTTGAGTAATGGAACACCAAAACATAGGTAGTTTTACTCATTTTGAACATGTTTAAAACTAAAAAAATTCAAACATTATGCACATTTACTATAATTCTTAAGTTTAGAATAAAGCAACACCCAAATTTAAGTGGTTTTATTCATTTTGAGCATATTTACAATTAAAAAATTTAAACTTTATGCATGTTTCATATAATTTGTGAGTTTTGAATAATGAAACACCAAAACATAGACCATTTTACTCATTTGGAACATGTTTATAGTTAAAAAAATCAAAATTTATGCATGTTTCCTATAATTTTTGAGTTTTGAATAATGCAGCACCAAAACTTGGGCCATTTTACTCATTTAAAGCATGTTTAGAATCAAAAGATTCAAAATTTATGTCTATTTCCTATAATTATTGAGTTTGGAATAATGCAACACCAAAGCCTAGGTGTTTTTATTCATTTAGAGCATGTTTACAATCAAAAGGTTCAAACTTTATGCATATTTTCTATAATTTTTGAGTTTTGAATAATACAACATAAAAACATAGGTAATTCTACTTATTTTGAGCATGTTTACAATAAAAAGATTGAACTTTATTTCTATTTCCTATAACTTTTGAGTTTTGAATAATGTAACATAGAACATATGTGGATTTTCTTGTTTTGATCATGTTTACAATAAAAAAATTCAAATTTTATGCTAGTTTCTTATAATTTTTGAGTTTTGATTAATGCAACAATAAAATTTAGGTGATTTTACTCATTTCAAGCATGTTTACACTAAAAGAATTCAATATTTATATGCACTTTCTACTATTTTTTTAGTTTTGAGTAATGCAATACCAAAACACAAGCAATTTTACTCATTTTCAACATGTTTACTTACAATCAAAAGATTCAAACTTTATGCACATTCATATAATTTTTTATTATTGAATAATGCAACATCAAAACTTAGGTGGTTTTATGAATTTGAAGCATGTTTAGAATCAAAAGATTCAAAATTTACGTGCATTACCTATAATTTTTGAGTTTTGAATAATGTAACACCAAAACTTAGATGGTTTTACTCATTTTGAGCATATTTCTAATTAAAAGATTCAAACTTTATGTGCATTCTCTATAATTTTAAAGTTTTGAATAATGCAACACCAAAACCTCGATAGTTTTACTCGTTTCGAGTATTTATACAATTAAAATATTTAAACTTTATGTGTGTTCCCTATAATTTTTGAGTTTTGAATAATGCAACAACAAAACTTAGGTGGTTTTACTTGTTTCAAACATGTTTATAATCAAAAGGTTCAAATTTTATGCATTCCTATAATTTTTTTGTTTTAAATAATACAACACCAAAACTTAGATAGTTTTACTCATTTCGAGTATGTTTACAATAAAAAGATTCAACTTTTATACATGTTTCCTATAATTTCTAATTTATAATTTATAATTTCTAGTTTTACTCATTTTCAACATGTTTACAATCATAAAATTCAAGCATTATCCACATTTCTTATAATTTTATAATTTTGAATAATGTAAAACCAAAACATAGGTGGTTTTAATCATTTTAGACTTGTTTACAATCAGAAGATTCAAACTTTATCCATGTTTCCTATACCTTTTGAGTTTTGAATAATGCAACACCAAAACATAGGTAGTTTACTCATTTCAAGCATGTTTACAATCATAAGATTCAAACAGTATACACATTTTCTATAATTTTTGAGTTTTGAATAATGCAACAACAAAAGATAGGTGGTACTGCTCATTTTGAGCATGTTTACAATCAATAAATTCAAATTTTATCTGTGTTTCCTATAATTTTTGAGCTATTAATATTGCAACACTTAAGTATACGCAGTTTTACTCATTTTGAGCATGTTTACAATCAAAAGATTCAAACTTGATGCATATTTCCTATAATTTTTGAATTTTAAAATAATGCAACACCAAAATAAAGGTAGTTGTACTCATTTTGACTATGTTTAAATTCTAAATATTCAAACCTTTTATGTGTTTCTTATAATTGTTAAGTTTATAAAAATGCAACTCTAAAACCTAAGTGGTTTTACTCATTTTGAGCATGTTTACAATCAAAAGATTTAAACTTTAAGCTCTTTCCTAAACTTTTTGAGGTTTGAATAATGCAACACTAAAACATAGGTGGTTTTACTTATTTTGAGCATCTTTACATTCAAAAACTTTAAATTTTGTGTGTGTTCCTTATAATTTTTGAGTTTTGAATAATGCAACACCAAATCTTTGGTAGTTTACTCATTTTGAGGATGTTTGCAATCAAATGATTAAAACTTTAGGTCTATTTTCTATAATATTTGAGTTTTGAATAATGTAACACCAAAACTTAGGTAGTTTTTCTCATTTTAAACAAGCTTACAATCAAAATATTTGAACTTTATGCACTTTTCTTAAAATTTGAGTTTTGAATAATGTAATACCAAAAATTAGGTAGTTTTACTCATTTCAAGCATGTTTACAATCAAAAGACTCAAACTTTATTTGAATTTCCAGTAATTTTTTAGTTTTGAATAATGCAAAACAAAAATAGAGGAAGTTGTACTCATTTTGAGAATGTTTATAATGATAATATTCAAACATTTTGCATGTTCCCTATAATTTTTGAGTTTTGAATAATGCAACACCAAAACATAGGTAATTTTACTCATTATGGGCATGTTTACATTTAAAAGGTTAAAACTTTATGCATGTTTCTTATAAATATTTTTGAGTTTTGAATAATGCAACACTAAAATTTAGATTGTTTTACTCGTTTCAATAATATTTATAAATAAAAGATTAAAACTTTATGTGTTTCCTATAATTTTTGAGTTTTGAATAATGCAATGCAAAAACATAGGTGATTTTACTCATTTCAGGCATGTTTACAATCAAAAGGTTCAACATTTATGGACATTTCCTATAATTTTAGAGTTTTGGATACTGCAACCCCAGAAATTTTGTGGTTTTACTCATTTCAATCATGTTTGAAATTAAAATATTCAAACTTTATGCATGTTTCCTATAGTTTATATGTTTTGAATAATGTAACACCAAAACATAAGTGCTTTTCCTCATGTAGAACATGTTTATTTTATCAAAATATTGAAACTTTATGTGTGTTTCTTATAATTTTTGAGTTTTGAATAATGGAAGACTAAAAATTTAGTGGTTTTACACATTTTGATCATGTTTTCAATCAAAAGATTCAAACTTTACATGTAGTTTCTATACTTTTTTAGTTTAAATTAATGCAACACCAAAAATAGTCGATTTTAGTCATTTTGAGCATGTTTACAATCAAAACATTCAATGTTTTTGCATGTTTTCTATAATCTTTCAATTTTGAATAATGTCACACCAAAACATAAGTAGTTTTACTCATTTTGAGCATTTTTACAATCGAAATATTCAAACTTTATATGTGATTCCTATAATTTTTGAGTTTTCAATAATGAAACGCTGAAAGTTAATCTATTTTACTGATTTTCATCATGTTGATAATCAAAAGATTCAAACTTTATGCATGCTTCCTATAATTTTTGAGTTTTGAATAATGCAACACCAAAGCATAGGAGGGTTTACTAAGATTGAGCATGACTATAATCAAAAGATTCAAACCTTATACACATTTAGTATAATTTTTTAGTTTTTTATAATGTAATATCAAAACATAGGTGGTTTTACTCATTTCCAGCATGTTTACAATCAAAAGATTTAAACTTTATGTACATTCCCTATATTTTTTGAGTTTTGAATATTGTAACACCAAAACTTAGGTAGTTTTACTCTTTTCAAACATGTTTACAATCAAAATATTCAAACTTTATGCATGCTTCATATAATTTTTGAGTTTTGAATATTACCACACCAAAACATAAGTAGTTTTACTCATTTTGAGCATGTTTACAATTAAGAGATTCAAAATTTATTTCCTATAATTTTTAAATTTTGAATAATGTAACACCAAAGCATAGGTGGGTTTACTCATTTCAAGCATGTTTTAAATCAAAATATTCAAGCTTTATGCACATTTCCTATAATTTGAGTTTTAGTAATGCAACACCAAAACTTACACATTTTTACTCAGTTTCAGAATGTTTACAATCAAAAGATTTTAAATTTATGTGTATTTCCAATATTTTTTATGTTTTGAATAATGTAACTCAAAAACTTAGGTTATTTTACTCATTTTAGTCATATTTACAATCAAAACTTTCTACCTCTATGTGTGTTTCCTATAGAGTTTACTCATTTTGAGCATGTTTACAATCAAAAGATTCAAACTTTATGGACATTTGCTATAAATTTTTAGTTTTGAATATAACAAAATCAAAACATAGGTAGTTTTATATGTTTTGAGCATGTTTAAAATAAAAAGATTCAAACTTTATGTAATACTAAATCTTAGGTCGTTTTATTCATTTCAAGTATATTTACAATCAAAAGATTAAAACTTTATGTGTGTTTCTTATATCTTTTGAGTTTTGAATAATGTAACAACAAAACTTAGGTGGTTTTACTCATTTTGAATATGTTTACAATTAAAATATTTAAACTTTATGCACATTTCTTATAATTTTTGAGTTTTGAATAGTGCAACAAGAAAACATAAATGGTTTTACCCATTTGTTGCATGATTACAATAAAAAAATTCAAAATTTATACATGTTTTCTTAAATTTTTTGAGTTTTCAATGATGCAACACCAAAACTTAAGTGGTTTTACTCATTTCGAGCATGTTTACAATCAAAATATTCAAACTTTATGTGCATTTCCTATAATTTTTTAGTTTCGAATAATACAACACCAAAACATAAGTCGTTTTACTTAATTTGAGCATGTTTACAATCAAAAGATTCAATCTTTATGTATATTTCCTATAATTTTTGAGATTTGAATAATTTAACACCAAAATATAAGCAAATTTTCTTGTTTTGAGCAGTTTTTAAATCAAAAGATTCAAAATTTATATATGTTTCCTATAATTTTTGAGTTTTGAATAATGCAACTTTAAAACTTAATTGGTTTTACTCATTTTAAGCATTTTTACTATAAAAAGATTCAAACTTCATCAAATTTTACTATAATTTTTGAGGTTTAAATAGTGCAACACCAAGACTTAAGTTGTTTTACTCATTTCAAGCATGTTTACAATCAAAAGATTTAGATTTTATGTGTGTTGTCTATAATTTTAGAGTTTTTTTAAATGCAACACCAAAACATAAGTGATTTTACTAATTAAAATCAAAAGGCTCAAACTTTATGTAAGTTTACTATAATTTTTGAGTTTTGAATAATGAAACACCAAAACTTAAGTGGTTTTACTCATTTTGAGCATGTGTACAATCAAAAGATTCAAAATTTATGCTTTTTCCCTATAATTTTTGAGTTTTGAATAATGCAACACCAACACTTAGTAAGTTTTAATCATTTATAACATGTTTACAATCAAAAGATTGAAACTTTATGCACGTTTCTTATAATTTTTGAGTTTTGAATAATGCAACACCAAAACTTAAGCAGTTTTACTCATTTAGAGCATGTTTACAATTAAAATATTCAAAATTTATTCATGTTTCCTATAATTTTTGTGTTTTGAATCATGCAATAACAAAACCTACGTGATTTTACTCATTTTGATCTTGTTTACAATTAAAAGATTCAAACTTTATCCATGGTTCCTATTATTTTTTGAGTTTGAATAATGGAATACCAAAACTTAAGTGGTTTTACTCATTTCAAGCATGTTTATAATCAAAATATTTTATCTTTATGCATGTTTCCTATAATTTTTGAGTTTTGAATAACGTAATTCTAAAACTTAGGCTATTTTACTCATTTTAAGAAATTTTAAAATCAAAAGATCCAATCTTTATTCGTATTTCATATAATTTTTGAGGTTTGAATAATGCCACACCAAAACTTAGGTGGTTTTACTCATTTCAAACATGTTTAAAATTAAAAGATTAAAACTTTATGCATGTTTTCTGTAATTCTTTAGTTTTGAATAATGCAACACTAAAACTTATGTGGGTTTACTCATTTCAAGAATATTTACAATCAAAAGATTCAAATTTTATGGTGTTTCCTATAGTTTTAGAGTTTTGAATAATGCAACACCAAAACATAGGTGGTTTTACTCGTTTCAAGCATGTTTACAATAAAATGATTCAAACTTGAAGCATTTTACTAATAATTTTTGAGATTTCAGTAATGCAACACCAAAACATAGGTGGTTTTACTTGTTTTGAGCATGTTTACAATCAAAAGATTTATAGTTTTTACATATTTATTATAATTTTTGAGTTTTGAATAATACAACACCAAAACTTTGGTGGTTTTACACATTTCAAGAATGTTTACAATTAAAACATTAAAACTTTATGCTTGTTTCCTCTAATTTTAGTTTTAATTAATGCAATACCAAAACATTGGCCTTTTTGCTTATCTTGAGCATATTTACCATAAAAAGATTTAATCTTTATGTGCATTTCCTATAATTTTTGAGTTTTGAATTATGAAACACTAAAAAATAGGTGGTTATACTCCTTTCAATCATGTTTACAATCAAAAGATTGAAACTTTATGCACAATTCATATACTTTTTCAATTTTGAATAATGTAGCACAAAAACTTAGGTAGTTTTACTCATTTTAACCATGTTTACAATCAAAACATTCAAACATTATGTGTGCTTCTTCAATTTTTTGAGTTTTAAAAAATGTAAATCCAAAAGTTAGGTAATTTTACTTTTTTTTTTTCACATTTACAATCAAAAGATTCAAAGTTTATGCACATTTCTTATAATTTTTGAATTTTGAATAATGTAACACCAAAACATAGGTGATTTTACTCATTTCAAGCATGTTTACAATCATAAAATTCAAACTTTATGCATGTTTATTATAGTTTTTGAGTTTTCAATAATGCAACATCAAAATTTAGGTGGTTTTTCTTGTTTCAAGCATTTTTACAATCAAAAGATTCAAAATTTATGTGTGTTTCTTATAATTTTTGAGTTTTGAAAAATTCAACATCAAAAATTAGGTGGTTTTACTCATTTCAAGCATGTTCACAATCAAAAGAATAAAAATTTATGTGTATTTCTTATATTTTTTATGTTTTGAATAATGAAACCTCAAAACCTAGGTAGATTTACTTATTTTGAACTTGTTTACAATTAGAACATTAAAACTTTGTGAGTGTTTCCTATAATTTTTAGAGTTTTGAATAATTCAACACCAAAATTTAAGTAGTTTTACTCATTTTGATCATGTTTACAATCAAAAGATTCAAACTTTATGCATGTTTCCTATAAGTTTTGAGTTTTGAATAATTCAACACAAAACTTAGGTGATTTTACTCATTTCAAGCATGTTTACAATCAATAGATTCAACCTTTATGCATGTTTACTATAATTTTAAGTTTTGAATAATTCAACAGCAAAACTTAGGTGGTTTTACTCATTTCAAACATGTTTACAATTAAAATAATTAAACTTTATGTGCATTTCCTATAATTTATCATTCTAGAATAATGCAACACCAAAACATAGGTGGTTTTACTCATTTCAAGCATGTTTGAAATCAAAAGATTCAAACTTTATTCATGATTCCTATAATTTGATTTATATATAATGCAATACCAAAACATAGGTAGCTTTACTCCTTTCGAGCATGCTTACAATAAAACAATTAAAATTTTAAGCACTTTTCCTATAATTTTTTAGTTTTGAGTTATGGAACACCAAAACATAAGTGGTTTTACTAATTATGAGCAAGTTTAGAATCAAAAGATTTAAACTTTATGTCCATTTAAAATAATTTTTGAGTTTTTAGTAATGCAACACCAAGACCTAGGTGGTTTTACTCATTTTAAGCATGTTTAGAATCAAATGAATTAAAGGTTTTAGATATTTCCTATAATTTTGAGTTTTGAATAATGCAAGAACAAAATTTAGGTGGTTATACTCATTTCAAGCATGTTTCCAATCAAAAAATTCAAACTTTATGGTTATTTCCTTAATTTTAGTTTTGAATAATGCAACAACAAACCATGAGCATTTTTGCTTATCTTGAGCATATTTACCATCAAAAGATTCAAACTTTATTTGCATTTCCTATAATTTTTGAGTTTTGAATAATGAAACACCAAAACTTAGATGGTTTTACTCCTTTCAATCATATTTACAATCAAAATATCCAAACTCTATGTACGATTTATATGCTTCTTGAGTTTTGAATAATACAACACAAAAACAAAGGTAATTTTACTCATTTTGAGCATGTTTACAATCAAAATATTCAAATTTATGTGCATTTCCTATAATTTTTGAGTTTTGAATGATGTAAAATCAAAAATTATGTGGTCTTACTTGCTCTGAGCATATTTAAATAAAAAGATTCAAACTTTATTCATGTTTCCTATAAATTTTGAGTTTTGAATAATGCAACACTAAAACATAGGCATTTTTTCTTGTTTTGAGCCTATTTGCAATCAAAAGATTCAAACTTTATGTTCATTTCCTAATTTTTTTGAGTTTTGCATAATGCAACACCAAAACTTCAGTGGTTTACATGTTTTGAACATGTTTAAAATCAAAATATTCAAACTTTATTTTTTTTTCTTCTATTATTTTAGTTTTATATAATGTAAGACCAAAACATAGCCAATTTTACTCTTTTCGAGCATGTTTACAATGGAAGATTAAAACTTTATGCACATTTTCTATAATTTTTTAAGTTTTGAATAATGTAACACCAAAACTTAGGTGGGTTTACTCTTTTTGAGCATGTTTACAATCAAAATATTCAAACATTATGCACATTTCCTTTACTTTTTGAGTTTTAAAAAATGTAAATCCAAAACTTAGGCAACTTTACAACTTTTGATCATGTTTACAAATAAAAAGATTAAAAATTTATGCACATTCCATAAATGTTTTGAGTTTTAATTAATGCAACACCAAAACATAGGTGGTTTTACACATTTCAAGCATGGTTACAATGAAAAGATTCAAACTTTATTCATGTTCTTTTTAATTTTTGAGTTTTGAATAATGAAACACCAAAATTTAGAGTCAAAATATTCTAACTTTATATCCATTCACTATAATTTCTAAGTTTTGTGTAATGCAATGCTAAAACCTAGGTGATTTTTCTTTTTTTGAGCATGTTTATAATTAAAATATTTAAAATTTTTACATATTTCCTATGATTTTTGAGATTTTGAAAATGCAACACCAAAACTTTGACCTTTTGGCCTATCTTGAGCATATTTACCATCAAAACATTTAAACATTATGTGCATTTCCTATAATTTTTGCATTTTGAATAATGAAACATAAAAACTTAGGTAGTTTTACTCATTTTAAGCATTTTTACAATCAAAACATTCAAACATTATGCATGCTTCCTATAAGTTTTGAGTCTTGAATAATGTAAATCCAAAACATAGGTAATTTTACTCATTTAAATCATGTTTCCAATCAAAAGATTCAAAGTTTATGCATATTTCCTATAATTTTTGAATTTTGAATAATGTAACACCAAAACTTAGGTGGTTTGACTCATTTAAAGCATGTTTACAATCATAAAATTCAAAATTTATGCATCTTTAATATAATTCGTGAGTTTTAAATAATACAACACCAAAATTTAGGCATTTTTACTTGTTTCAAGCATGTTTACAATCAAAAGATTCAAAATTTATGTGTTTCTTATACTTTTTTAGTTGTGAAAAATTCAACATCAAAACTTAGGTAGTTTTAATCATTTTGAGCATATTTATAATCAAGAGATTGGAACTTTATGCACATTTCATATATTCTTTATGCTTTGAATAATGAAACATCAAAACTTAGGTAGCTTTACTCATTTTGAGCATGTTTACAATTAGAACATTAAAATGTTGTACATGTTTCCTATAATTTTTTGAGTTTGGAATAATTATTCAACACTAAAATTTAGGTAGTTTTACTCATTTTGATGATGTTTACAATCAAAATATTTAAACTTTAAGCATGTTTCCTATAATTTTTGAGTTTTGAATAATACAACACCGAAACTTAGATGATTTTACTCATTTTGAGCATGTTTACAATCAATATATTCAACCTTTATGTATGTTTACTATAATTTTTGTGTTTTGATTAATTTAAAATCAAAACATAGGTGGTTTTACTCATTTCAAGCATGTTTACAATTCAAATAATCAAATTTTAATTGCATTTCCTTTAATTTATGATTCTAGAATAACGCAACACCAAAACTTAGGTGGTTTTACTCATTTCAAGCATGTTTGAAATCAACACCAAAACTTTATTCATGATTCCTATAATTTGAGTTTTTAATAATGCAACACCAAAACTTAGGTGCTTCTACTACTTTTGAGCATGTTTACAATAAAACAATTAAAACTTTAAGCACTTTTCTTGCAATTTTTTAGTTTTGAATAATGGAACACCAAAACTTAAGTGGCTTTACTGATTATGAGCAAGTTTAGAATCAAAAGATTCAAACTTTATGTCCATTTACAATAATTTTTTAGTTTTGAGTAATGCAACACCAAATCCTACATGTTTTTCCTCATTTTGAGCATGTTTACAATCAAAAGATATAAAGTTTTTACATATTTCCTATAATTTTTGAGTTTTGGATAATGCAACAACAAAATTCAGGTTGTTTTACTCATTTCTAGTATGTTTCCAATCAAAAGACTCAAACTTTATGTTTGTTTCCTATAATTTTAGTTTTGAATAATGCAACACAAAAAATTTAGCACTTTTGCTTATCTTGAGCATATTTACCATCAAAAGATTCAAACATTATGTGCATTTCCTATAATTTTCAAGTTTTGAATAATGAAACACCAAAACTTAGATGATTTTACTCCTTTCAATCATGTTTACAATCAAAAGATTCAAACTTTATGTGCGATTTATATACTTCTTGAGTTTTGAATAATGCAATACAAAAACATAGGCAATTTTACTCATTTTGAACATGTTTACAATCAAAAAATTCAATCTTTATGTGTATTTCCTATAATTTTTGAGTTTTGACTAATGCAATAGCAAAACATAGGTGGTTTTACTTGATTCTAGCATGTTTACAATCAAAAGACTCAAACTTTATTCATGTTTCCTATAATTTTTGAGTTTTGAATAATGCAACTCTAAAACTTAGGCAATTTTTCTTGTTTTGAGCCTATTTACAATCAACAGATTCAAACTTTATGTTCATTTCCTAAAATTTTTGAGTTTCGAATAATGCAACACCAAAACTTTAGTGGTTTTACATGTTTTAAGCATGTTTAAAATCAAAATATTCCAAATTTATTTATTTTTCCTTCTAATTTTTGAGTTTTATATAATGCAACACCAAAACCTAGGCAATTTTACTCATTTCAAGCATGTTTACAATCGAAAGATTAAAACTTTATGCACATTTTCTATATTTTTTTGAGTTTTGAATAATGTAACACAAAAATTTAGGTGGTTTTAATCTTTTTTAGCATGTCTAAAATCAAAATATTCAAACATTATGCACATTTCCTTTAATTTTTAAGTTTTGAAGAATGTAAAACCAAAACTTAGGCAATTTTACATGTTTACAATCAAAAGTTTAAAAATTTATGCACATTCCCTATATTTTTTTTGTTTTTAATTATGAAACACCAAAACATAGGTGGTTTTACTCATTTCAAGCATGGTTACAATGTAAAGATTTAGACTTTATGCATGTTTCCTATAATTTTTTATTTCTACATAATACAACACCAAAATTTAGGTAGTTTTATTTTTATTTCGAGTATGTTTACAACCAAAGGAAACTTTATGTCTATTTCCTATATTTTTTTAGTTTTGAAAAAATCAACACCAAAACATAGGTGGTTTTACTCATTTGTAGCATGTTTACAATCAAAAGATTCAAATAGTAAGTGCATTTCCTATAATTTTTTGTGTTTTAAATAATACAACATCAAAACCTAGGTAGTTTTACTAATTTTGAGCATGTTTACAATCAAAAAATTACAACTTTATGCATGTTTCCTATAATTTTTTGAGTTTTAAATAATTCAACACAAAAATTTAAGCAGTTTTATTTGTTTCGATCATGTTTACAATCAAAAGATTCAAACTTTATGCATGTTTCATATAATTTTTGAGTTTTGAATAATACAACACCAAAACATAAGTGATTTTAGTCCTTTCGATCTTGTTTACAATCAAAAGATTCAACCTTTATGCATATTTCCTATAATTTCACGAGTCTTAAATAATTTAATACCAAAACTTAGGTTATTTTACTCATTTCGAGCATTTTTACAATCAAAATATTCAAACTTTAGCTATATTTCATATAATTTATCATTTTAGAATAATGCGACACCAAAACTAAGTGATTTTTACTCATTTCAAGCATGTTTAAGATCAGAAGATTCAAACTTTATTCATGATTCCTATAGTTTGAGTTTTGAATAATATAACACCAAAACATAGGTGGTTTTACTCTTTTTGAGCATGTTTACAATCAAAAGATTCAAACTTTATGTGCATTTTCTATAATTTTTGTGTTTTGAAAAGTGCAACACCAAAACATAGATAGTTTTACTTCTTTCAAGCATGTTTACATTTAAAATATTAAAAATTTATATGGATTACCTAAATTTTTTGAGTTTTAAGTAATGCAACACCAAGTCTTAGGCAATTTTACTTATTTTGAGAATGTTTATAATCAAAATATTAAAACTTTATGCATGTTTCCTATACTATTTGATTTTTGAAAAATGCAACACCAAAATAAAAAGATCCAAACTTTAGGTGAGTTTCCTATATCATTTTACTCATTTTGATCATGTTTAAATTCAAAAGATTCAAACTTTATGACATTTCCTAAAATTTTTGAGTTTTGAATAATGCAACACCAAAACTTAGGTGGTTTTACTCATTTAAAGCATGTTTACAATTAAAAAATTGTAACTTTATGCGTGTTTCCTATAATTTTTGAGTTTTGAAAAATGCAACACAAAAATTTAGGCAGTTTTACTTATTTTAAGCATGTTTACAAATCAAATAATTCAAAATTTATGAACATTTACTATAATTTTTTAGTTTTGAATAATGTAACACCACAATTTAGGTGGTTTTAGTTTCAAGAATATTTACAATAAAAATATTTTAACTTTATTTACGTTTCATTTAATTTTTGAGTTTTGAATAATGCAACACAAAAACTTCAATAATTTTACTCATTTCAAGCATGTTTACAGTCAAAATATTCAAACTTCATACTCATTACCTGGAAATTTTGTGTTCTAAATAATGCAACATGAAAATTTATGCAATTCTACACATTTTGTGCATGTTTATAATCAAATGATTCATACTTTATGCATGTTTCTTATAATTTTTTGAGTTTTGAATTATGTAACACCAAAATTTAGGTGGTTTTACTAGTTTGGATCGTGTTTGCAATCAAAATATTTAAACTTTATCCATGTTTCCTATTATGTTTGAGTTTTAAATAAAGCAACACCAAAATGTAGGTGATTTTAGTTGTTTCGAGCATGTTTACCATAAAAATATTAAACCTTTATGAATGTTTCCTACAATTTTTGAGTTTTAAATAATGTAACACCAAAACTTAGGTGGTTTTACTTGTTTTGAGTATGTTTACAATCAAAACATTCAAAATTTATGTGCATTTCCTATAATCTATGATTTTTGAATAATGAAATACTAAAACTTAGTTGTCTTTACTCATTTCAAGCATGTATACAATCAAAAGATTTAAACTTTATGTGTGTTTCTTATAATTTTAGTTTTGAATAATGCAACACCAAAACTTAGGCATTTTCGCTCATCTTGAGCAAGTTTACCTTCAAAAGATTCAAAATTTATGTGTGTTTCCTATAATTGTTGAGTTTTGAATAATGTAACACAAAAACCTAAGCAATTTTACTCTTTTCAAAGATATTTGCAATTAAAAGATTCAAACTTTATGCACATTTACTATAATTTTTAATTTTGAATAATGCAACACCAAAACTTAGGCATTTTCACTCATCTTGAGCAAGTTTACCTTCAAAAGATTCAAAATTTATGTGTGTTTCCTATAATATTTGAGTTTTGAATAATGTAACACCAAAACATAAATAGTTTTACTTGTTTTGAGCATGTTTACAATTATAAGATTCAAACTTAATGCAGGTTTCCTATAATTTTTGAGTTTTGAATAATGCAACACCAAAACCTAGGTAATTTTACTCATTTTGTGCATGTTTACAATCAAAAGATTCAAACTTTATGTGAATATTCTATATTATTTGAGTGTTGAATAATAAAACACAATTATCAAAAGATTCAAACTTTATGCACATTTTCTATATTATTTTACTCATTTCAAGCATGTTTAAAATCAAAAAATTCAAACTTTATCATATTTCCTATAATTTTTAGTTTTAAATATTGCGACACTAAAACCTAAATAGTTTTACTCGTTTCGAACTTGTTTATAATCAAAGGATTGAAAATTTATTGTGTTTCCTATAATTTTTGAATTTTAAATAATGTAAAACCAAAACATGGGTGGTTTTATTCATTTTGAGCATGTTTAAAATGAAAAGATTCAAATTTTATACCTATTTTCTATAATTCGAGACTTTTGAATAATGTAACACCAAAATTTAGGCTATTTTAGTCATTTTCAGTATGTTTAAAATCAAAAGATTCAAACTTTATGCATGCTTCCAATAATTTTTGTGTTTTGAATAATAGAACACCAAAACATGGGTAGATTTACTTGTTTTGGACATGTTTACAATTGAAAGATTCAATCTTTATGCAACAAAAAAACATAGGTGGTTTTACTCATTTCTTTTATGTTTACAATCAAAAGATTCAGCTTATATGCATGTTTCCTATAATAATTGAGTTTTGAATAATATAATAGCAAAACTTAGGCAGTTTTACTCACTTCAAGCATGTTTACAATCAAAAGATTCAGACTTTATATGCATTTCCTATAATCTTTTAGTTTTGAATAATGCAACACCAAAACATAAAAGGTTTTACTCATTTTGAGCATGTTTACAATCAAAATATTTAAATATTATGTGTGTTTCCTTTAATTTTTGAGCTTTGAATGAAGCAACACCAAAACATAAGTAGGTTTACTCATTTTGGGATTGTTTACAATCAAAATATCCAAATTTTATGTGTATTTCCTATAATTTTTGTGTTTTGAATAATGCAACACAAAAGCTTAAGTGGTTTTACTTATTCAGAGCATGTTTACAATCAAAATATTCAATATTTATGCATGTTTCCTATAATTTTGAGTTTTGAATATTCCAACATCAAAACATAAGTAGTTTTATTTGTTTTAACCATGTTTAGAATCAAAATATTTTTTATTTATGTGTGTTTCCTATAATTTTTTAGTTTTGAATAATGCAACATAAAAACTTAATTAGTTTTAATCATTTCGAACATGTTTACAATAAAAAGATTCAAACTTTGTGTTTCCTATAATTTTTAAGTTTTGAACAATGCAACACGAAAACTTAAGCTGTTTACTCATTTCAAGCATGTTTACAATCAAAAGATTCAAATTTTATGCATGTTTCCTATAAATTTTGAGTTTTGAATAATACAACACGAAAGATTAATCAATTTTACTCATTTTGAGCTTGTTTAGAATCAAAGAATTTAAACTTTATGTGAGTTTACAATAATTTTTGAGTTTCAAATAATACAACACCAAAACTTAAATGGTTTTACTCATTTTGAGCATGTGTATAATCAAAAGATTCAAACTTTATATGCATTTCATATAATTTTTTAGTTTTGAATAATGCAACATAAAAACTTAAGTAGATTTACTCATGTCTAGCATGTTTACAATCAAAAGATTCAAACTTTATGCATGTTTCCTATAATTTTTGAGTTTTGAATAATGTAACACCAAAATATAAGTAGTTTTAATCTTTTAGAGTACGTTTACAGTCAAAAGATTTAATCTTTACACATGATTCCTTTAATTTTTGAGTTTTGAATGATGCAACAACAAAATGTAAGTGGTTTTACTCATTTTGAGCATGATTTTAATTAAAATATTTTAAATTTATTTTTGGTTCCTATAATTTTTGTGTTTTGAATAATGCAACACCAA
Source organism: Torreya grandis (assembly GCA_037957365.1). Classification (NCBI taxonomy): domain Eukaryota; kingdom Viridiplantae; phylum Streptophyta; class Pinopsida; order Cupressales; family Taxaceae; genus Torreya; species Torreya grandis. Next base: position 508,990 of record JARHVA010005251.1, on the reverse strand, counting down.
AACATAACTGGTTTTACTCATTTTGATAATGTTTATAATCAAAACATTCAAACTTTATGTGTGTTTCCCATAATTTTTGAGTTTTAAATAATGCAACACTTAGGTAGTTTTACCCATTTCAAGCATGTTTAAAATCAAAAGCTTTAAAAATTATGTGTGTTTCCTATAATTTTTAAGTTTTGAATAATACAACACGAAAACTTATATGGTTTTACTCATTTCAAACATATTTACAATCAAAATATTCAAAGTTTATCGTGTTTTCTATAGTTTTTGACCTTTGAATAACACAACAAAAAAACTTAGGTGGTTTTAATCATTATGATCGTGTTTAAAATCAAAAGATTCAAACTTTATTTATGTTTCCTATAATTTTAGAGTTTTGAATAATGTTAGCCCAAAACATAAGCAATTTTACTAATTTTGATCATGTTTACAATAAAAAGATTCAAACTTCATACAACTTTCCTATAATTTTTAGTTTTGAATAATGCAACATAAAAAGTTAAGTGGTTTTAATTATTTTGAGCATGTTTAGAATCAAAAGATAAAAACTTAACGCATGTTTCTTATAATTTTTTAGTTTTAAATAATAAAACACTAAAACATAAGTGGTTATCCTAATTTGGAGCATGTTTACAATCAAAATATTCAAACTTTATGTGAATTTCCTATAATTTTTTAGTTTTAAATAATGCAACACCAAAACGTATGCAGTTTTACTCATTTTGAGTATGTTTATACTCAAATGATTCAAACTTTACATTTCTTTCCTATAATTTTTTAGTTTTGAGTAATGCAACACCAAAACCTTTGTTGTTTTACTCATTTGAATCATGTTTATAATTAAAAAACTAATAGTTTTTACATGTTTCCTATAATTTTTGAGTTTTGAATAATACAACACCCAAACATAGGTGGTTTTGCTCATTCAGAGCATGTTTACAATGAAAAGATTGAATCTTTATGTTTTTTTGTATAATTTCAGTTTTGAATGATACAACATAAAAACATAGACATTTTAACTCATCTTGAGCTTGTTTACCATCAAAAGATTCAAATTTTATACTTGTTTCCTATAATTTTTAAAATATTTTAATAATGTAACACTAAAAATTATGTGGCTTTACTCCTTTCGAGCATTTTTAAATTCAAAAGATTTAAATTTTATGTGTGTTTTCTATAATTTTTGAGTTTTGAATAATGCAAGACCAAAACTTAGGTAATTCTACTCATTTTGAGCATGTTTACAATCAAAAGATTGAAAATTTATATGCATTTCCTATAATTTTTGTGTTTTGAGTAATGCAACATCAAAACATAGGTGGTTTTACTCATTTCAAGCATGTTTATGATCATAATATTCAAACTTTATGCATGTTTCTTCTAATTTTTATGTTTTGAATAATGCAACACAAAAGCTTAGGTGGTTTTACTCATTTTGAGCATGTTTACAATCAAAAGATTCAAACTTTATGTGCATTTCCTATAATTTTTATGTTTTGAATAATGCAACACCAAAACTTAGGTAGTCTTCTTCAATTTGAGCATGTTTACAATCTAAAGATTCAAACTTTATGGGCGTTTCCTATAATATTTTGAGTTTTGAATAATGCAAAACCAAAATTTAGGTATTTTTATTTATTTTAATCATGTTTAAAACCAAAATATTAAAACTTTATGTGTGGTCCCTATAATTTTTTAGTCTTGAATAATTTAACAACAAAACCTAGGTGATTTTACTCATTTCGAATATGTTTACAATCAAAAGATTAAACCTTTTATGTAATTTTTTTTTAAGTTTTGAGTTTTAAATAAAGCAACACCAAAACTTAGATGGTTTTACTCATTTTGAGCATTTTAGAATCAAAACGTTCAAACTTTATGTGCACTTCTTATAATTTATGATTTTTGAATAATGCAAGACCAAAACTTAGGTAGTTTTATTCATTTCCAACATGTTTAAAAAGAAAATATTCAAACTTTATGCATGTTTCCTATAATTTTTGAGTATGTAATAAAACAACACCAAAACTTAGGTGGTTTTACTCCTTTTGAGAATGTTTACAATCAAAATATTCTATCTTTATATGTGTTTACTATAATTTTTGTGTTTTAAATAATGCAACACCAAAACTTAAGCAATTTTACTTATTTTGAGCATGATTAAAATCAAAATATTCAATATTTATACATCTGTCCTATATTTTTTTAGTTTTTAATAATACAACACCAAAATGTAGGCAATTTTACACATTTCAAATAGGTTTACAATCAAAAGATTCAAACCTTATCTATGTTTCCTATATTATTTGAGTGTTGAATAATGCAACACCAAAATCAAAAGATTTAAACTTTATGCATGTTTCCTATAATATTTTACTCATTTTGATCATGTTTAAAATCAAAAGATTCAAACTCTATGGCATTTCATATAATCTTTTAATTCTGAATAATCCAATAGTAAAACTTAGGTAGTTTTACTCATTTCAAGCATGTTTATAATTAAAAGATTCAAACTTTATGCATGTTTCCTATAATTTTTGAGTCTTGAATAATCCAACACCAAAATGTAGGTAGATTTACTTGTTTTTAGGTAGACTTAATTGTTTACAATCAAATGATTCAAAATTTATGCACATTTCCGATAAGTTCTAAGTTTTCAATAATGCAACAACAAAACATGGGTGCTTTTACTCATTTTGAGCATGTTTACAGTCAAAATATTATAATTTTATGCATGTTTCCTCTAATTTTTGAGCTTTGAATAACGCAAAAAAAACTTAGGTGGTTTTTCTCATTTTATGCATGTTTACAATCAAAAGTTTTAAACTTTATAAGTATTTCCTTTAATATTTTTGTTTTGAATAATGCAACACCAAAACTTATATAGTTTTACTCATTTTGAGCATGTTTACAATCAAAATATTGGAATCTTATGCATGCTTCCTATAATTATTTGAGTTTTGAATAATGAAACCTCAAAATTTAGGCATTTTTGCTCATCTTGATCATGTTTACCATAAAATATTCAAATTTTTTGTGCATTTCATATATTTTTTGAGTTTTGAATAATACAACACCAAAACCTAGGCAAGGTTACTCCTTTTGAACATGTTTACGATCAAAATATTCAACCTTTATGCATGTTTCCTATAATTTATATGTTTCAAATTATGCAACACAAAAACTTAGGTTGTTTTACTCATTTTGAGCATGTTTACAATCAAAAGATTCAAATTTTATGTGCATTTATATAATTTATGATTTTTTAATAATACAACACCTAAACATAGGCAGTTTTATTCATTTCAAGCATGTTTACAATCAAAAGATTCAAATTTTATGCATGTTTTTTATAATTTTTTAGTTTTGACTAATGCAACACCAAAGCTTATGTAGTTTTACTTTTTTTGAGCATGTTAACAATCAAAATATTCAAATTTTAGATGTTTTTCTTATAGTTTTTTAGTTTTGAATAATGTAACACCAAAACATATGCAATTTTACTCATTTAGAGCATGTTTGCAATCAAGATATTTGAATTTTATACCCATTTCTTTTATTATTTGAGTGTTGTATAATGCAAAACCAGAACCAAAAGATTCAAACTTTGTGCACATCTCCTTTATTATTTTACTTGTTTCAAGCATGTTAAAAATTAAAATTTATGGCATTTCATATATGTTTTAGCTTTGAATAATACAACAAAAAAACTTAGAGAGTTTTACTCATTTCGAATGTGTTTACAATTAGAAGATTCAAACTTTATTGCATTTCCTATAAATTTTTAATTTTCAATAATACAATACAAAAACGCAATTTGTTTTACTCATTTTGAGCATTTTTAAAATCAAAACATTTAATATTTATGTGTATTTTCTATAATTTTTTAATTTTGAATAATGTAACACCAAAACTTAAGTAGTTTTACTCGTTTTGAGCATCTTTAAAATCAAAAGATTTATATTTTTTGCATGTTTTATATAATTGTTGGGTTTTAAATAATGCAACACCAAAACCTAGGCAATTTTACTCATTTCAAGCATGTTTACAATCAAAGATTCAAAATTTATGGTGTTTCTTAGAATTTTTAAGTTTTGAATAATGCAACACAAAAACTTGAGGTTATTTTACTCATTTTGACCATGTTTGCAATCAAAAGATTCAAAATTTATGCATGTTTCCTATATTTTTTTAGTTTTGAATAATGTAATAAAAAACATAATCAATTTTAATCTTTTAGATCATGTTTACAATGAAAAGATTCAAACTCTTTGGATGTTTCCTATAATTTTTGAGTTTTGAATAATACAACACCAAAAATTAAGTGGTTTTACTCATTTTGAGCATGTTTACTATCAAAATATTTAATATTTATGCACACTTCCTACAATTTTTTTATTTTGAATAATGCAACACCAGAATTTAAGTGGTTTTTTTCATTTCAAGAATGTTTAGAATAAAAAGATTCAAACTTTATCTGCATTTCGTATAAACTTTTAGTTTTGAGTAATGCAAAATCAAAACTTAGGTAGTTTTACTCATTTTGAGTATTTTTACAATAAAAAGATTCGATGTTTTTGCATGTTTCCTATAATTTCTGAGTTTTGAATAATGCAACACTAAAACATAAGAAAATTTTCTCATTTTGAGCATGTTTACAATCAAAAGACTCAAAATTTATATGTGATTCTTATAATTTTCTTGTTTTCAAAACTGCAACACCAAAACTTAATCAGTTTTACTCATTTCAAGCATGTTTATAATTAACACATTCAAAATTTATTCACATTTTCTATAATTTCTGAGTTTTTAATAATGTAACACCAAAACTTAGGTGGGTTTACTCACTTGGAACATGTTTAGAGTTAATAGATTCAATATTTATGCACATTTCTTATAATTTTTGAGTTTTTAATAACGCAATACCCAAATTTAGGTGGTTTTAGTCATTTCAAGCATGTTTACAATCAAAGGATTCAAAATTTATGTGGCTTCCTTATAATTTTTGAGTTTTGAATACTGTAATACTAAGACTTAGGTAGTTTTACTCATTTAAAGCATGTTTACAATCAAAATATTCAAACTTTATGCATATTTCTTATAATTTTTGAGATTTAAATAATGCAACACTAAAACTTAGGTAGTTTAACTCATTTTGAGCATGTTTATAATTAAAATATTTAAACCTTATGCATGTTTCCTATATTTTTTGAGTTTTGAATAATGTAACACCCTAACATAGGCAATTTTACTCACTTTTAGCATGTTTACAATCAAATGATTCATTTTTTATGCACATTTCCTTTAATTTGAGTTTTGAATAATGTAACACCAAAACATAGACAATTTTACTCATTTTGAGCATGTTTAGAATCAAAATATTCCAACTTTATATGTGTTCCCTATATTTTTTTAGTTTTGAATAATGAAACACAAAATTTGAGGTGGTTTTATTCATTTTGAGCATATTAACAATCAAAACATTCTAAATATATTCATGTTTCTTATAATTTTCAAGTTTTGAACAATGCAACACCAAAACATAGGCATTTTTACTCATTTGAGTATCTTTATAATCAAAAGATTCAAACTTTATGCACATTCTCTATGAATTTTAGTACTGAATAAAGTAACAACAATACTTAGGCAATTTTACATGTTTCAAGCATGCTTACAATAAAAAGATTCAAACTTCATGCAATAGTAAAACTTAGGTGGTTTTACTCATTTTGAGTTTGTTTCCAATAAAAAGATTCAAACTTTATGCACATTTCCTATAATTTTTGTGTTTTAAACAATGCAACGCAAAAACTTAAGCTATTTTACTCATTTAGAGCATGTTTAAAATCAAAAGATTCAAATTATATCAGTATTTCCTATAGTTTTTAAGTTTTGAATAATGTAACACCAAAACTTAATCGATTTTACTCATTTCAAGCATGTTTAAAATCAAAATATTCAAAATTTATGTGTGTTTCCTATAATTTTTGAGTTTTGAACAATGCAACACCAAAACATAGGCAATTTTACTCATTTCAATCATGTTTACAATCAAAAAATTTAACTTTTATGCACATTTCCTAATTTTTTTGAGTTTTGAATAATGCAACACCAAAATTTAGGTGGGTTTACTCATTTCTAGCATTTTTTAAATCAAAATATTCAAAATTTATCCATGTTTCCTATAATTTTTGAGTTTTGAACAATGCAACACCAAAACATAGGCAATTTTACTCTTTTCAATCATGTTTACAATCAAAAAATTCAACTTTTATGCACATTTCCTATAATTTTTGAGTTTTTAATAATTCAACACCAAAACTTTAGTTGTTTTACTCATTTCAAACATGTTTACAATCAAAAGATTCAAACTTTGTGTGTTTCCTATAATTTATAATGTTAGAATAATGCAACACCAAAACTTAGGTGGTTTTACTCATTTAAAGCATGTTTAAAATCAAAATATTAAAACTTTATTCACATTTCCTATAATTTTTAAGTTTTTAATAATGTAACACCAAAACTTAGTTGGGCCTACTCGTTTTAATCATTTTGACTATGTTTATAATTAAAAGATTTAAAATTTATGCATGTTTCCTATAATTTATGAGTTTTGACTAATGTAAGACCAAAACATAGGCATTTTTACTCATTTCAAGTGTTTACAATCAAAAGATTCAAGCTTTATGTGCATTTCCTATAATTTGTGTTTTGAATAATATAACACTAAAACATAGGCATTTTTATTCATTTTGAGCACATTTACAATCAAAATATTCCAAATTTATATGTGTTTCCTATAAAAATTTAGTTTTGAATAATACAACACAAAACCTTAAGTGCTTTTATGCATTTCAAGCATATTTACAATCAAAAGAATCTAAATATATTTGTGTTTCCTATAATTTTTGAGTTTTGGACAATGCAACACCAAAACTTAGGCAATTTTATTCATTTTGAATATGTTTACAATCAAAAGTTTCAAACTTTATACATATTTAATATAAATTTCTAGTTTTGAATAAAGCAATAACAAAACTTCAATAGTTTTGCATGTTTCAAGCATGTTTACAATAAAAAAAATAAAAAATTATGTAATAGTAAATCTTAGGTGGTTTTACTCATTTTGAGCATGTTTACAATAAAATGTTTCAAACTTTATGTGTGTTTCATATAATTTTTGAGTTTTGAATAATGCAACAACAAAAATTAAGTTGTTTTGCTCATTTAGAGCATGTTTACAATCAAAAGATTCAAATTATATCCATGTTTCATATAATTTTTGAGTTTTGAATAATGCAACACCAAAACTTAATCAATTTTACTCGTTTTGAGCTTGTTTATAATTAAAAGGTTCAAAGCATATATGAGTTTAAAATAATTTTTATGTTTTGGATAAAGAAACACCAAAACCTAGGTAGTCTTACTTATTTAGAGCATCTTTACAATCAAGAGATTTAAACTTTATTCATGTTTCTTATAATTTTGGAGTTTTGAATAATCCAACACTAAAACTTGGGTGATTTTATTTGTTTGAAGCATGTTTGCATTCAAAATATTCAATCTTTATGTGGGTTTCTTATAATTTTTGAGTTTTGAATAATGTAACACCAAAACTTAGGTGATTTTACTCATTTTAAGTATGTTTACAATCAAAAGATTCAACCTTTATTCTTGTTTTCTATAATTTTTGGGTTTTGAATAATTCAACACAAAAACGTAGGTGATTTTAATCATTTTGAGCATGTTTATAATTAAAAGATTTAAAATTTATGTGTATTTCCTATAATTTATGATTTTAGAATAATGGAACACCAAAACACAGTCGATTTTACTCATTTAATGCATGTTTAAAATTAAAAGATTCAAACTTTATTTGCATTTCCTATAATTTTTAAGTTTTGAATAATGCAACACCAAAACTTTATTTGTGGTTTACTCATTTAGAGTATGTTTACAATCAATAGATTCAAAATTTATTCATTTTTCATATAATTTTTGAGTTTTAAACGATGCAATACCAAAACTTTAGTGGTTTTACTCATTTCAAGCATGTTTACAATCAAAAGAATCAAACTTTATATGTGTTCCTCATAATTTTTGAGTTTTGAGTACTGTAACACCAAAACATAGGCAGTTTTACTCATTTCAAGCATGTTTACAATCAAAAGATTCAAACTTTATGCATATTTCATATAGGTTTTTAGATTTGAATAATCGAACATTAAAACATAGGCAATTTCACTCATTTTGAGCATGTTTAAAATTAAAATGTTTAAACTTTATACGTGTTTCCTATAATTTTTGAGTTTTGAATAATGTAACACTAAGATATAGGTTGTTTTACTCATTTCAAGCATGTGTATAGTCAAAGGATTCATGCTTTATGCACATTTCCTATAATTTGAGTTTTGAATAATGTAACACCAAAAGTTAGGCATTTTTAATCATTTTAAGTACATTTACAATCAAAATATTCCATATTTATATGTGTTTCCTATAATTTTTTAGTTTTGAATAATGTAACACAAAATATTAGGTGGTTTTACTCATTTTAGGTATATTTTCAATCAAAGTATCCTAAATCTAAATTTGTTTCCTATAATTTTTGAGTTTTCGATAATGTAACACCAAACCTAAGGCAATTTTACTTATTTTGAGCATGTTTACAATCAAAAGATCCAAATTTTATGCATATTTTCTATAAATATTTAGTTTTGAATAAAATAACAACAAAACATAGGTAGTTTTACATATTTCAAGCTTGTTTACAATAAAAAGATTCGAACTTTATGAAATAATAAAACTTAGGAAGTTTTACTCAATTTGAGCATATTTACAATAAAAAGATTCAAACTTTATGCATGTTTCCTATAATTTTTGAGATTTTAACAATTCAGCAACAAAACTTAAGTTGTTTTACTCATTTAAAACATGTTTAAAATCAAAAGATTCAAATTATTGGCATGTTTCATACAGTTTTTGAGTTTTGAATAATGCAACACCAAAACTTACATGATTTTACTCATTTTGATCTTGTTTACAATCATAAGGTTCAAACTTTGTGTGATTTTACAATAATTTTTGAGTTTTAAATAATATAACACTAAAACATAGTCTGTTTTACTTATTTGGAGCATGTTTACAATCAAAAGATTCAAACTTTGTGTGTTTCCTATAATTTTTGTGTTTTTAATAATGCAACACCAAAACTTAAGTGGTTTTACTCAATTCAAGCATGTTTACAATCAAAATATTCAAACTTTATGCTTGTTTCCTATATTTTTTGAGTTTTAAATAATTTAACAGCAAAACATAGATGATTTTACTCATTTAAAGCATGTTTAAAATCAAAAGATTTAACCTTTATGCATGTTTACTTTAATTTTTGAGTTTTCAATAATTCAACACTAAAACTTAGATGGTTTTGCTCATTTCGAGCATGTTTACAATAAAAAGATTCAAAATTTATGGGCACTTCCTATAATTTATGATTTTACAATAATGAAACACAAAAAAATAGGTGGTTTTACTCATTTCAAGCATGTTCAAAATCAAAAGATGCAAACTTTATTCATGATTCCTATAATTTGAGTGTTGAAAAATGTAACACTAAAACCTAGGTAGTTTTACACCTTTTGAGGATGTTTACAATCAAAAGAATCAAAATTTATATGTATTTAGTACAATTTTTGAGTTTTAAATAATGCAACACCAAAATTTAGGTTGTTTTACTTGTTTTGAGCATGTTTACAATCAAAATATTAAAAATTTATATGCGTCACCTATAATTTTTGAGCTAAGAATAATGCAACACCAAATCTTAGGTAATTTTACTCATTTTGAGCATGTTTACAATCATAAGATTGAAACTCTATGCATGTTTCTTATATTATTTGAGTGTTGAAAAATACAACACCAAAATAAAAAGATTCAAACTTTATGTGATTTTCATATCTATTATTTTACTCGTTTCGATCATTTTAAAAAAAAGAAGATTCAAAATTTATGGCATTTCTTATAATTTTTGAGTTTTGAATAATGCAACACAAAAACTTAGGAAGTTTTACTCATTTAAATCATGTTTACAATTAAAATATTCAAACTTTATGCATATTTCCTATAATTTTTGAATTTTGAATAATGCAACACCAAAATATAGGCAATTTTACTTGTTTCAAGCATGTTTACAAATCACAAGTTTCAATTTTTTTGAGTTTTGAATAATGTAACACCAAAATTAAGGTGGTTTTACTTATTTTTAGCATGTTTACAATCAAAATATTCAAACTTTACATGTTTTTCCTTTAATTTTTGAGTTTTGAATAATGCGACATAAAAAATTAGGTGGCTTTACTCATTTCAAGCATGATAACAATCAAAATATTCAAGCTTCATGCACATTTCCTAGATTTTTTTTGTTTTGATTAATAAAACACTAAAACTTAGGTAGTTTTGTTCATTTTGAGCATGTTCATAATCAAAAGATTCAAACTTTATACATGTTTCCTATAATTTTTTGAGTTTTCAATAATGTAACACCAAAATTTAGGCAATTTTACTCGTTTGGATTATGTTTATAATCAACAAATTCAAACTTTATTTGTGATTCCTATAATTTTTGAGTTATGAATAATGCAACACCAAAACATACATGATTTAGTTATTTTGAGCATATTTTAAATCAAAATATTTAACCTTTATGCAATTTTTTAGTTTTGCATAATGTAACACTATAACTTAGGTGGTTTTACGCATTTTGAGCATGTTTACAATTAAAAGATTCAAACTTTATGTGCATTTCTTATAATTTATGATTTTTGAATAATGAAACACCAAAACTTAGGTGGTTTTACTCATTTCAAATATGTATACAATTAAAATATTTAAACTTTATGCATGTTTCCTATAATTTAAGTTTTGAATAATGCAACACCAAAAAGTAGGCATTTTTGCTCATCTTGAGCATGTTTACCTTCAAAAGATTCAAAATTTATGCATGTTTCTTATAATTGTTGAGTTTTGAATAATGCAACACCAAAACATAGGTAATTTTACTCCTTTATAGCATGTTTCCAATCAAAAGATTTAAACTTTATGCGTGTTTACTATAATTTTTGAGTTTTGAATAATGGAAGACCAAAATTTAGGCAATTTTACTCATTTTAAGCATGTTTACAATAAAAGATTAAAGCTTTATGTGTGTTTCCTATATTATTTGAGTGTTGACTAATGCAATGCAAGAATCAAAAGATTCAAACTATATGCATGTTTCATATATTCTTTTACTCATTTTGAGCATGTTAAAAAACAAAAATATTCAAACTCTATGGGATTTCCTATTATTTGTTTAGTTTTGAATAATGCAACACCAAAACCTAGATAGTTTTACTCATTTCGAATGTGTTTACAATCAAAAGATTCAAACTTTATGGTGTTTCCTTAATTTTTCAATTTTCAATAATGCAACACCAAAAATTAGGTGGTTTGATTCATTTTTAGGAAGTTTAAAATGAAAACATTCAAAATTTATGCACATTTCCTATAATTTTTCACTTCTAAATAATGTAACACTAAAACATAGGCTGTTTTACTCATTTTGAGTATATTTACAATCAAAAGATTCAAACTTTATATGTGTTTTCTATAATTTTTGAGTTTCAAATAATCCAACACCAAAACTTATGTAGTTTTACTTGTTTCAAACATGTTTACAATCAAAAGATTTGAATTTTATGCAACAGTAAAACTTAGGCAATTTTAGTCATTTCGAGTATGTTTGCAATCAAAAGATTAAAACTTTATGCATGTTTCCTATTATTATTGAGTTTTGAATAATACAACAACAAAATATAGGTGGTTTTACTTATTTAAAGCATTTTTATAATCAAAAGATTCAAAATTTATATGCATTTTCTATAATTTTTGAGTTTTGAATAATGTAACAATAAAACATAAGTGGTTTTATTCATTTTGAGCATGTTTACAATTAAAAGATTTAAACTTTATGCTTGTTTCCTTTAATTTTTGAGCTTTGAAAGATGCAACACCAAAATTTAAGTAGTTTTACTCATTTTGAGTGTGTTTACAATGAAAATATTCAAACTTTATGCCTATTTCTTATAATTTTTTAGTTTTGAATAATGCAACACAAAAACTTAAGTGGTTTTACTCATTTTGATCATGTTTACAGTCAAAATATTCAATATTTATGCATGTTTCCAATAATTTTTGAGTTTTGAATAATCCAACACCAAAATTTAAGCTGTTTTAGTTGTTTTGAACATGTTTAAAATTGATAGAATCAAACTTTATGCATGATTTCCATAATTTTCATCTTTTGAATAATGAAACACAAAAACTTAATCATTTGTACTCATTTTAAGCATGTTTACAGTATAAAATATTCAAATGTTATGTTTGTTTCCTATAATATTTGAGTTTTGAACAATGCAACACCAAAATTTAAGCTATTTTACCATTTCAAGCATGTTTACAATCAAAAGATTAAAATTTCATTCATGTTTCCTATAAGTTTTGAGTTTTTAATAATGTAACATAAAAACTTAAGTGATTTTACTCATTTTGAGCATGTTTGCAATCAAAAGGTTTAAATTTTATGCGAGTTTACTATAATTTTTGAGTTTTGAATAATTCAACACCAAAACATACATGGTTTTACTCATTTTGAGCATGTGTACAATCAAAACATTCAAAATTTATATGTATTTCCTATAATTTTCTAGTTTTGAAGAATACAACATGAAAACTTAGGTAGTTTACTCATTTCTAGCATGTTTATAATCAAAAGATTCAAAATTTATGCATATTTCCTATAATTTTTGAGTTTTGAAAAATGTAACACCAAAACTTAATCAAATTTAATCATTTTGAGTATGTTTACAATCAAAATATTCAAACTTTATTCATGTCTCCTTTAATTTTTGAGTTTTGAATGATGCAACACCGAAACTTAAGCAGTTTTACTCATTTTGAGCATGTTTACAATTAAAAGATTCCAAATTTAACTACACTTCGTATAGTTTTTTATTTTTGAATATTACAACACAAAAACATAAGTGGTTTTACTTATTTTGAGCATGTTTATAATCAAAATATTTTAACTTTATGTAATTTTCTCATAATTTTGTGTTTTAAATAATGCAACACTAAAACTTAGGTAGTTTTACTCATTTCAAGCATGTTTAAAACCAAAAGATTCAAACTTTATGTGTGTTTCCTATATTATTCGACTGTTGAATAATGAAACACCTAAATCAAAATATTTAAACTTTACGCATATTTCCTATATTGTTTTACTCATTTTGATCATGCTTAAATTCAAAATATGCAATCTTTATGTCATTTCCTATAATTTTTTAATTTTGAACAATGCAACACCAAAATTAAGGTAATTTTACTAATTTTAATCATGTTTACAATTAAAATATTCAAACTTTATGCATGTTTCCTATAATTTTTGAGTTTTGAATAATGTAACACCAAAATATAAGCAATTTTACTTGTTTTGAGCATGTTTACAATCAAAAGATTCAAATTTGATGTATGTTTCCTATAATTTTTAAGTTTTCAATAATGCAACAATAAAACATAGGTGGTTTTACTCATTTTGAGCATGTTTACCATCAAAATATTCACGCTTTACTTGTGTTTCCTCTAATTTTTATGTTTTGAATAATGTAACACAAAAACTTAGGTGGTTTTACTTGTTTCAAGATGTTTACAATCAAAAGATTAAAACATTATACATATTTATTATAATTTTTGTGTTTTGAATAATGAAAGACCAAAACATAAGTAGTTTTGCTCATTTTGAGCATATTGACAATCAAAAAATTCAAACGTTCTGTGTGTTTCCTATAATTTTTTGAGTTTTGAATTATGCAACACTAAAATTTAGGTGGTTTTACTCATTTCGATCATGTTTACAATCAAAACATTAAAAATTCATGTGTATTTCCTATAATTTTTTATTTTTGAATAATGTAACACCAAAACATAGGAAATTTTACTCCTTTTGAGCATGTTTACAATCAAAATATTCAACCTTTATGCATGTTTCCTATAATTTTTATGTTTTGAATAATGCAACACAAAAATTTATGCTATTTTACTCATTTTGAGCATGTTTACAATCAAAAGATTCAAACTTTATGTCTATTTTTTTTAATTTATGATTTTTGAATAATGAAACACCAAAACATAAGTAGGTTTACTCATTTCAAGCATGTTTACAATTAAAATATTCAAACTTTATTCATTTTTCCTATAATTTTAGTTTTGAATTATATAACACTAAAACATAAGAATTTTTTCTCATTTTGATCATGTTTACCATCAAAAGATTCAAACTTTATGTGTGTTATCTATAATTTTTGAGTTTTGAATAGTGTAACACCAAAACTTAAGTAGTTTTACTCCTTTCTAGCATGTTTATAATCAAAAGATTCAAACTTTATTCACATTTACTATAATTTTTTAGTTTTGAATAATGCAACACTAGCACTTAGGTAGTTTTACTTGTTTTGAGCATGTTTAAAATTAAAAGATTCAAATTTTATATGGATTTCCTATAATTTTTGAGTTTTGAATAATGCAACACCAAAACTTAGGTAATTTTACTCATTTCATGCATGTTTACAATAAAAAAAATTGAAGTTTATGTGTGTTTCCTTTACTATTTTATTGTTGAATAATGCAAAACTAAAGTCAAAAGATTCTAACTTTTTATAACACTAAAACTTAGGTAGTTTTATTTGTTTCAAGTATATTTACAATTCAAAGATTAAAACTTTATGTGTATTTCTTATAATTTTTGACTTTTGAATAATGCAACACCAAAAGGTATGTGGTTGTATAAATTTAGAACATATTTATAATCAAAATATTCAAAATGTATGGTGTTTCCTATAACTTTTAAGTTTTAAATAAGACAACACTAAAACTTAGGTAGTTTTACCCATTTTGATCATGTTTATAGTCAAATGATTCGAAATTTATGCATGTTTCCTATAATTTTACAGTTTTGAATAATGCAACCCCAAAACATAAGTGATTTTACTCATTTTGATCATGTTTACAATCAAAATATTCAAACTTTATGTACCTTTCCTATAATATTTTAGTTTTGAGTAATGCAACACTAAAAGTTAAGTGATTTTACTCATTTCAAGCATGTTTATAATCAAAAGATTAAAACTTTACACATGTTTCTTATTATTTTTGAGTTTTGAATAATACAACACTAAAACATAAGAAGTTTTTCTTATTTGGAACATGTTTATAATAAAATTATTCAAACTTTATATTCATTTCCTATAATTTTTTAGTTTTGAATAATGCAAAACTAAAACTTGAGCAGTTTTACTCATTTTGAGCATGTTTAGAATCTAAAGATTAAAAAAATTTCTATTTACTATAATTTTTGAGTTTTGATTAATGTAACACCAAAACCTTGGTGATTTTACTTGTTTTGAGCATGTTTACACTTAAAAAAATCATAATTTTTGCATGTTTCCTGTAATTTATGAGTTTTGAATAATACAACACCAAAACTTAGGTAATTTTACTCATTTTGAGCATGTTTAGAATAAAAGGATTCAAAATTTATGTGAATTTACTATAATTTTTTAGTTTTGAGTAATGCAACATAAAAAATTAGGGTTTTTACTCAGTTTGAGCATGTTTATATTCATAATATTCAAACTTTATGCGTGTTTCCTCTAGTTTATGTATTTTGAATAATGCAACACAAAAACTTAGGTAGTTTTACTCATTTTGAGCATGTTTAGAATCAAAAGATTTAAACTTTATGGACATTTCCTATAATCTTTTTTTGAATAATGAAACACTATAAATTAGGTAGTATTACTCATTTTGAGCATGTCTACAATTAAAAGATTCAAACTTTATTTGCATTTCATATATTTTTTAGAGTTTTGAATAATACAACACTAAAATTTAGGCATTTTTATTTGTTTTGATCATGTTTACAATCACAAGATTCAAAATTTATGTTTGTTTCCTATATTTTTTTAGTTTTTATTAATGCAACACCATAACCTAGGTGGTTTTAATCATTTCGAGTATGTTTACAATCAAAAGTTTCAACCTTTACGCAAGTTTCCTATATTTTTTGAGTTTTAAATAAAGCAACACCAAAACATAGGTGATTTTACTTGTTTTGAGTATTTTACAATTAAAAGAATCAAACTTTATGTGTATTTCCTATAATTTATGATTTTTTAATAATGAAGACCAAAACACAGATGGTTTTACTCATTTCCAACATGTTTACATTCAAAAGATTCAAGCTTTATGTGTGTTTCCTATAATTTTTTAGTTTTTAATAATGCAACACCAGAACATCAGTTATTTTATTCATTTCAAGAATGTTTGCAATTGAAATATTTAATTTTTTTGTGTGTTTATTATAATATTTTATTTTTGAATAATGCAACACCAAAATTAAGCATTTTTACTTATTTCGAATATGTTTCAATCAAAGTATTCAAAATTTATATGTGTTTTCCATAATTTTTTAGTTTTGAATAATGCAACACCAAAACATAGGCTATTTTACTCATTTACACATTTTTACAATCAAAAGATTCAAACTTTATGTGTGTTTCCTATGTTATTTGAGTGTTGAATAATGCAACACCAAAATAAAAATATTTAAACTTTACGCAAGTTTCCTATATTATTTTACTCATTTTGATCATGTTTAAAATCAAAAGATTCAAAATTTATGGCATTTCTTATAATTTTTGAATTTTGAATAATGCAACACCAAAACATAGGCAAATTTACACATTTTAAGAATGCTTATAATTAGAAGATTCAAACTTTATGCATGTTTCTTATAATTTTTTAGTTTTGAATAATGCAACACTAAAATTTAGCCAATTTTACTTATTTCGAGCATGTTTACAATCAAAAGATTCAAATTTTACGCACATTTCCTATCATTTTTAAGTCTTCAATAATGAAGCAACGAAACTTAGTTGGTTTTACTCATTTCAAACATGTTTACAATCAAAATATTCAAACTTTATGCATGTTTCCTCTAATTTTTAAGTTTCGAATAATCTAGCAAAAAACATAGGTAGTTTTACTCTTTTTGAGCATGTTTACAATCAAAAGATTCAAACTTTATATGCATTTCATATAATATTTGTGTTTTGAATAATGTAACACCAAAACATAGGTAGTTTTACTCATTTTGAGCATGTTTACAATGAAAAAAATTTAAACATTATGTGTGTTTCCTATAATTTTTTGAGTTTTAAATTATCCAACATCAAAATTTATTTGGTTTTACTTATTTCAACCATGTTTACAATCAAAATATTCAAAATTTATGTGTGTTTGCTATATTTTTTGAGTTTTGAATAATGAAATACCAAAACTTAAGCAATTTTACTCCTTTCAAGCATGTTTATATTCAAAATATTCAACCTTTATGCATGTTTCCTACAATTTTTAAGTTATAAATAATGTAACACCAAAACATAGGTTTATTTACTCATTTTGACCATTTTACAATCAAAAGATTCAAACTATATGTGTATTCCCTATAATTTATGTTTTTTATATAAAGAAAGACCAAAACATAGGTAGTTTTACTCATTTCAAACATGTTTACAATCAAAAGATTCAAACTTTATGTGTGTTTCCTATAATTTTTGGGTTTTTAATAATGCAACACCAAAACTTAGGCTGTTTTACTCCTTTTGATCATGTTTGTAATAAAAACACTCAAACTTTATGTGTTTTACTACAACTTTTGAGTTCTGAATAATGCAACACCAAAAGTTAAGCATCTTTACTTGTTTTGAACATGTTTACATTTAAAAGATTCAAAATTTATACATGTTTTCTATAATTCAAGAATTTTGAATAATTCATCACCAAAACCTAGGCAATTTTACTCATTTCAAACATGTTTACAATCAAAATATTCAAACTTTATGTGTTTCCTATATTATTTGAGTGTTGAATAATGAAACAACAAAATCAAAAGATTTAAACTTTATGCATATTTCCTATATTATTTTACTCGTTTTGATCATGTTTAAAATCAAAATATGCAAACTTTATGGCATTTCCTATAATTTTTGAATTTTGAATAATGCAACACCAAAACTTAGGCAATTTTACTCATTTAAAGCATGTTTACAATTAAAATATTAAAATTTTATGCATGTTTCCTATAATTTTTGAGTTTTGAATAATGCAACACTAAATTATAGGCAATTTTACTTGTTTCGAGCATGTTTACAATCAATAGATTCAAATTTGATGTATGTTTCCTATAATTTTTATGTTTTCAATAATGCAATAATAAAACATAGGTGGTTTTACTCATTTTGAGCATGTTTACCATCAAAATATTCAAACATACATGTGTTTCCTCGAATTTTTTAGTTTTGAATAATGTAAGACAAAAATATAGGTGGTTTTACATGTTTTGAGCATGTTTATAATCAAAAGATTCAAACTTTATACATATTTTCTATAATTTTTGTGTTTTGAATAATGCAACACCAAAGCATAAGTAGTTTTACTCATTTTGAGCATGTTTACAATAAAAAAAAATAAACTTTTTGTGCGTTTCTTATAATTTTTTGAGTTTTGAATTAAGCAACACCAAAATTTAGGTTGTTTCACTCATTTTGATCATGTTTACAATCAAAACATTCAAAATTTATGTGTGTTTCTTGTAATTTTTGAGTTTTAAATAATGCAACACCAAAACTTAGGCAATTTTACTCCTTTGGAGCATGTTTACAATCAAAATATTCAACCTCTATGCATGTTTCATATAATTTTTATGTTTTGAATAATGTAACACCAAAACTTATGTTGTTTTACTCATTTTAAGCATGCTTACAATCAAAAGATTCAAACTTTATTCGTGTTTCCTATAATTTTAGTTTCGAATTATGCAACACCAAAACATAGGCTTTTTTTCTCATGTCGGGCATATTTACCATCAAAAGATTCAAAATTTATGTGCGTTACCTATACTATTTGAGTTTTGAATAATGTAACAACACAACTTAAGTAGTTTTACTCCTTTCAAGCATGTTTACAATCAAAAGATTCAAACTTTATTCGTATTTACTATAATTTTTTAGATTTAAATAATGCAACACCAAAACTTAGGTAGTTTTACTTGTTTTGAGCATGTTTACAATCAAAAGATTCAAATTTTATATGCATTTCCTATAATTTTTGAGTTTTGAATAATGCACCACCAAAATTTAGGTAATTTTACTCATTTGAAGCATGTTTAAAATCAAAAAATTCAATGTTTATGTGTGTTTTATTTATTATTTTAGTGTTGAATAATGCAAAATTGAAATCAAAAGATTCAAACTTTATGCACATTTCCTATATTATTTTACTTATTTCCTGATTTTTGAATTTTCAATAATAAAACACCTAAACTTAGGTTGTTTTACTCGTTTTGAGCATGTCTAAAATTAAAAAAATTCCATCTTTATGCATATTTCTCATATTTTTTTAATTTTGAATAATGTAACACCAAAACATAGGCAATTTTACTCATTTTGAGCATGTTTAAAATCGAAAGATTTAAACTTTATGCACGTTTCCTATAATTCTTTATTTTTAAACTATGCAACAACAAAACTTATGTGGTTTTAATCGTTTCAAGCATGCTTACAATCAAAAGATTCAAAGTTTATGGTGCTTCCTATTGTTTTTTAGTTTGGAATAATGCAACACTAAATCTTAAGTAGTTTTACTTATTTCAAGCATGTTTGCAATTAAAAGATTCAAACTTTACGTGTGTTTCTTATAATTTTTGAGTTTTGAATTACACAACCATAAAAATTAATCAGATTTACTCATTCAGATCATGTATACAATCAAAAGATTCAAACTCTATGCAAGTTTCCTATAATTTTTGAGATTTGAATAATATAACACTAAAAATTAAGTGGTATTACTCATTTCAAACATGTTTATAATCAAAATATTCAAATTTTATGTACAATTCCTATAATTTTTGAGGTTTGAATAATGCAACACCAAAATTTAAGCAAATTTACTCATTTTGAGCTTGTTAAGAATCAAAAGATTCAAACTTGATTCACATTTCCTATAATTTTTGAGTTTTCAGTAATGCAATACCAAAACTTAGGTGGTTTTACTCATTTTGAGAATGTTTAAAATTAAAAGATTTGATATTTTTTCATGTTTCCTATAATTTTTTTATTTTGAATAATGAAACACTAAAACCTACGTAGTTTTACTCATTTTGAGCATGTTTACAATCAAAAGATTCAATCTTTATGCAAGATTCCTATAATTTTTTGAGATTTGAATAATGTAAAATCAAAACATAATCAATTTTACTCATTTCAAGCATGTTATAATAAAAAATTCAATCTTTATTTGTGTTTCCTATAATTTTTAAGTTTTTCATAATGCAACACTAAAACATAGGTGGATTTACTCATTTAGAGCATGTTTACAATCAATAGATTCAAACTTTATGAAATGTTACATATTAATTTTTGAGTTTTGAATAATGAAATACCAAAACTTAGATGGTTTTACTAATTTCAAGCATGCTTATAATCAAAACATTCAAACTTTATGTGTATTCCTTAAAATTATTGTGTTTTGAATATTGTAATACCAAAACATAAGTAGTTTTACTCATTTTAATCATGTTTACCATCAAAAGATTCAAACTTTTTGAATATTTCATATAATTTTGAGATTTGAATAATGCAACACCAAAACATAGGTGGTTTTACTCATTTTGAGCATGTTTATAATTAAAATATTTAAACCTTATGCATGTTTCCTATACTTTATGAGTTATGAATAATTTAAAACAAAAATATAGGTGGTTTTTCTCATTTCGAGCATGTTTACAATTAAAAAATTAAAGCTTTATATGAATTTATTGTAATTTGAGTTTTGAATAATGCAACACTAAAACTTAGGAATTTTTACTCATTTTGAAAATGTTTACTATCAAAATATTCCAACTTTATATGAGTTTCCTATAATTCTTTAGTTTTGAATAATGCAACATAAAATCTTAGGTGGTTTTCTTTGTTTAGGGCATATTTATGATCAAAATATTCTAACTTTATTGATGTTTCTTATAATTTTTTAGTTTTGAACATTACAGCACCAAAACTTAGAATGGTTTTACTCATTTTAAGCATGTTTACAATCAAAAGATTCAAACCTTATGCACATTTTCACTAAATTTTTAGTTTTGAATAAATTAATAGCAAAACATACGTGGTTTCACATGTTTCAAACATGTTTATAATAAAAAGATTCAAATTTTATGTAAAAGTAAAATGTTTTCCATTTTACTCAATTTGAGCATGTTTACAATAAAAAGATTCAAACATTATGCATGTTTCCTATAATTTTTTAGTTTTGAACAATGCAACACCAAAACATAAGCCATTTTACTCATTTAGAGCATGTTTAAAATCAAAAAATTCAAATTTTATGCATGTTTCCTATAGTTTTTGAGTTTTGAATAATGCAACACTAAAACATAAGTTAATTTACTCATTTTGATCTTGTTTACAATCAAAAGGGTCAAACTTTATATGAGTTTACTATAATTTTTGAGTTTTTAGTAATGCAACACCAAAACTTAAGCAATTTTACTCATTTTGATCCTATATGCAATCAAAAGATTCAAATTTTATGTGTGTTTCTTATAAATTTTGAGTTTTTAATAATGTAACACCAAAACATAGGTAGTTTTACTCTTTTCTCGTATGTTTAAAATCAAAAGATTCAAACTTTATGCAGATTTTTTATAATTTTTGAGTTCTAAAAAATGCAACACCAAATCTTAAGCAGTTTTACTCCTTTAGAGCATGTTTACGATCAAAATATTCAAACTTTATTTGTGTTTCCTTTAATTTTTGAGTTTTCTATGATGCAACACCAAAATGTAAGTGTTTTAATCATTTTGAACATGTTACAATTAAGTTATTTGAGCTTTATGCACGGTTCTTATAATTTTTGAGCTTTGAATAATGTAACACTAAGACTTAAGTGGTTTCACTCATTTTAAGCATGTTTATAATAAAAATATTCAAATTTTATGCATGTTTCATATAATTTTTGAGTTTTAAATAATGAAACACCAAAACTAGTGTTGTTTTACTCATTTTGAGCATTTTTAAAATCAAAATAATTAATCTTTATTCGCATTTCCTATAATTTTTGTGTTTTTAATAATGCAACACTAAAACTTGGGTAGCTTTACACATTTAAAGCATTTTTAAAACTAAAAAATTTAAACTTTATGTGTGTTTCCTATAATTTTCAAGTTTTAAATAATGCAACATCAAAATTTATGTGGTTTTACTCATTTCATGCATGTTTACAATCAAAAGATTTAATGTTTGTATGTGTTTCCTATAATTTTTTAGTTTTAAATAATGCATCCCAAATATATAAACAATTTTTTTCATTTCAAGAATGTTTACAATCAAAAGATTCAAACTTCATGCAAATTTCTTCTAATTTTTGGGTTTTGAATAATGCAACACCAAATTTTTTTTGGATTTACTCATTATCAGCATGTTTATAATCAAAAGATTTAAAATTTATGCATCTTTCCTATATTTTTTGAGTTTTGAATAATACAACACCAAAACATTAGTGGTTTTCCTCATTTGGAGCATCTTTACAATCAAAATATTCAAACTTTATGCATGTTTCCTATCATTTTTGAGTTTTGAATAATGCAACACCAAAACTTAGCTAGTTTTACTCATTTTCAAGATGTTTACAATCAAAAGATTCAAGATTTATGCAGTTTCCTATAATTTTTATGTTTTGAATAATGAAACACCAAAACTTTATGCAGTTTTACTCATTTCAAGAATGTTTACAATCTATTAATTTAATCCTTATGCATTTTTCCTATTAATTTTGAGTTTTATGAAATGCAACATACAACATAGGTGTTTTTACTCATTTTGGAAATGTTTACAATCAAAAGATTCAAGCATTATGTGCATTTCCTATGATTTTTGAGTTTTGAATAATACAACACCAAAACTTAGGTGCTTTTAATTATTTAGAGCATGTCTATAATCAAAAGATTAAAACTTTATCCATGATTTTTTATAATTTATGTGTTTTGAATAATGCAACAATAAAACTTAAGTGATTTTCCTCATTTCGAGCATGTTTAGAATCAAAAGATTCAATTTTAAGCATGTTTCCTATAATTTTTGAGTTGGAATAATGCAACACCAAAAATTAGGCAGTTTTACTTGTTCAAATCTTCTTTATAATCAAAAGATTCAAAATTTATGTATTTTTTCTATCATTTTTGAGTTTTGAATAGTGCAACAACAAAACTTAGGTGGTTTTACTTGTTTTAAGCATGTCTACAATCAAAATATTCAAAATTTATGCATGTTTCCTCTAATTTTTTAGTTCTGAATAATGCAACAAAAAACATAGCTGGTTTTACTCATTTTGGCATGTCTACAATCAAAAGTTTCAAACCTTATCTACATTTCTTATTATTTTTGAGTTTTGAACAATGTGACACCAAGACTTAGGTAATCTTACTCATTTTGAGAATGTTTACAATCAAAAGTTTAAAATTTTAACCATGTTTCTTATAATTTTTTGAGTTTTAAATAATGAAACACTAAAAATTAGGTGGTTTTATTCTTTTGAGCATGTTTATAATCAAAAGATTCAAACATTATCTATGCTTCCTATAATTTTTGGGTTTTGAATAATGTAACCCTAAAACTTAGGTAGTTTTACTCATTTTGATCATGTTTACAATCAAAATATTCAATCATTATGCACATTTCCTATATTTTTGAGTTTCAAAAAATGAAACACCAAAATATAGGTAGTTTTGCTCATTTTAAACATTTTTACAATGTAAAGATTCAAACTTTATGCATGTTTCTTATAATTTTTGAGTTTTGAATAACACCACCAAAATTTAAGTATTTTTTCTTGTTTCAAGCATGTTTATAATCAAAATATGCAAACTTTATGTGTATTTCGTATAATTTATGATTTTTTAATAATGCAACACCAAAACTTTGGTGGATTTACTCATTTTAAGCATGTTTATAATCAAAAGATTCAAACTTTAAGGGCATTTCTTAAAATTTTCATTCTGAATAATACAACACCAAAACTTGGGTATTTTTACTCATCTTGAACATGTTTACCATCAAAAGATTCAAACTTTATGCATGTTTCCTATAATTTTTGAGTTTTGAATAATGCAACACCAAAACATAGGCAATTTTACTCCTTTTGAGCATGTTTACAATCAAAAGATTCAAACTTTATGCATTTTTGCTATAATTTTTGAATTTTTAATAATGCAGCATCTAAAATTAGGTATTTACTCCTTTTGAGTATGTTTACAATCAAAAAAAAATTATGTGCATTTCTTATAATTTTTGAGTTTTGAGTAATGTAATAAAAAAACTCAAATAGTTTTACTTGCTCCAAGCATGTTTAAAATAAAAATGATTCAAACCTTAGCCCCATTTCCAATATTACTTTAGTGTTGAATATTGCAAAACTAAAATCTAAATATTCAAACCTTATGTGTATTTCCTATATTATTTTACTCATTTTGAGCATGTTTAAAGTCAATTTAACACCAAAACTTAGGTGGTTTTACTCATTTTGAGCATGTTTAAAATCAAAAGATTCAAACTTTATGCATAATTCCTATTATTTTTAAGTTTTGAATAGCGGAACACTAAAACTTAAGTGGTTATACTCATTTTAAACATGTTTAAAATCAAAAGATTCAAACTTTATGCATGTTTCCTATAATTTTTGAGTTTTGAATAATGTAACACCAAAAGTTAGATAGCTATACTCATTCTAAGCATGTTTGCAATCAAAAAATTAAAACTCCATCTACATTTCCTATAATATTTTGGTTTTGAATAATCCAACACCAAAACTTAAGGGGTTTTACTCATTTTGAGCATGTTTAGAATCAAAAAATTCAAACTTTTTGTGTGTTTCATATAATTCTTGAGTTTTTAATAATACAACACCAAAACTTATTCAATTTTACTCATTTTGAGCATGTTTACAATCAAAAGATTCAAAATTTATGTGTGTTTCCTTTAATTTTTAATATCTAAATAATGCAACATGAAGAGTTAAGCAGTTTTAGTCATTTTAAGCATGTTTAAAATCAAAATATTCAATCTTTATATGTGTTTCCTATAATTTTTAAGCTTTGAATAATACGACACCAAAACTTAAGTGGTTTTATTCATTTTGAGCATGTTTACATTCAAAACATTCAAGCTTTATGTGAGTTTACTATAATTATTGAGTTTTTAATAATGCAACATTACAACTTAAGTAGCTTTATTCATTTTGAGAATGCACATAGTCAGAAGATTGAAAATATATGTTCATTTATTATAATTTTTGAGATTTGAATAATGCAACACCAAAATTCAGGTAATTTTTCAATCAAAAGATTCAAACTTTATGCACATTTCATTTAATTTTTTAGTTTTGAATGATACAACACCACAATTTAAGTGGTTTTATTTATTTAGATCATGTTTACAATCAAAAGATTCAATGTTTATACATGGTTCCTATAATTTTTTAGTTTTGAATAATGTAACACCAAAATTTAAGTTGTTTTACTCTTTTCAAGTATGTTTATGATCAAAAGATTCAAACCTTAAGTACGTTTCCTATAATTTTTTAGTTTTAAATAATGCAACACCAAAAATTAACTTATTTTACTTATTTTAAGCATGTTTAAAATCAAAAGATTCAATATTTATACACATTTTCTATAAGTTTTTAATTTTGAATAAGGCAATACCAAAACTTAGGCAGTTTTACTCATATCGAGCATGTTTAAAGTTAAAAGATTTAAACTTTATGCACATTTCCTATAATTTTTGAGATTTGAATAATATAACACTAAAAATTATGTTTTTTTACTCATTTTGAGCATGTTTACAATCAAAATATTCAAACATTATGGTGTTTCCTTTAGTTTTTGAGTTTTAAATAATGTAACACTAAAACTTAAGTAGTTTTACTCATTTTGAGCATGTTTACATTCAAAAAATTCAAATTTTATGCACTTTTCCCATAATTTTAGAGTTTTGAATAATGTAACATCAAAACTTAGGTGGCTTAATCATTTCAATAATGTTTAAAATTAAAAGATTCATACTTTATGCATATTTCTTATAAGTTTTGAGTTTTTAATAATGTAAAACAAAAACTTATGTGGTTTTACTCATTTTGAGCATGTTTACAATCAAAATATTTGACTTTGTGCATATTTAATTAATTTTTGAGATTTAAATAATGAAATGCCAAAACTTATGTATTTTTCCTCATTTGGAGCATGTTTATGTAATCAAAATATTTTGATTTAACAATTTTGGGAATAATTAGGGTTTTATTCCTAATTTAGTTAAAGGGTTTGGATTGATAAATCAATAAATAATATGTGGTAAATAAGCTAATAATTTATGAAATTTATTAGTAATTAGAGATTTTCTAAAAATAGTAATAAGAGGGAGAAAATAAGACTTAGCTTAAACTATGCTGATTTGATTGAGATAAGATCTGATATTCAATGTGCAAGCTTGGGAAACTATCAAAAATAGGATTTTGACTTTAATTTTTTGATTGGATAGGAGTTATAAAATTGGATACGAGTGGGATCGATGTTGTAGTCTTTGTTAGATGTTGTTGTCCTGAGGAACTAAGCTTTCTGGGTTTTGTTTGGTCTATTTGTGTGACCCTGTCTCTAAAGTTTTGATAGCCAAAAGTTTGTAGAGCTCCCTATAGATTATATTTTCTATTAAAACACTATATTCCATTTTATTTTGATCAATTTTTTTAAAAAAATGGGGGTTAATGTGTGTAAAATTTATTGAACACGGATCCACACCCCTTGTGTAGGCACACTACCTACATATTAATACTCTAAAGAGGGATCAAGATATATGTAGTTCTTCCTTTGAAAGTGATTGGTGGAATTGTTATATGAGAATGTAAGGAAATGTTAAAATCAATTTATTTGAGATAACTAGGGGATAGTGTAAGGAATTAAATAAGATATATATAATATTAGATGGTTATATGCAGAGAATAGGGAAATGTGCTTGAGTGGTCTTGCTTGTATTCGTGCTTACTTTATGATATTTACCAACTCTTTCCAAATGATGTTTGAATGATATTTTATAGGGATATATTGGTATGGGTTAAATGCAATCATGCTAGGTTGACACCATGAAGAGGAATAATTAGTGGAAAATGGTAACTTGGTCTTAAAATGTGATTGGATAGGAATGTTAAAAGGGGGACACCCTAGGTTCTAATGCTATAATCCAATTTGGGAATTATTTTCCTAAGGTTATGAGACCTATGGGTGGATTGGTCATGAAAATAGGGTCTTAGCTAAGCTATAATGAGGTCTTGAAAGCCTATGAATGATTGTGAATCAATAAAAAGGTGCCTAGAAAGGTCATGGGAGCAAGCAAGAGGGAATTATGGGTTGAGTGTCATTAGCCACACTTAAGTTACCAATTTTTCATTTTTATATGACTACATTTACCCCTCCTTTATTATATTGATGAAATAAAGTGAAATACTAAGATAAATGAAAAAGAGAAAATGTACTTGAACTTACCTATAAGGGTGAATCTCATGATGTTGTTGTGATGTTGGGTTGTGTATAGATAGAATGCTATGAAGTGTGAGTAAAAAATAAAAAATAAGAGATCAATTATTACTAGATATAGTATATCTAAAATAAGAATGTACAAATCTAGATAAGAGAGAGGAAGAGAAAAAAATGAATACATCTCATCAGGTATAGGGACCAATACAAAACCTATTGTGATGTTGAGTAATGTTAGATGATTTTGTACCAAGAGTAATTTCATGAATGAATTTGAGTGCTTAATTCCCTAAAAAGTGGCTCAAGAATGCAAAGGCTAGCCCTCTAGCTCCATCATCTCCCACTAAGTAAAGATAGGTGGTCATGGGTGTGTTGATTGATGTTTAGACTATGTGTCCAATCCTTTTGAATAGGTGGCTCAATAATAAAAATGCTAGCTAGACCTTTAGCTCCATCATTACCTTGTGAAGTTAAGTTATGAATTGATATTGATATGAAATATATGTCCTATGAGATGGCTCTTAAAGCCCATTAATGTACTATGATTTGATAATGTTGGAATGGATAGTTGAATTTATGCTAGAAACTAGGATACTCTTGGGCACTCTGAAAGATGGAGATTAGGATTTGTATGAAAGTCACTTCAAAACTAAGAATATAGCTTATGTAAAATCCACTTGATAACTTAGGAATGTGAAGGGTAGGGTTATATGAAATCCAATCGAAAATGATTCTAAACACCTATAGATGGAATAAGGAATACAAATACTGAGAATGCTTGGACAATGTTGAATTAGGAAAGAAAAGAAACAAATATGCCATGCACATTACCTGTAATCATTGATGCATAGAACATGGATTTTGATATGGAAGTTATACCAACTATCGTATCTAAAACTGGAAGGGAGAGCATCATGCCATGCATGATTCCCCTTATATCTATATTCTCTGATCAAAATGTGTACTAAAACTATTGTTTTTGAGCTGGTTTAGATGTGTAAATTTGTAGCTAAACCTAATTTTTAGCCTACCTATCAAAATTTTGGTTTTTTTGTTGTTTGGATAGGATCACTAGAAATGGATAGTATCACCACTGACACTATAGTCTAGTCTTGGTGCTATTATCTTAGGCCAAATCTGATGACTATTCTAGATTCTTCACTATCTCAATGGTCTATTCTAATTGTTTTAATGTTTGGTTATTATTTTGAGTGTTCTAAAACTATATTTTTGATTGATAGGAGCTCTAATCAATGTGATAAAACTTTTATTTTTTTTCCCCTCTTTTAAGGGTAAGAATATAGAGCCTACAATGATTTACCTTAGAAGAAAGAGCCCTAAAAGTGTGTTATGCTACCAAATATATGATATAGCAATGATAATTGACAAGATATCTCATGATATAACATGGTTTAGATTGAGAGATTGTTAGATCAATAGGGTTATGCCTAGATAGATATAACAATGTACTAAACTAGAAATGAATGTTTAGTTAATTATTAGTTGTTAGTTGGAGGGATGGAGCATGATGTCCATAATGGCATCCAAAAAAGAAAGATTAATGCATGATATGTATCATGGCATCTTAAATGATGAGAAGCAAACAAGTAAAAATCACACAAGGTTAGAAAAATGAAGCATAAAAGGGTGGCTAAGGGGATAAGAAAATAAGGGACATGGGCACATGTCACTCAAATTAAAAAGCAAGCATACAAGGCATGTTCAAATGCCACATACACATATAGTTGAAATAAGCAAGTTGACATTAAATCCATAATCACATAGAAGGGTATAGGCAAGGGAAATTGGCAAATGTCCAAAGGCACACACAAGAATATAAGCAAATGACATTGACAAATGTCCTAAGGCATACATCAAAAATAAGTAGGAATTAGGAATATAATCACATCAAACTATGCTAAACAAGAAGATAAAACATGTAAAGACTGGAAAATATAATCACATCTAACTAATCAAAGTAAGAAGTGAATGTATGCAAGACATGTTAGTATAATACTAGGTATATGGTAAAAAATACACAAGTGTTATATACTAGTGAGTGTCGATAGAGTAATATGTGTAAACTAGTGAATAATGTGCATTAACATGATACCTAGAATGTGTAGTGTAGAAATGACATAACCTGGATGGTGTAGTCATGTAAAATATGCCCCTAGGGGGAAGATATATCAGTGTGAATCTAACATGTAGAATTAAGATGCCCCATCAATAGATAATATGAAGTAATTAAGGGTCTAAAAGTCATTTCACACACTCAAATAAGATCAAGTGAAGCACGGTAATGTTAGATAAATCAACAAACAATAACATAGAGTAACAAATGTAAGTCTAGCATAGCAGTATAAATGAAAATCATGGAGGATGCATATAATCAAGATTTTTTTGTGTTTTTAACATATTTGAGTGTTTTAGGGTTTTAGAATTTTGTATTATGTAAAATCAAGCATAGGAGACTATGTACAAGTGAAAAAAGAAAAAGTGATACTAACTGATGAGTCTCATGGGAGACTCCCTATCATGGTGTCTTGTATCAAGGAGAAGAATTGTGTGTGATCAAGAAACATGTTGGAGATGTTAAAACTATGGCTCTAAAAGCTATATATACTATAAATGATCTAAAGTATCTAAATTGGGAACTAACTCTGAAGTCCCCTTATAAATTTGAGAAGTGGATGCAACTTTAGGGATCTTAGGGACCCATATGGTAGTAGGATAATCTCTCTAAACATGTGCTTTACATGTAGATGCATGATATTTCAATGAGATTACCCTAGGTGTGAAAACTATAACTAGACATTGTCTAGAATCTTGAATCTATGGAGGTGTATGAACCCTTTGTGCTAGTGATGGATGCCTCAACTATGTCTGAATCTGTACTAGAGGAAAAACTATAACTAGTGGAAAAACTATAATAGGTGACAAAGCTATAACTAGTGACTGTGGAATAGTAGATGGCTCTAAAGTGGGGAGTGGTAACTGATATGGAACTCTACCAACTATAACAACATAATTAGCATGAATGAATTTCATACATTTATGAATTTTAGAAGGTAATTCCTAAATTTTTTTAATCCATGGTCGACCAAATAACATATCAAAAAATCATACATTAGGAATAATATTGAATGGTGTGAACCACATGTGTTGGACCAACTCATAGAGGAATTACAATCTCACCAAATAAACTTTATATGTGCTTACTAAATCCATTGATAATTATTTTTGTTAGGGTAATATCATGCTCTGAATATCCCAAATGTTATAATAATGTCATAGTGTACATGTTTACACTAGATCCATTATTGATAAGACCACTATGAATAGGATGATTATGAATGTAAGATCTAATAAAGAGTGTATGATAATCGGAATCATTCTTGATGATCTCCTGATTTGAGAAGGAGATGGAAGGTCTTGTTAGATCTCTAGAATTATATGCACTAATCATATTGCTTAAAGGACATGATTTAACTGGAGGTTCCATGTATGTATCTAGTGGTGGAATGTGCATGATATACATGCTAAACCATTGATGTGTATCCTATTTCTTATTTTAAATGCTATAGAAAAGGATCTGAGAAGATTTTCAAAGCTTTATCCTATGTTTACTTTGCCCAAGTGGGCTCAAATGAAGTACAAAGATCAATATGATTTCCATCTATTAAATCATGTATCTTGTGTCTCAAACTAATGCATGTATTTATTGTATGGCCTAGTGCTCTATGAAACTTGAAAAATACATGTTGATCATATCCTCATAAAATAGGCTTTATTGAGTCAACTTGTCAAATAGGAGGGAGAGATATGATGTTACATTATAATAAATGTTGTAAAACTCTGGCTAGAGAAATTAGTATATTGGTAAATGTACATTGAGGAGGTGTTAATAAAACCACATGCTAAGGGGGATTTGAAGCCATATTAACTACCAGTTGATTTTGAGTCTTGTTATCATTAACATTGACCTTGTATGGGACTTTGTTGTTACTCTTGTTAGATGTTTCTAAGATACTTGTGTACTTAAGTTTGCCCATTGAATTTTAACTTGACTTCTCTTTCCTTTAGTGTGTCACATAATTTAGTGAATAAAGAGAATCTTTTGAACATAATTGACTCATGAAAAGCTGGTAAGAGACTCTGTTTGAGGAGATCTTGTAACTCTTGATCAACCATGGGGCTAGGCATCTTAGCCAAGATAATCTTATATTGAAGAACATAATCTATGAGATGTTCGTTTGACCTTTGTTTCTATTGTACAACTTGAGCGTATGAAACCTTGTCACCAATGTTAGTGTTGAAATGAGCTAGGAACATGTTGGCTAAAGGATTGAATACATTGACTGACTAATTCAATAAACTATAGAACCATGATAAAGCATAATCCTTTAGGCTCTATGGAAAGACCTTGGTATGTAGCTAGTCATTTGGTACATAGTTCAAGCATGTTGCATGAAAATCTCTTAAATGTGTCTCTGGATCATCCTTGCCATCATAAAGAGTAAGCTTAGGTTGAAAAAAACCTTGCATCAAGGGTGTGTAAGTAATGTGATGTGTTAATGGTGTATGTAGTAGAGCAAAAGAGTCTAAAGCCTGTGTAGGTCTAGAGGCACTTAGCTCAAGATGTAGCACCTTGGATTGAAGAGATATTATCTCTTGCATAAGGGCTACCACATCAAGAGACAAAGATGTAATAGTTATAGCTGGTGGCATAGAAGAAGGTTGGGTTGATATAGGGGTTATTGAGACATAATTACCCTCACAGTGCCATTTGTAACTAGCTGCTCTGTAGTTTGAGAAGATTAACCATTATTTACTCTTTGTTATTCTTCTTGGATTATTTTAAGCATGTCATCTTGCATGTCAGGTTGTTTGGTTAGGAGTTCTTGAAGTTTCCTTTTATCAATTTAATTAAAACTAGTGTATTGGGCCATTATTAAGGTAAGAAAACAATTTTAAATATGTTTAAATTTTTTGCAAAACATTGTAATAGGAAAAGTGCTAGAAAAGGCAAGTACTGAGTATAAAAAATGTAGATTATTAAAAATAGGGAATTGAAAATCATTCAAATAGGATACAAAGCTCACAAACATGTAAGGTGATACCTCAAGAAGCGAATAGGAGAATAGTACATGAAACTAGAGTGTTGATAATGATATTTTTGAAAAATAATATAGAATTTTGAAAATGAAATTGGATTTTAGATTTAAATATACAAATAAAAATTTAAAAATGCTTGAGAATTTTGTTTTTGAAATGACTATTGAATTTTGAATTTTGAAGGGATTATCTAATTCTAATATGCTAGTAATAATTCAGAAAATTGTTGAAAAATTACTGGAAAAATACTGGGACCTAGTATGGGCAACTAAGGTTTGGAAAAAAAAATTTAAAATTTTGTACTAAATTTTAAAATTTATTACTAAATTTTAAAATTTAAAATGAATTTATGATTTAAATATTCAAGTAAAAAGTTATAAATTTATGGGAAAAATTCGTAGGAATGTTACTCTAGGGTTTCTAAGCTTTTTATGCACAAATAGAGTAAGTTAGGTTCATTAAATGATTTAACAATTTTGAGAATAATTAGGGTTTCATTCCTAATTTAGTTAAAAGGTCTAGATTGATAAATAAACAAATAATGTGTGGTAAATAAGCTATTGATTTGTGAAATTTATTAGTAATTAGAGATTTTCTAAAAATAGTAATAAGAGGGAGAAAATAAGACTTAACTTAAACTATGCTAATCTGACTAAGACAAAATATGATAATCACTATGTAGGCCTAAGACACTATCACAAATAGGATTTTGACATTCATTTGTGTATTAGACAGGAGCATTGAAAGTGGACAGGAGTGACACTGATGCTATACTCCTTATTTGACACTATTGTTTTGAAGATCTGACCTTTTAGGGTTTTATTTAGCATGTCTATGTGACCTTGTCTCTAAAGTTTTAGTAGCCAAAAGTTTGTAGAGCTTCTTGTAGAGAATATTTTCTCTTCAAATCCTATATTTCATTATACTTTAAACAATTTCAAATAAGGGGGTTAGTGTGTGTAAGATTTGTTGGACATAGACTCACACCCCTTATATGGGCACATTGCCTACATACCAATACTCCAAAGAGGGATCAAGCCATATGTAGTGCTCCGTTTGAAAGTACATGGTGCAATTATGATATGAGAATGCAATAAAATGCTAAACTGCGTGTGCTTGATATGACTCAAGATTAGTCTAAGGATTCAAATAAGTTGAAAATAGTATTAGATGGCTCTATGCAGAGAATATGGAAATGTGCTTGAGTGGTCTTGCTTGTATTCTTACTTGCTTTGTGATATTTGTCAACCCTTTCCAAATAATATTTGAATGGAATTTTATAGGGATTTATTGGTCATGGGTTAAATGCAATCATGTTAGGTTGACACCATAAAGAGGAGGAATCAAGGAAAAATAGTAATCTAGGCTGAAAATGTGACTGGACAAGAGCACCAAAAAGAGGACACCCTAGGGTCTAACACTATAGTCCAAGTTGGGCACTATTATCCAAAGGGTATGAGACCTATGGGAATGGATTGATCATGAAAAGAGGGTCTTGGATAAGCTGAAATGAGGTCTTGAAAGACTATCAATGATTGAGACTTAGTGAAAATGTGCCTAAAAGGGTCATGGGAGCAAGCAAGAGGGAACTATGGGTTGGGTGTCATTAACCACACTCAAGTTACCAATTTTGCATTTGTATATGGCTACATATTCAAACTTTATGTGTGTTTCCTATAATTTTATAGTTTTGAATAATGAAACACCAAAACTTATAAGGTTTTACTCATTTTGAGAAAGTTTAGAATCAAAAGATTAAAACTTCATACATAATTCCCATAATTTTTGAGTTTTGAATAATGCAACACTAAAAGATAAGCAATTTTACTCATTTTGAGCATGTTTTGAATCATAAAATTCAAACTTTATGTGTATTTCATACAATTTTTGAGTTTTGAGTAATGCAACACCAAAACTTAGATATTTTTACTCATTTCAAGCACATTTATAAACAAAATATTCAAATTTTATGCATGTTTAATATAATTTTTGAGTTTTGAATAATACACAACCAAAATTTAGGTGGTTTTAATTATTTTGAGCATATTTACATTTAAAAGTTTCAAACTTTATGCATTATTCCTATATTTTTTGAGTTTTGAATAATGTAACACCAAAACATAGGTGGTTCTACTCGCTTTGACCATATTTACAATTAAAAGATTCAACCTTTATGCACATTTCCTATAATTTGAGATTTGAATAATGTAACACCAAAACTTAGGTGGTTTTACTCCTTTTGATTATGTTTACAATTAAAATATTTAAAGTTTAAGCACATGTTCTATAAGTTTTTACTTTTGTATAAAGCAACATAAAAAATTTGGCAATTTTACACCAAAAATTAATGCATTTCAATCTTCATGCATGTTTCCTATAATTTTTTAGTTTCGAATTATCCAACACCAAAACTTAAGCAGTTTTACTTGTTTTAACCATGTTTAAAAACAAAAGATTTAAACTTTATGCATGTTCCCTATAATTTTTGAGTTTTAAATAATGCAGCACAAAAACCTAATTGGTTTTAGTCATTTTGAGCATGTTTACAATAAAAAGATTCAAACATTATGCATGTTTCCTATAAGTTTTGAACAATGCAAGACTAAAACTTAATCTTTTTTTCTCATTTCGAGCATGTTTACAATCAAAAGATTCAAATTTTATGTGTGTTTGATATAATTTTTGAGTTTTGAACAATGCAACACTAAAACTTAATCTATTTTACTAATTTCAAGCATGTTTACAATCAAAAGACTCAAATTTTATGTCTGTTTCTTATAATTTTTGAGATTTGAATAATGTAACACAAAAACTTAAAAAAATTTACTCATTTCAAGCTTGTTTACAATCAAAAGGTTCAAACTATATGCGAGTTTACTATAATTTTTGAGTTTTAAATAATGCAACACCATAACTTACATGGTTTTACTCATTTTGAGCATGTGTACAATCAAAAGATTCAAAATTTATCAGCATTTCCTATATTTTTTGAGTTTTAAATCATGTAACACCAAAACATAGGTAGTTTAATCATTTCTAGCATTTTTACAATCAAATGATTCAAACTTTATGCACATTTCCTACAATTTTTAGGTTTTGAATAATGAAACTCTAAAAATTAAATGGTTTTACTCATTTAGAGCATGTTTACAATCAAAATATTCAATCTTTATTTATGTTTCCTTTAGTTTTTGAGTTTTGAATGATGCAACAACAAAATGTAAGTGGTTTTACTCATTTTGAGCATTTTTACAATTAAAATATTCAAACTTTATGCACGGTTCCTATAATTTTTGAGTTTTGAATAATGCAACATCAAAACCTAGGTGGTTTTACTCATTTAAAGCATATTTAAAATCAAAAGTTTCAAATTTTTTGTGCAATTCCTATAATTTATAATTTTTGAATAATTCAACACCAAAGGATAAATGGTTTTACTCATTTCAACAATGTTTAAAATCAAAAGATTCAAAATTTATGTGTTTTGTATAATTTGAGTTTTGAATAATGAAACACCAAAGTTTAGGCATTTTTGCTCATCTTGAACATGTTTTCCATCAAAATACTAAAACTTTATGAAGGTTTCTTATAATTTTTGAGTTTTTAATAATACAACACCAAAACTTAGGCGATTATAATCCTTTTGAGTATGTTTAAAATCAAATGATTCAACCTTTTTGTGTGTTTGTTATAATTTTTGAGATTTGAATAATGCAACACCAAAACTTAAGAAATTTTACTCGTTTTGATTATGTTTACAATTCAAAGATTCAAACTTTATGTGTGTTTCCTATATTATTTGAGTATTGAATAATGGAACACCAAAATAAAAAAATTCAAACTTTATGCACATTTCCTATATTATTTTATTCATTTCGAGCATGTTTAAAATCAAAAGTTTCAAACTTTATGACATATCCTATAAATTTTTAGTTTTGAATAATACAACACCAAAACATAGATAGTTTTACTCATTTTGAACACAATCAAAAGATTCAAAATTTATGGTTTTTCCTAGAAATATTGAATTTTTAATAATGCAATACCAAAACTTAGGTACTTTTACTTATTTTGAGCTTGTTTAAAATCAAAAGATTCAAACTTTATCCCCATTTCCTATAATTTTTGAATTTTGAATAAACTAGCTCTAAAACTTAGGTAGTTTTACAATTATTCAATTTTGAATAATGCAACACCCAAACTTAGGTGGTTTAACTCATTTCATTCATGTTTACAATCAAAATATTCAAACTTTATGTGTGTTTCATATAATTTTTGAGTTTTGAATAATGCAACACAAAAACTTACATGATTTTGCTCATTTCAAACATGTTTACAATCAAAAGATTCAACTTTCTTCCACATTTTTTATAAATTTTTAGTTTTGAATAATGCAACACTAAAACATAGTTGGTTTTACTCATTTTAAGCATGTTTACAATGAAAATATTCAATCTTTATGTGCATTTCCTATAATTTTTTTATTTTTGAATAATACAACACCAAAACATAGGTAGTTTTACTCATTTCAAGTATGTTTACAATCAAAAGATTCAAACTTTAAGCATTTTTCTTAAAATTTCAGTTTTGAATAATGCAACACCAAAACATAGCAAGGTTTTCTTATCTTGAGCATGTTTACCATCAAAAGATTCAAACTTTATGCATGTTTACTATAATTTTTAAGTTTTGAATAATGTAACACCAAAATTTAGCAAGGTTTACTCGTTTTGAGAATATTTACAATCAAAAGATTCAAAATTTATGTACGTTTCCTATTATTTTTGAGTTTTGAGTAATGCAAAAATAAAACTTAGGCAGTTTTACTTGGTTAGAGCATGTTTACAATAAAAAGATTCAAAATTTATGCTTTAGTAGTGAATAGTTCAACACCAAAACATAGGAGGTTTTATGCATTTTGAGCATGTTTACAACCAAAATATTGAAACTTTATGGCATTTTCAATAATTTTTGAATTTTGAATAATGTAACACAAAAACATAGGTGGTTTTACTCATTTTGAGCATGTTTAAAATCAAAAAATTCAATAAAATTTATGTATTTCTTGTATTTTTTTAGTTTTGAATAATGCAACACTAAAACTTAAGTGGTTATACTCATTTGGGGCATGTTTCAAATCAAAACACTCAAACTTTATGCATTTTTGCTATAATGTTTAAGTTTTGAATAATGCAACACAAATCCTTACGTAGTTTGAGTTTTGAATAATGCAACACAAAAGCTTAGGTTGTTTTACTTATTTCAAGCATGTTTTCAATCAAAAGTTTTAAACATTATGCACATTATCTATAATTTGAGTTTTGAATAATGTAACACCAAATCATAGGTAGTTTTACTCATTTTAAGCATGTTTATAATTAAAAGATTCTAACTTTATGTGTATTTCTTATAATTTTTTAGTTTTAAATAATGTAACGCTAAAATTTAGGTAGTTTTACTCATTTTGAACATGTTTACAATCAAAATATTCAAACTTTATGTGCATTTCCTATAATTTTTGAATTTTGATTAATGTAACACCTAACTTAGGCAGTTTTACTCATTTCAAGCATGTTTGCAATTAAAAGATTCAAACTTTGTGCGTGTTTCCTATAATTTTTGAGTTTTGAATAATGCAACACCAAAACATTGGTGGTTTTACTCATTTTGACCATGTTTACAGTCAAAATCTTCTAATTTTTTGTGCATTTCCTATAATTTTTGTGTTTTGAGTAACCCAATACCAAAACATAAGAAGATTTAGCCTCTTCAAGCATGTTTACAATTAAAAGATTGAAAATTTATGCACGTTTATTATAATTTTTGAGTTTTAAATAATGCAACCTTAAAACTTAAGCGGGCTTAATCATTTTTATCATGTTTACAATAACAGTATTCAAACTTTATGCATGTTTTCTATAATTTTTGAGTTTGTAACACCAAAACCTAGCGTAGGTTTACTTGTTTAAAGCATGTTTACAATCAAAAGATTAAAACTTTATGAACATTTTTTATAATTAAAACTTAGGTAGTTTTACTCATTTTGATTATGTTTACAATTAAAAGACTCTAACTTTATACACATTTCCTATAATTTTTGAGTTTTGAATAATGTAAGACCAAGACATAGGTGTTTTTACTCATTTTGAGCATGTTTTACTCATTTCAAGCATGTTTATAATCAAAAGATTCAAACTTTAAACATGTTTCCTTGAATTTTTGAGTTTTGAAAAATGCAACACCAAGACATAGGTGGTTTTACTCATTTTGAGCATGGTTACAATCAAAAGACTCTAGTTTTTTTCATGTGTCCTCTTATTTTTGTGTTTTGAATAATCCAACACCAAAACATAGGAAGATTTACCCTCTTTAAACATGTTTAAAATTAAAAGATTCAAAATTTACGTGTGTTTCTTATAATGTTTTAGTTTTGAATAATGCAACACTAAGTCTTAGGTGGTTTTACTCATTTTGAGCATGTTTCCAACCAAAAGATTCAAATTTCATGTGCATTTCCTATACTTTTTTAGATTTAAATAATATAACACCATAACTTAAGTGGTTTTAATCATTTTAAACATGTTTACAATCGAAAGATTTAAACTTCATGGCCATTTCCTATAATTTTTGAGTTTTGAATAATAAACACCAAAAATTAAGTGTTTTATTAATTTCAAGTATTTTTTCAATCAAAAGATTAAAAATTTATGAGCCTTTCCTATAATGTTTTGAGTTTTGAATAATGCAACACCAAAACTTAGGATGTTTTATTGTTTTTGAGCATGTTTACAATAAAAATATTTAAACTTTATGTATATTTCCTATCATTTTTGAGTTTTGAATAATGCAACACCAACACTTATGTAGTTTTACTCATTTTGAACATGTTTACAAATAAAAGATTTAAAATTTATGAGAGTTTCCTATAATTTTTGAATTTTGAATAATGTAATACAAAACATAAGCAATTTTACTCTTTTCAAGCATGTTTGCAATCAAAAGATTCAAACTATATGCATGTTTCCCATAATTTTTTAGTTTTAAATAAAGTAACATAAAACATATGAAGTTTTACTCATTTTGAACATGTTTACAATCAAAAGATTCAAATTTTATGCATGTTTCCTATAATTTTTGAGTATTGAAAATTGCAACACCAAAAATTAGTTTTACTTGTTTTCATCATGTTTTCAATCATAAGATTCAAATTTGATGCATGTTTCCTATAATGTTTGAGTTTTGAATAATGCAACACCAAAACATAAGTAGTTTTACTCATTTTGAGAATGATTACAATCAAAAGATTCAACGTTTAAGCACGTTTCCTATAATTTTTGAGTCTTGAATAATGCAACACCGAAACATAGGTGGTTTTACTCATTTCAAGCATGTCTATAATCAAAAGATTCAAACATTATATGCATTTCCTATATTTTTTAAGTTCTGAATCACACTAAAACATAGGTTGTTTTACTCATTTTGACCATGTTTTATAGTAAAAGATTCAAACTTTATCTATATTTCATATAGTTTTTTAGTTTTGAATAATGCAACCCCAAAACTGTGGTTATTTTTCTTGTTTTGAGCATGTTTACAATCAAAATTTTCAAACTTTATGCATATTTCTTATAATTTTTGAGTTTTGAATAATGCAACACCAAAACAGAGGTGATTTTAATCATTTTATGCATGTTTACAATCAAAAGATTGAAACTTTATTTTTGTTTCATATATTTTTTATGTTTTAAATAATGTAACACCAAAACTTATAAAGTTTTACTCATTTTGAGCATGTTCACAATCAAATATTTAAACAATATCTATGTTTCCTATTGTTTTAGAGTTTTGAATAATGCAATACCAAAACTAAGGTAGTTTTATTCATTTTGATCATGTTTAGAATAAAGAGATTCAAAATTTATGTGTTTTTTATAATTTGAGTTGCGAATAATGCAACACCAAAACTTATGTAGTCTTACTCATTTCAAGCATGTTTACAATCAAAAAATTCAAACTTTGTCCATGTTTCCTATAATTTTTGAGTTTTACATAATGCAAGACTAAAAAATAAGAGATTTTACTCTTTTTGACCATGTTTAGAACCAAAAGATTCATAATTTATGATTTTTTCATATATTTTTTATAGTTTTGAATAATGTAACACCAAAATCTATGTAGTTTTAGTCATTTTGAACATGTTTAAAATTAAAAAAATTCAAAATTTTTGTGCATTCCTATAATTTTTTAGTTTTAAATAACGCAATACCAAAACGTAGGTAGTTTTACTCATTTTGAGCATGTTTATAATTAAAAGATTCAAAATTTATAAATGTTTCCTAAATTTTTTGAGTTTGTAATAATGACACACTAGAACTTAGGTAGTTTTAATCATTTCATGTATGTTTACAATCAAAAGATTTAAACATTAATCCTATTTCCTATAATTTTTGAGTTTTCAAAAATGCAACATAAAACTAGTGTTTTGAGTATGTTTATAATTAGAAAAATCAAACTTTATGTGCATTTCTTATTATTTATGAGTTTTGAATAACGTAACAACAAAACTTAAGCAAGTTTACTCATTTTGAGCATGTTTACAATCCAAGGATTCAAGCTTTATATGTATTTCCTATCAGTATTTCAATTTTGAATAATGCAACAATAAAAGTTAAGAAATTTTACTCATTTTGAGCATGTTTACTTATAATCAAAAGATTTAAACGTGATGCATGTTTCTATAATTTTTGAGTTTTGAATAATGCAACACCAAAACTTAGATGGTTTTACTCATTTGAAGCATATTTTCAATCAAAATATCCAAACGTTATGTCCATTTCCTATAATTTTTGAGTTTTTAATAATGGAACTCCAAAACTTAGATGGTTTCACTCATTTCAAGCATGTTTACAATTAAAATATTCAAAAAATATGTGCATTCCCTATTTTTTTAAAGTTTTGAATAATTAAACACCAAAACATAGATGGTTTTACTCATTTTGACCATGTTTACAATCAAAAGATTGAAAATCTATGTGTGCTCCCTATCATTTTTGAGTTTTGAATAATGCAACACTAAAAGTT
This sequence comes from Torreya grandis, assembly GCA_037957365.1. Lineage (NCBI taxonomy): Eukaryota > Viridiplantae > Streptophyta > Pinopsida > Cupressales > Taxaceae > Torreya > Torreya grandis. Next base: position 467,058 of record JARHVA010005251.1, on the reverse strand, counting down.
AGGTGGTTTTACTCATTTTGAGCATGTTTACAATCAAAAGATTCAAATTTTATGTGTTTCCTACAATTTTTGTGTTTTAAATAATACAACACTAAAATTTAGGTAGTTTTACTCATTCAAGCTTGTTTACAATCAAAAGATTCAAACCTTTTTGTGTGTTTCCTATAATTTTTGAGTTTTGAATAATGTAACACCAAAACTTAGGTGATTTTACTCATTTTAAGAATGATCAGAATCAAAAAAATCAAACTTTATGCGTATTTCTTATAATTTTTGAGTTTTGAATAATGTAACACCAAAACTTAGGTGATTTTACTCATTTTGATCATGTTTACAATCAAAAGATTCAACCTTTATGCATGTTTCCTATAATTTATTAGTTTTGAATAATGCTATATAGAAACTTAAGTGGTTTTACTCATTTTGAGCATGTTTACAATTAAAAAAATTCAAACTTTATGCACATTCCCTATCAATTCTTAGTTTTGAATAATGCAACACCAAAACATAAGCAATTTTGCTCTTTTGGAGCACATTTATGTAATCAAAATACTTAAATTTTGTGACTATTTCCTATAATTTATTAGTTTCAAATAATTCAACACCAAAACTTAAATGGTTTTACTCATTTCTAGCATGGTTAGAATCAAAAGATTCAAACATTATGCACATTTCCTTTAATTTTTGAGTTTTGAATAATACAACACTAAAACTTAAGTGGTTTCAAAAATTTTGAGCTTGTTATGAATCAAAATATTGAAACCTGATGTGTATTTCCTATAATTTTTGAGTTTTGAGTAATGCAACACCAAAACTTAAGATGTTTAACTCGTTTTGAGCATGTCTATAATAAAAAAATTTAAAGTTTTTTCATGTTTCCTATATTTTGTGTTTTGAATAATGCAACACAAAAGTTTAAGCATTTTTACTCATTTCAAGCATGTTTAAAATCAAAAGATTTCAAATCTATGCATGATTCCTATAATTTTTTAGGTTTGAATAATCTAATGCAAAAACATAATCATTTTTACTCATTTCAAGCATGTTTATAATGAAAAAAATCAAACTTTATCTATATTTCCTATAATTTTTTAGTTTTGAATAATATAACAACAACACTTAGGTGGTTTCACTCATTTGGATAATTCTTACAATCAAAAGGTTCAAACTTTATGCACATTTTGTATAATGTTTGAGTTTGAATAATGCAATACCAAAACATAGGCAATTTTACTTGTTTCGAGCATGTTTACAATTAAAAGATTCAAACTTGATGTGTATTCCCTACAATTTTAGAGTTTTAAATACTACCACACCAGAACTTAGACAATTTTACTCATTTCGAGCATGTTTACAATCAAGAGATTCAAACTTTATACATGTTTCATATAATTTTTTAGTTTGGAATAATACAACACTAAAATTTAAGAAATTTTAGTCACTTTGAGCAAGTTTATAATTAAAAGATTCAAACTTGATGCGTGTTTCTTATAATTTTTGAGTTTTAAAAAATATAACACCAAAAAATAGGCATTTTAACTCATTTTGAGCATACTTACATTAAAATGTTCAAGCTTTATGTGCATATCCTGTAATTTGAGTTTTGAATATTGCAACACCAAAACTTAGGCATTTTTACTCATTTTGAGGACATTTACAATCAAAAGATTCCAAATTTATGTGTGTTTCCTATAATTTTTTAGTTTTCAATAATACAACACAAAAACTTAAGCAATTTTACCCATTTTAGGCATATTTACAATCAATTTTTTTTAACTCTATATGTGTTTCCTATAATTTTTGATTTTCGAATAATACAACACCAAAACTTATGCAATTTTACTCTTTTTGAGCATGTTTACAATCAAAAGATTCAATCTTTATGTGCATTTCCTTTAAATTTTTAGTTTTAAATAAAGACACAACAAAACTTTCATAGTTTTACACATTTTGAGCATGTTTACAATAAAAATATTTACACTTTATGTAACACCAAAACTTAGGTAGTTTTAATTGTTTTGAATATCCTTACAATCCAAAGATTCCAACTTTATGCATGTGCCTTATAATTTTAGAGTTTTGAATAATGTAACTGTAAAACTCAGGCAATTTTACTCATTTTGAGTGTGTTTACAATCAAAAGGTTCAAACTTTATGTGCATTTCCTATAATTTTTATGTTTTGAATAATGCAACACTAAAACATAAGTGGTTTTACTCAGTTTGACCATATTTACAATTAAAAGATTCAAACTTTATGCATGCTTTCCATAATTTTTTATTTTTGAGTACTGCAACTCCAACACTTTAGTGGTTATACTTATTTTGAGCATGTTTACAATCAACACATTCAATTTTGTGCATACTTACTCTAATTTTTGAGTTTTGAATAATGCAACACTAAAACTTAAGTGGTTTTACTCATTTTGAGCATGTTTACAATCAAAAAATTTAATCTTTATGCTTGTTTCCTATAATTGTTGAGTTTTGAATAATCCAACACCAACACTTAAGTGGTTTTAATCCTTTTGAGCATTTTAAAAATCAAAACATACAAGCTTTATGGGTGTTTCCTATAATTTTTTATCTTTGAAAAATTCAATACAAAAACTTAATCAATTTTACTCATTTTGAGCATGTTCACAATAAAAAGATTCAATATTTATCCATGTTTTATATAATTTTTTATTTTTCAATAATGCAACACCAAAACTTAAGTTATTTGAATAGTTTTAAGTTTATTTACAATCAAAAGGTTCAAAATTTATTCAAGTTTACTATAATGTTTTAGTTTTGAATAATGCGACACAAAAACTTAAACATTTTACTCATTTACAACATGTTTACAATCAAAAGATTCAAAGTTTATTTGAGTTTCCTTTAACTTTAGAGTTTGGAATGATACAACAACAAAATGTAAGTAGTTTTACTCTTTTTGAGCATATTTACAATTGAAGGATTCAAACTTTTTGCACAGTTCCTATAATTTTTTAGTCTGTAATAATGTAACATCAAAACTTAAGGGGTTTTACTCATTTTGAGCATGTTTATAATCAAAAGATTCAAAATTTATGCATGTCTCCAATAATTTTTGAGTTTTGAATAATGCAACAACAAAACTTTTGCTATTTTACTCATTTTGAGCATTTTTAAAATCAAAAGATTTAATCTTTGTTCATCTTTCCTATCATTTTCAAGTTTTTAATAATGCAACACCAAAATCTAGGTAGTCTTACTCATTTCATGCATGTTTAAAGTCAAAAGATTTAAACTTTATGTGCATTTCTTATAATTTTTTAGTTTTGATTACTGCAACACCAAAACTTAGGTTGTTTTAATCATTTTAAGCATGTTTACAATCAAAAGATTCAAAATTTATGTGTATTTCCTATAATTTTTGAGTTTTGAATAATGCAACTACAAAACCTAAGTAGTTTTACTCTTTTCAAGCATGTTTCAAATCAAAATATTCAAAATTTATGCACGTTTTATATAATTTTTGAGTTTTGAATAATGCAATAATAAATCTTAAGTTATTTTATTCATTTTGAGCATGTTTATAATCAAAAGATTAAAACTTTATACATGTTTCCTATAATTTTTGAGTTTGAATAATACAACACCAAAACATAAGTGGTTTTCCTCATTTAAAGCTTGTTTACAATCAAAATATTAAAAATTTATGTACGTTTCTTATAATTTTTGAGTTTTGAATTATGTAACACCAAAATTTAAGTGATTTTACTCATTTCGAGCATGTTTAGAATCAAAGGATTCAAACTTTATGCATGTTTTGTATTATTTTTGAGTTTTGAATAATGCAACACCAAAACATAAGTGTTCTTACTCATTTTGAGCATGTTTAGAATGAAAATATTTAAAATTTATGTCTATTTCGTCTAATTTTTGAGTTCTGAGTAATACAACACCAAATGGTTTTACTCTTTTTTTTATAATGACTCCTATAATTTTTGAGTTTTGAATAATGCAACATAAATATTTAAGTGGCTTTACTCATAAGATTCAAACTTTGTGCACATTTCCTATAATTTTTGAATTTTGAATAATGCAACATCAAAACTTAAGTGGTTTTACTCATTTCATTCATGTTTACAATCAAAAGTGTCAAACCTTATATGCATTTCCTATAATTTTTAGGTTTTAAAAATTAAACATAAAAACATTAGTGGTATACTCATTTTGTCCTTTAATTTTTGTGTTTTTGAATGATGCAACACTAAAACTTAAGCTGTTTTACTCATTTTTAGCATGATTACAATGCAAATATTAACTTTGTGCACATTTCCTATAATTTTTGAGTTTTGAACAATGAAACACAAAAATTAAGCTATTTTACTCTTTTCGAGCATGCTTACTATCAAAAGATTCAATATTTATGCATGTTTCCTTTGATTATTGAGTTTTGAATAATCCAACAATAAAACTTAAGAGATTTTACTTTTTTTGAGCATGTTTAAAATCAAAAGATTCAAACATTACGCATGTTTCCTACAATTTTTGAGTATTGAATAATGAAACAAAAAAACATAATCAGTTTTACTCATTTTGAGAATGTTTACAATAAAAAGATTCAAAATTTATGCATGTTTTCTATAATTTTTGAGTTTTGAACCATGCAATACCAAAACTTAAGCTATGTTTTTCAGTTTGAGCATGTTTACAGTCAAAATATTTTAACTTTATGCACAGTTCCTATAATTTCTTAGTTTTGAATAATGCAACAACAAAACTTTAGTCGTTTTACTCACTTTGAGCATGTATATAATAAAAAGATTTCATCTTTATGCAAGTTTACTATAGTTTTTCAGTTTTGAATAATGCAACACCAAAACATAATTGATTTTACTCATTTCAATCATGTGTACAATAAAAATAATCAAACTTTATGTATATTTCTTTAAAAAATTGAGTTTTGAATAATGCAACACCAAAACATAGGCAATTTTACTCATTTCTAGCATGTTTACAATCAAAATATTCAAACTTTATGCACATTTCTGATAATTTTTGAGTTTTGAATAGTACAACACCAACATGTAAGTGATTTTACTCCTTTAGAGCATGTTTACAATTAAAATATTCTAATTTATGCGTGTTTATATTTATTTTTAAGTTTTGAATGATGCAACACCAAAGTGTAAAAGGTTTTACACATTTTGAGCATGTTTACATTTAAAAGATTCAAGCTTTATACTCGGTTCCTATAATTTTTGAGATTTGAATAATGCAACAGCAAAACTTATGTAGTTTTTCTCATTTCAAGCATATTTAAAATTAAAAGATTTAAACTTTATGTGCATTTCCTATCATTTTTGAGTTTTGAAAAATGTAACACCAAAACTAATGTTGTTTTACTCATTTCGAGCATGTTTACAATTAAAGATAAAAACCTTATGGCGTTTCTTATAGTTTTAGAATTTTGAATAATACAACACCAAAACTTAGGTTTTTTTACTCATTTTGAGCATGTTTACAATCAAAATATTGAAACTTTATGTGTGTTTCCAATAATTTTGGATTTTTGAATACTGTAACTCCAAAACTTTAGTGGTTTACTCATTTTGAGCATGTTTATAATCAAAAGATTCAAACTTTATGCACATTTCTTATAATTTTTTACTATTGAATAAAGCAACACCAAAAATTAAGTGGTCTTACTCATTTCAAGCATGTTTGCAATCAAAATATTAAAACTTTATGTCTGTTTCCTATAATTTTTGAGTTTTTAATAATGCACCACAAAAACTTAAGTGGTTTCCCTCATTTAGAATATGTTTACAATCAAAATATTTAAACTTTATGCATGTTTCCTATAATTTTTGAGTTTTGAATAATGCAACACCAAAACTTAATGGATTTTACTTATATCGAGCATGTTTAGAATCAAAAGTTTCAAATTTTCTGCATGTTTCCTATAATTTTTTATTTTTGAATAGTGCAACAACAAAACATAAGTGGTTTTACTCATTTTTAGCATGTTTAGAATCAAAAGATTCAAAATTTATGCCCATTTACTATAATTTTTAGTTTATAGTAATGCATCACTAAAACCTAGGTGGTTTTACTTACTTTGAGAATGTTTACAATCAAAAGATTCAAAGTTTTTGGATGTTTCTTATAATTTTTGAGTTTTGATTAATGCAACACCAAAACTTAAGTAGTTTTACTCATTTCAAGAATTTTTAGAACCAAAATAGTCAAAATTTATACATGATTCCTATTATTTATGAGTTTTGAATAGTACAACATCAAAACTTAAGCAGTTTTACTCATTTCAATCATGTTTAGAATTGAAGATTCAAACTTTATGTAAGTTTCCTATCATTTTGGAGGTTTGAATAATAGAACACCAAAACTTAGCTTGTTCTAATCATTATGAGCATGTTTACAATCAAAAGATTCAAATTCTATGTGTTTTTCTATTAATTTTTTAGTTTTGAATAATGTAACACCAAAATTTAGATGGTTTTACTCATTTCAAGCATGTTTATAATCAAAAGATTCAAATTTTATGCATTTTTTTATATTTTTTTAGTTTCAAATAATGCAACACCAAAAATTAGGTGGGTTTTCTCATTTTGAGAATGTTTACAATCAAATGATTCAAATTTTATGCATGTTTAATGTAATTTTTGAATTTTAAATAAAGCAGCACCAAAACCTAGGTGGTTCTACTCATTTTGAGCATGTTTACAATTAGAACATTAAAAATTTATGTGTTTCCTATAATTTTTGAGTTTTGAGTATTGCAGCACTAAAACTTAGGAAAATCTACTCATTTTGAGCATGTTTAGAATCAAAAGATTCAAAATTTCTTATAATTTTTTAGTTTTGAATAATGCAACCCCAGAACATAGGTGGTTTTACTCATTTCAAGCATGTTTATAATTTGTGTTTCCTATACTTTTTGAGTTTTGAATAATGCAACCACAAAACATAGGTGGTTTTACCCATTTCAAGCATGTTTACAATTGAAAGATTCAAACATTATGCATGTTTCCTATAATTTGAGTTTTGACTAATGTAAGACCAAAACATAGGTGGTTTTACTTGTTTGGAACATGTTTACAATCAAAAGATTCAAACTTTATGTGTGTCCCTTATAATGTTTGAGTTTTAAATAATGTAACATTAAAAATTTTACTCATTTTAAGCATGTTTGAAATCAAAATTTTCAAACTTTATGTGCATTTCCTATAATTTTTTAGTTTTGAATAATGAAAAATGAAAACATTAGTAGTTTTACTCATTTTGAGAATGTTTACAATCAAAAGATTCAAACTTTATTCAAATTTCTTATAATTCTTGAGTTTTGAATAATGCAACACCAAAATTTAAATGGTTTTACTCATTTTCAACATGTTTACAATCAAAAGATTCAAAATTTATGGCCATTTTATGTAATTTATTAGTTTTAAATAATCCAACACCAAAAAGTTAGTGGTTTTTCTCGTTTTGATCATGTTTACAATCAAAAAATTCAAAGTTTATTTATGTTTCCTATAATTTTTGACTTCTGAATAATTTAACACCAAATTTTAGGCTATTTTACTCATTTCAAACAAGTTTACAATCAAAATATTCAAACTTTATGTGTGTTTCATATATTACTTTTCGGTTTGTAATAATGCAATGCCAAAACATAGACAATTTTACTCATTTTGAACATGTTTACAATAAAATGATTCCAACTTTATTCATGTTTCCCATAAATTTTGAGTTTTGAATAATTCAATGCTAAAATATAGATAATTTTACCCATTTTGAGCATGTTTATAATCAAAATATTCAAACGTTATGTGGGTTTATTATAATTTTAGAGTTTTTAATAATGCAATGCTAAAACTTATGCAATTCTACTTATTTTGAGCATGTTTACAGATGAAATATTCAAACTGTATGCATCTTTACTATAAATTTTTAGTTTTAAATAATGCAAAACCAAATAATAGGTGGTTTTACTCATTTCAAGCATGTTTATAACCAAAAGATTCAAAATTTATGTGTATCATGTAATTTTTGAATTTTAAAAAAAGCAACACCAAAACTTGGGTGGGTTTACTTGTTTCGATCATCTTTACAATCAAAACGTTAAATCTTTATACATGTTTCCTATATTTTTTGAGTTTTGAATAATGCCACACCAAAACTTAAGAAATTTTACTCATTTAGAGCATGTCTATAATCAAAAGATTCAAATGTTATGTGTGTTTCTTATAATTTTTTGAGTTTTGAATAATATCAACACCAAAATCTAGGTGGTTTTACTCATTTTGATCATGTTTACTATAAAAATATTCAAACATTATGCATGTTTCCTATAGTTTTTTTTAATTTTGAATAATGCAACACCAAATTTTGGGAAATTTTACATGTTTCAAGTATGTTTATAATCAAAAGATTCAACCTTTATGCATGTTTCCTCTTATTTTTTAGTTTTGAATAATGCAACACTAGAACTTAGATTATTTTACTTGTTTCGAGCCAATTTACAATCAAAAGATTAAAAATTTATACCCATTTCCTATAATTTTTGAGCTTTGAATAATGTAACACAAAAACATAGGAAGTTTTACTGATTTGAAGCATGTTTACAATCAGAAGATTAAAACTTTATGGAGTTTCCTATAATTTTGGAGTTTTGAATAATGCAACAAAACTTAGGTGGTTTTACTCATTTCAAGCATGTTTACAATGAAAAAATCGAAACTTTATGTGCATTTCCTATAATTTTTTATTTTTGAATAATGCAACAATAAAACTTAGGTAGCTTTACTTGTTTCAAACATGTTTACAATTAAAAGATTCAAATTTTATGTAGATTTCTTAGAATTATTAGGTTTTCAATAACGCAACACCAAACTTAAGAAGTTTTACTCATTTCGAGCATGTTTACAATCAAAATATTCAAGACTTATGTGCATTTCCTATAATTTTTGAGTTTTGAATAGTGCAACACCTAAACTTAACTCGTTTTACTCATTTAAAGCAGTGTTTACAATCAAAATATTCAAACATTATACACATTTACTATAATCTTTTTGTTTTGAATAATGCAACACTAAACCATAAGTAGTTTTACTCATTTTAAGCATGTTTTGAATCAAAATATTCAAACTTTATGCTTATTTCCTATAATTTTTTAGTTTTGAATAATGTAACACCAAAACTTAGATAATTTTACTCATTTCAAGCATGTTTTCAATCAATATATTCAAACTTTATGCATCTTTTCTATAATTTTTGAGTTTTGGATAATGTAACACCAAAACTTAAGTGGTTTTACTCGATTCAAGCATGTTCACAATCAAAAGATTCAAACATTATCCTAATTTCCTATAATTTTTGAGTTTTAAATAATCTAAAAAGAAAATTTATTTTATTTTACTCATTTCAAGCATGTTTGCAATCAAAAGATTCAAACTTTATGCACATTTCCTATAATTTTTTGAGTTTTGAATAATGCAAGACCAAAACTAAGGTTGTTTTAATTGTTTTGAACATGTTTACTATTAAAAGTTTAAAATTTAAGCGATTTTCCTATAATTTTTGTATTTTGAATAATGTAAGACCATAACTTAAGCATGTTTACTTGTTATGAACATGTTCACAATCAAAAGATTCAAAAATTACATGTGTTTCTTTTAATTTTTGAGTTTTGAATGATGCAACACCAAAACCTAACTGATTTTATTCATTTTGATCATGTTTACAATCAAAAGATTTAAACTTTATGTGCATTTCCTATAATTTTTGAGTTTTAAATTATCCAACAGTAAAACTTAGGTGGTTTTACTTGTTTTGAGCATGTTTACAATCAAAAGATTTAAACTTTATGAAAATTTCTTATAATTTTTATGTTTTGAATAATGTAACACCAAAACATAACCAGTTTTACTAATTTTCAGCATGTTTACCATCAAAAGATTCAAACTTTATGTGCATTTCCTTTAATTTTTGAGTCTCGAATGCTACAACACCAAAACATAAATGATTTTACTCGTTTTGAACTTGTTTGAAATCAAAAGATTCAAAATTTAGGTGCACTTTCTTTAAGTTTTTAGTTTTAAATAATCTAACACTAAAATTTTAGTGGTTTTACTCATTTCAAGCATGTTAACAATTAAAATATTCAAACTATATTCATGTTTCCTATACTTTTTGAGTTTTGAATAATCGATCACCAAAACTTAAGTGATTTTACTCATTTAAAGCATGTTTACAATCAAAAGAATCAAACTTTATGTACATTTCCTATAATTTAAGAGTTTTAAATAATCCAACACCAAAACTTTAGTGGTTTTACTCATTTCGAGCACGTTTATAGTTAAAAAAATAAACTTTACTTTTCATGTTTTTTTAAAATGATGCAACACAAAAACTTAAGTGGTTGTACTCATTTGGAGCATGTTTACAATCAAAAGAATCAAACTTTATGTGCATTTCCTATAATTTTAGAGTTTTAAATAATCCAACACCAAAACTTTAGTGGTTTTACTCATTTCGAGCATGTTTACAATAAAAAGATTTAATTTTTATGGCATTTCCTAATTTTTTTGACTTTTTAATAATGCAACACCAAAACTCAGGTCATTTTACTTGTTTTGAGCATGTTTACAGTAAAAAAATTTAAAATTTTTGCACGTTGACTATAATTTTTGAGTTTTAAATAATGCAACACCAAAACATAGGCATTTTTACTCATTTTAAAAATGTTTAAAATCAAAAGATTGAAAATTTATGCACATTCCCTATAACTTTTGAGTTTTGAATAATGTAACAATAATACTCATGTAGTTTTACTCATTTTGAACATGTTTACATTTAAAAGATTGAAACTTTATGGATGTTTCCTATAAGTTTTTGGTTTTGAATAATATAACACAAAAACTTGAGTACTTTTACTTGTTTAGAGAATGTTTACAATCAAAAGATTCAAGATTTATGTGCATTTCCTATAATTTTTAAATTTTGAATAGTAAAACACCAAAACTTATGTGGTTTTACTCATTTTGAGCATGTTTACAATCAAAAACTTCAAACTTTATTTGAATTTTATATGATTTTTTATTTTTGAATAATGCAACAACAAAACATAAGTGGTTTTACTCATTTTGAGCATGTTTACAATAAAAGGATTCAAACTTTATGCATGTTTCCTATAATTTTTATGTTTTTAATAATGAAACACCAAAACATAATTGGCTTTTCTCATTTTGAGCATATTTAAATCAAAAGATTCAAGCTTTATGTGCATTTCCTATAATTTTTTAGTTTTGATGATAATACAACACCAAAACTTAGGCAATTTTACAATCAAAAGATTCTAACTTTATGCACATTTCCTATATTTTTAGAGTTTTGAATAATGCAACATCAAAACATGGGCAATTTTACACATTTCGAGCATGCTTGAAATAAAAATATTCAAAGTTTATGTACACTTCATATAATTTTTAAGTTTTAAATAATGAAAACTAAAACTTAAGCAGGTTTACTAGTTTTGAGTATGCTTACAATCAAAAGACTAAAACTTTGTGTTTCTTGTAATTTTTGAGTTTTGAATATTGCAACACCAAAACATAGATCAGTTTTATGAATTTCAAGCATGTTTAAAATTAATATATTCAAAATTTATATGTGTTTCCTATAGTTTTTGAGTTTTGAATAATGAAACACCAAATCTTATGTGGTTTTAAGCATTTTGAGCAAGTTTATAATGAAAATGTTTAAATATTATTTGGGTTTCCTATAATTTTTGAATTTTGAAAAATACAACACCAAAACCTAAGTGGTTTTACTCAATTCAAGCATGTTTACTATTAAAAGATTCAAAATTTATGCGAGTTTCATATAATTTGTGAGTTTTGATTAAATCAACACCAAAATTTATGTAGTTTTACTCATTTTGAGCATGTTTACAAAAAAAAAATTCAAAATTTATGTGTATTTCTTATCATTTTTAGGTTTTAAAAAATGCAACACAAAAATATAGGTGGTTTTGCTTGTTTTGATCATGTTTATATTCAAAAGATTCAATCTTTGTGCACATTTACGTATAATTTTTGAGTTTTGAATAATGCAACACCAAAACTTAAGTAGTTTTGCTCATTTCAAGTATGCTTACAATAAAAAGATTAAAAATTTATAGCATTTCCTATAGTTATTTAGTTTTGATTAATCTAACACCAAAACTAAGGTGGTTTTACTTGTTTTAATCATGTTTACAATCAAAAGATTAAAACTTTATGCACATTTCTTATACTTTTTGTGTTTTAAATAATGCAACACCAAAACATAGGTGATTTTACACATTTTGAACATGTTTATATTCAAAAGATTTAAAATTTATGCACATTTCCTATAAATTTTGAGTTTATAATAATACAACACCAAAACTTAAGCTATTTTACTCATTTCGAGCTAGTTTACAATCAAAAACTTGAAACTTTATGAGTGTTTCCTATAATTTTTGAATTTTGAATAATGGAACACCAAAATTTTAAGGGTATTACTCATTTTGAGCATGTTTACAATCAAATGATTCAAAATTTACACATGTTTCCTATAATTTTTGAGTCTTGAATAATGCAACACCTAAATGTATGCAGTTTTACTCATTTTGAGCATGTTTATAGTCAAAAGATTCAAACTTTAAGCACATTTTGTATAGTTTTTTGAGTTTTGTACAATGCAACACCAAAACATATGCCTATTTTGCTCATTTTGAGCATCATTACTATCAAAATAACAAAAATTTATGCACATTTCCTATTTTTAAATAATGCAACCCCAAAACATAGGTCATTTTACTCATTTTGAGCATGTTTACAATCAAAAGATTCAAACTTTATGGATGCTTTCTATGGTTTTTGAGTTTTGAATAATGCAACCCCAAAACTTAGGTGGGTTTACTCATTTAGAGCATGCTTATAATAAAATGATTCAAACATTATGTGCATTGTGTAATGTTTTTTGAGTTTTGAATAATGTAACACTAAAACTTAGGTGCTTTTACTTGTTTTAAGCATGTTTACAATCAAAAGATTCAAACTTTATGTATGTTTTCTATAATTTTTGAGTTTTGAATAATGCAACACCAAAACTTAGCCATTTTAAATCATTTCGAGCATGTTTACAATTAAAATATTCAAACTTTATGCTTGTTTCCTATAGTTTTTGAGTTTTATAATTCAACACCAAAACATAGGTTGTTTTACATAAATTGAGCATGTTTACAATCAAAAGATTCAAACTTTGTGTGTTTCTTATAATTTTTGAGTTTTAAATAATTCAACACCAAAACTTAGGTGGTTTTTCTTGTTTTAAGCATGTTTATGATCAAAAGATTCAATCTTTATGCATGTTTCCTATAATTTTTGAGTTTTCAATAATCCAACACTAAAACTTGAGTAGTTTTACTCTATTTAAGTATGTTTAGAATTAAAATATTCACACATTATGCATGTTTAACTCAAAAGATTCATACAATAAACAATTTTACTCTATTTGAGCATGTTAAAAATCAAAAGAGTCAAATTTTATGCACACTTCCAACAACTTTTAATTTTTGAATAATGTAACACCTAAACTTAAGTTTTTTACTCATTTTATTCATGTTTATAATCAAAATATTCAAACTTTATCCATTTTTTCTATAATATTTTAATTTTAAATAGTGCAACACCAAAACTTATGTGGTTTTACTCATTTCAAGCATGTTTAAAATGAATAGATTCAAACTTTATGTGTGTTTCCTATAATTCTTTAGTTTTGAATAATGCAAAATGAAAACTTATGCAGATATAGTCATTTCAAGCATGCTCAAAATCAAAAGATTCAAATTTATGGGGTTTCTTATAATTTTAAATAATATAACACCACAACATAAGTGGTTTTACTTTTTTTTACCATGTTTATAATCAAAAGATTCAAACTTTATGTGTATTCCCTATAATTTTAGGAGTTTTAAATAATGCAACACTAGAACTTAGGCAGTTATACTCATTTCAAGCATGTTTAAAAATAAAAAGTTCAAACTTTATGCTTGTTTCCTATCATTTTGAAGATTTGAATAATGCATCAGCAAAACTTAGGTGATTTTGCTTAATTCGAGCATGTTTACAATCAAAATATTCAAATGTTATGTCCATTTCTTATAATTTTTAAGTTTTGAATAATGCAAAACCAAACTTAAGTAGTTTTAATCATTTTGAGCATGTTTACAATCAAAAGATTCCAACTTTATGTGCATTTTCTATAATTTTTGTGTTTTGAATAATGCAACACTAAAACATAAGCAATTTTACTCATTTTGAGCATGTTTACAATCAAAAGATTCAATTTTTTTTCATGTTTCCTATAATTTTTGAATTTTGAATAATGTAACACCAAAACTTAAGCAGTTTTAATCATTTTGAACATGTTTACAATCAAAAGATTTAAACTTTATGCATGTTTCCTATTTTTTTTAGTTTTGTATAGAGAAACTGAAAGAATGAGTAGGAGATACACAGGATCCACAGGATCAATCCAGGAGAAAGAACCCACAACAAATAACCTACAAATATTTCTAGAGAATAAATAAATTTGTCACACCTAAAAAATAGGTGATAATCGACAAATTTCTCTATATATTCTCATTAATCTCTTGTTAATTTCTCATATAATGCAAAGTATTTATAATACAAATAGTTTGTTTCATTTTAACAAACTATTTGTAATGATTACAAAATAGAGAAAACAAACTATTTGTTTTCTCATACTATGAACAAATATATTGTTGAGAAATTCTCAACAATAAAATAAATTAACCGAGGTAAATAAATTTTACCCTCGGTAATAAATAACTTACCCTATTAACCCTAGGTAGGCTTAAATATGCATTATTCCAACACCCTCCCTTAAGCGAAACATAGCGAGAATGATAAACAAAGATGGGTCTCGGCTACTAGGCCTGATAAGGTACCCATGTACAAACCAATCAAAATATATGAAAAATAAAGGAAGAAAGGACTTCATGGGAAATCCCCCCAAGGACAACTTGCTTCACCCCAAGCATCACTCACAACTAAAGATAATGAGGAGAAGCCAAAGGTTTACTGAGGATGTCTGTAATCTGCTCAACTGTAGGCACAAACTCCAAAGAAAGAACTCCATCTTGAATAAGATGTCGAATGAAGTGCATGTGAATCTCAATGTGTTTTGTCTACTCATGCTCAACAGGATTGCGTGAAATAGCAATTGTACTTTGGTTATCACACCAAAGAGTAATAGGACCCTGCTGTGTGAAGCCAAACACTCCAAGCAACTGTCGAAGCCAAAGTATCTCCTAACTAGCTTTGACAGCACCTCGATACTCATCCTCAGTAGAGGACAATGCAATACCAGTCTGCTTTATGGATGCCCAAGCAACTGGACCTGAACCAAGTGTGAAAGCAAATCCACAAGTGGACTTGTGAGTGTCAACATCAATAGCCCAATCAGAGTCAGTGTATCCAACAAGCTGTGTAGAACTTTGTGGTGTGTAATGTATACCAAAGTGAGTGGTGCCCTGAGTGTAGCACAAAATATGATTGGCTACTTGCCAATGACTCTCATGAGGATCATGTGAGAACCGAGAGACAAGGTTCACAACAAATGTGATGTCAGGATGGGTATGAGTCAGGTATAAAAGACTACCTACAAGTTGTCGTTTAAAGTGGAATCAACAAGAGGAGTCATACAAGTGGTAGACAACACAATACCTGACTGATATAGAGTGGGTGCAAGCTTACAATCAACCATGCAAAATCGATGAAGAAGATCTGTCACATACTTTTGCTGTCCAATAGAAATGCCCTCAGAAGACTGAAAAGCTTGAAGACCAAGAAAATAATGTAGAAGTCCCAGATCTGTCATATCAAACCTATATGCCAACTTGTCCTTGATGTCATGTATCAAGGAATCTGAATTGCCAGTGAGGATGAGATCATCAACATATAAAACCAAAATGACAAGCTCCTCACCTTGCTTTAGGATGTATACATTGTGATCTGAGTCACAACGAATAAAACCAAAACTCAAAAGAAAACTATCCATCTTCTCGTACCAAGCTTGAGGAGCTTGTTTTAGGCCATAAAGAGAAGGATGGAGTCTACAAACCAATGAGTCCTGCACAAATCCTAGAGGTTGTTCCATATAGATCTCCTCATGGAGATCACAAGAAAGCACTCTTCACATCCATCTAAAAAATAGACCAAGAATGTGAAGCAGCAAGAGAGAGTACAAGCCGAATAGAATCCATCTTAGCTACAGGGGCAAAGGTCTCAGAGTAAACAACCCCTTCAACCTATGAAAAACCCTTAGCTACTAATCTAGCTTTGTACTTATCTACTGATCCATATGCAGCATATTTGGTCCTATAGACCCATTTACATTTTACAAGTTTTCTTCCCTTAGGAAGAGGGACAAGATCCCAAGTATCATTCTTCATCAATGAAGAATACTCATCATACATAGCAACATCCCACTTGGGTATACCAATAGCCTCATAAAACAACACTAGATCATCTATACAAGCTTGTCCCAAAAGAGCAATACCAGATGTCTGTGAGTGAGTGCGATGAGAATCAGATGGATCACCAACAAAAGAACCAGCTACCTATAGAGTGCTCTTTGCCCATTTAGGCAAAGGTGGTGAAGAAGATGGCTGTGGTGGCTGAATAAGTGCAACATCATCATCATCATCAACAATAGAAAGCAAATCCTCACTATCCTCAGTAGAAGGAGGGGGAGAAGAAGAACTAGATGTACACTCTTGTGGAGTGGGTAGCTCATCAACCTGAACATCTTGTCAAAACAACACATCATGTGTGATAGGATCAAAAAGATGGTAGGCTTTTACATCTTCACAATAACCAACAAAAATGAGTGGTTAGCTTTTCTTCTCCAATGCTTTATGTTTGTCATCAGGAATGAATGCCCATGCTTGACTCCCAAAGATGTGAAAATATAAAATATGAGGCTTGATCCTAGACCAAGCTTCTTCTGGTGTCATATTTTGCACAGCTTTGTGAGGCATACAATTTTGAATGTAATTTACACAATTTACAGCTTCAGCCCAATATTGTGGACCCAAATTTTTAGAGTGAATCATACAATTAGCCATCTCTTTCAATGTTCGATTCTTCCTCTCTGCTACACCATTTTGTTGAGGAGTGTGTGGTACAGTGAACTAATGTTGTATCCCATGCTCAATACAAAAATCATAGAAAGCATTACTGTCATATTCCCCCCCATTATCAGTGCGTATCTTCTTAAGAGTAAGAGATGATTGTTTTTCAACAAAGGCTTTGAAAGCCTTAGAAGTCTTAAAAACTTCACTTTTCAACTTGAGAAAATATACCCAAGTTTTACGAGTGAAATCATCAATGAATGTGAGTGCATATTTATCCCCTGAAAAAGAACGAGTTGGAAAAGTCATCAAATCACTATGAACCAACTCTAAGGGTGCATTTTCACATGTGGCTTTACCAATTGGAAATGGATCCTGATGTTGTTTACCAACTAGACAACCAAGACACACCCCATCAATACATGAGACCTTAAGAAGGCCTTTTACAAGATGTTTTGTACTCATTCGCTGCATATATCCATAACTCAAATGTCCTAATCTCTCATGCCACAATTTGCTGAGATTATTACCATGTACTATAAGTGAAGAACCAAAAGACATAAAAGACTCAAACTTATCAAAAGTATAGAGTCTTGCAGTATGGTCTGCTGTACCTGTAGCAACTATCTCACTAGGATCATTACATTCTCTTATTATAACATCATGTGAAGTAAACTCCACAATTTTACCAGTACCAAAATTACATATTTGATATATAGAGAGAAGATTAGAAGAGATTTGGGGTACAAGCAATACATTGTTAAAACATCCATCCTATTTATCAACAGTACTAGATCCCAAAACTTCAATCTGTGAGGAGTTACCCATAACAATATGTGATGTACTGCAATCTGTAAGAGAAGACAATAGATCCTTAGAATGTGTGAGATGGTGAGAAGCACCTGAGTCAAAAATCCACTGATCCTGACATGAAGATATAGCCCTGGCTAAAAGTGCTTTCCCTTTTCCTGTAGAAGTAGAAGGAGATGGAGACGGAATGAAAATTTTGTGTTGTCTAACCGCTACCTCTAATGCTTCCATCTTCTTAAAACATCTATTTTCATCATGATTAGGACCACCACAAAAATTACATGGACCAAATGTTTTCTTCTTTTTCTTAAAGGACTTTTTGGTCTTAGTAGATTTAAAATGATGAGGTGATTGGGTGGTGGACTCTGGAGGGTTATTTGAAGGTGCTTGCTTTTTAGACTTAGGTGAAGGTTTTCCTTTAGAAGAATTAGCAACTAGAGCATGACTAGGACTAGGTAGAGCATCTAAGGCCATTAATTTTGTTTGCTCCCTAGTCAATCTTTCACAAAAAACTTCAAAGGAAGGCCATTTGAATTCATCACCTAATGTATCCATCATAGTATAAAAAGTAGAGGAAAAAACACTATATGGTCCTTTAAACTTTGAAAAAATCATGAAAATGCACTCCTGATCACTTTTATCCTTGTCACCAGCTTTCAATTGTGTCCTTATAAATTTTAATTTTGCTAAGAATTCATCTATTGAAGGGAAATTTGATGGAGAGACAGTACTCAATTCTGCATCTAATTGCAAAATTTTAAACTCATTAACTTTGCCAAATAGGTTTTTAAATTTTTCCCATACCTCTTTTGGTGTAGCATCTGCAATGTGAAATTGAAGATTATCTGAGACGTTGAGGCAAATCAATCCAAGAGCCTCATCCTGCTTACAACCATATGCATATTTGTCTTTTTTAGTGGTGAATGCTGCAAGTGTCGTTTCAGAAAAAATTCTCTATAAGCCCTTTGATTGAAGGAGTTGTTACATTTTTGGCTTCCAAACATGGTAATTTTTAGAATTTAGAGGTTCAAACAATCGAGATTCCATTCCCAAGGAAGATGATGAAGTTGACAAGAACAATCTAGACATTTGTTTTTCCTCAATAAAAAACACCTCTCCCGTTACAATTTAACGTCTCCCGACAAAAAAAAATTTTAGCCTTGGCTTATACAAAATAAAAAAATGGCTTTTATGCAAAAAAAAAAATGTAGGGGGATTTGACCCCAAGACCTCCTCCCTACAAATTTTTAACAAAATATCTCTAACCGCTTTAGCAAAGTCAAATTTGAACTTTCAAAGCTAGAGACTTGCATTTAAACCACTAAATTTTTTTTTTAAAAAAAAAAAGAAGCCAAAAATGACTCACACATGTGAGATATAACTGAATAATATTTGGATTTATCAAAAATAAACTATTTTTCCATCAAGGTGTGGTGGTCAGGGAAATATTTGAGAAAATTTGTAAACACAGCCAAGGAAAAAACACCTTTCAGCAATGCAGAATGGCTCCACTGGATCTGCCAAAAGGACTGTACGGCCTGCTCCAAATCCGTCCTTCTCAGAATGAAATTAAATATTTGGAAGTATTCTATCACATGAAATTTTAAGATTTGGATTTTATGCATCATAAGGCATTCAAAAATAAGAAATCCGTACAGCTATGCAGCAGACAAAAAAAAAGTTTTTAATTTCCTGTTGTTGGCTTCCAAAACGTTGTACGGCCTGATCCAAATTCATCAAAAATTATATGGATAGAAATATATAAGAGTCATATTTCATTAACAGGTCTCAGATTCGAAGAAAATTCAACCGTACGATCTGCCACATCAGAAAAATGAACAAGTACTGCAGTCTGCCAACAGGAACCAGTCAGCAGAATTTGGAAGGAAAGAGCTGTACGTCTAGAATTAAATGAAAAAATTCAAATTGGAATGGATTCCTGACTTGATTTCCTACATCCCCATGACAAAAAAATCTTATTTTGGAAATCTGTACGGTAATTTAATGAGCATAAAGTACAGAATTTTCCAAAAAAAAAACTAGTAAATAAGAACCAGAATTTGAGAGAATTAAAAATATCTGTAACACATCAATAAAATAATATTTTTGAATGTGTTAAAAGATAAAAAATTTCAAGGAATAGTATCTTCAACTGGAACTCCAAGCTCTGATATCATGAAAGAATGAGTAGGAGATACATAGGATCCACATGATCAATCCAGGAGAAAGAACCCACAACAAATAACCTGCAAATATTTCCAGAGAATAAATAAATTTGTCACACCTAAAAAATAGGTGATAATCCAAAAATTTATCTATATATTCTCATTAATCTCTCGTTAATTTCTCATATGATGCAAATTATTTATAATACAAATAGTTTGTTTCATGTTAACAAACTATTTGTAATGATTACAAAATAGAGAAAACAAACTATTTGTTTTCTCATACTACGAACAAATATATTGTTGAGAAATTCTCAACAATAAAATAAATTAACCGAGGTAAATAAATTTTACCCTTGGTAATAAATAACTTACCCTATTAACCCTAGGTAAGCTTAAATATGCATTATTCCAACAGAAACAAACAAACTTAAGTGGTTTAACTCATTTCAAGCATGTTTACAGTTAAAAGATTTAAGCTTTATGTGTGATTCTTATAATTTGAGTTTTGAATAATGCTAAAGATAAACTTAAGTCATTTTTCACATTTTGAGCATGATTATAATCAAAATATTCAAAACTTATACACATTTCCTATAATGTTTGATTTTTGAATAATGCGATACCAAAACCTGGGTAGTTTTACTCATTTTGAGCATGTTTACAATTGAAAGATTAAATATTTATCCACATTTCTTATCATTTTTGAGTTTTCAATAATCAAATACAAAAAAAATGTGGTTTTACTGATTCTAAGCATGTTTAATATCAATTCATTTAAATTTTATACATGTGTCCATTAATTTTTGAGTTTTGAATGATGTAACACCAAAACATAAGTGGTTTTACTTGTTTTGAGCATGTTTATAAACAAAAGATTCAAACTTTATGTGTGTTTACTATAAAGTTTGAGATTTGAATAATGCAAGACCAAAACTTAAGTGGTTTTACTCATTTTGAGCATGTTTAAAATTCGAAGATTCAATCTTTATGTGTATTTCCTATAATTTTTGAGTTTTGAATAATGTAACACCAAAACATAGGTTGTTTTACTTGTTTCAGTCATGTTTAAATTCAAATGATTCAAATTTTATGTGTATTTCCTATAATTTTTGAGTTTTGAATAAAGGAACACCAAAACCCAGGTAGTTTTACTCATTTTGAGCATGTCTACAATCAAAAGATTAAAACTTTATCCATGTTTATTATAATTTTTGAGTTTTCAATAATGTAACACCAAAACATAATTGGTTTTACACATTTAGAGAATGTTTAGAATCAAAATATTCAATATTTATGCATGTTTCCATTAATTTTTGAGTTTTGAATTATGAAACATGTAAACGTAAGTGGTTTTACTCATTTCAAGGATGTCTACAATCAAAACATTCAAACTTTATGTGCATTTTCTATATTTTTAGAGTTTTGAATAATACAACATTTAAACTTAAGCAATTTAATAGTTTTGAGCTTGTTTACAGTCAAAAGATCTAAACATTATGCACATTTCATATAATTTTTAAGTTTTGAATAATACAACACTAAAACCTAGGTGGTTTTACTCATTTTTATCATGTTTACAATCAAAAAATTCAATCTTTATGCAAGTTTATTGGAATTTTTAAGTCTTGAATAATGCAACACTAAAACATAAGCAGTTTTAATCATTTTGAGCATGTTTACAATCAAAAGATTATAGCTTTATGGGAATTTTCTATAATTTTTGAGTTTTGGCAATTTTACTCGTTTCAAGCATGTTTACAATCAAAAGATTCAAATTTTATTCATGTTTCCTGTATTTTTTTAGTTTTGAATAATTCAACACCAAAACTTAGGTGTTTTTACTCATTTCAAGCATGTTTAGAATCCATTGATTTGAACTTTATGCACATTTTTTTATAACTTTTCAGTTTTGAATAATGCAACACCAAAACATAGGCAACTTTACTCATTTCAAGCATGTTTACAATTTAAAGATTCAAAATTTATACATGTTTCCTATAATTTTTGAGTTTTACATAATGCAACATCAAAACTTTGGCTATTTTACTCATTTCAAACGTGCTCACAATCAAAAGATTCAAACTTTATGCATATTTCCTATAATCTTTGAGTTTTGAATAATGCAACACCAAAGCTTAGGTAGTTTTAAACATTTTAAGCATGTTTACATTTAAAAGATTATAATGTTATCAGTATTTCCTATAATTTTTTAGTTTTAAATTATGTAACATCAAAACATAGGCTGTTTTTCTCATTTCTAACATGTTTACGATCAAAAGATTTCAACTTTATGCATGTTTCTCAGAATTTTTGAGTTTTTAATAATGCAAAACCAAAACATAGGTATTTTTACTCTATTTGAGGATGTTTCCAATCAAAACATTCAAAATTTATGTTTGTGTCCTATAATTTGAGTTTTGAATAATGTGACATGAAAACATAGGCATTTTTACTCATTTTGAGCATGTTTGAAATAAAAAGATTCAAACTTTATGTATGTGTCCTATAATTTTTTAGTTTTAAATAATACAACACCAAAACTTAGATCATTTTACTCATTTCAAGCATGTTTATAATCAAAAGATTCAAACTTTATGTACATTTCCTATAATTTTTGAGTTTTGAATAATGCAAGACCAAAACTTAGGTGGTTTTACTTATTTCAATCATGTTTACAATCAAAAGATTCAAAATTTAAGTGCATTTCCTATAATTCTTGAGTTTTGAATAATGCAACAATAAAATGTAGGCATGTTTACACATTTCAAGCATGTTTATAATCAAAATATTCAAACTCTATGCACCTTTCTTATAATTTTTAAGTTTTGAATAATGTAACACCAAAACTTAAGTGCTTTAACTCATTTTGGGCATGTTTAAAATCAAAACATTCAAATGTTATGTGCATTTCCTATAATTTTTAAGTTTTAAATAACACAAAAATTAAATGATTTTACTCATTTCAAGCATGTTTAAATTAAAAGATTCAAAATTTATGTTTGTTTCCTATAAATTTTGAGTTTTGAATAATCCAACACCAAAGCTTTATGGTTTTACTCATTTTGAGCATGTTTACACTCAAAATATTCAAAATTTATCCATGTGTAATATAGTTTTTGAGTTTTAAATAATGCATGTTTCCTCTAATTTTATAATTTTGAATAATGTAACACTAAAACATAAGTGATTTTATTCGTTATGAGCATGTTTACAATCAAAAAATTCAATCTTTATACACATTTCCTACAATTTTTGAGTTTTAACTAATGAACACCAAAACATAGGTGGTTTTAATAGTTTGGAGCATGTTTGTAATAAGAACATTCAAAATTTATGCATATTTCTGATAATTTTTGAGTTTTGAATAATGCAACACAAAAAACTAGGTAGTTTTGCTCATTTAGAGCATGTTTACAATCATTTGATTCAAACATTATGCATGTTTCCTATAATTTATGAGTTTTCAATAATGTAACACCAAAACTTAGGTAAGTTAACTCATTTTAAGCATGTTTACAATCAAAAGATTCAATGTTTATTGCATTTCTTATATTAATTTGAGTTTGGAATAATGTAAGACCAAAACATAGGTAATTTTACTCATTTTGATCATGTGTACAATTAAAAGATTATAACTTTATGGTGTTCCCTATAATTTTTGAATTTTGAGTAATGAAACATCCAAACTTAGGTGCTTTTACTCATTTTGAGCATGTTTAAAATCAAAAGATTCAAATTTTATGCATATTTCCTATATTTTCTAAGTTTTAAATAATGAAACAACAAAACGTAGGTAGTTTTACTCATTTTAAGCATGTTTACAATTAGAAGATTCAAAATTTATGTACATTTCCTATCATTTGTGTGTTTTGAATAATGCAACACTAGAACTTAAGATGTTTTACTCATTTTGAGCATGTTTACAATTAAAAAATTCAAGCTTTATATGCATTTCCTATAATTTTTTAGCATGTTTATAAATTAAAAAATTTAAATCTTCTGTGTGTTTCTTATAATTTTTGAGTTTTTAATAATGCAACACCAAAAATTAAGATGTTTTACTCATTTTGAGCATGTTCACAACCAATATATTAAAACTTTAGGTCCATTTCCTATAATTTTTAAATTTTTAATAATGCAACACCAAAACTTATGTGTTCTTAGTCATTTTGAGCATGTTTAAAATTAAAAGATTCAAATTTTATGTGTATTTCCTATAATTTTTGAGTTTTAAATATTTTAACACCAAAACTTAAGTGGTTTTACTAATTTAAAGCATGTTTACAATCAAAAGATTCAAAAAAAAATTCCTATAAGTTTTGAGTTTCAAATAATGCAACAACAAAAATTAAGCAGATTTACTCATTTTGGGAAAGTTTAAAAATAAAAGATTCAAACTTTTTGCACATTTCATATAATTCTTGAGTTTTGAAAAAAGCAATACCAAAACTTAAGGTGGTTTTACTCATTCTAAGCATTTTTAAAATCAAAAGTTTTAAATTTTTTTGTGTTTCTTGTAACTTTTGAGATTTGAATAATGTATCACAAAACATAGCCAATTTTGCTCATTTTGAGCATGTTTACAGTGAAAAGATTCAAACTTTATGCACGTTACCTATAATTTTTTAGTTTAAAATCATGCAAAACCAAAACTTATGTGATTTTAATCATTTTGAACATGTTTACAAGTAAAAGATTCAAAGATTGTGCACATTCCCTATAATTGTTTAGTTTTAAATAATGTAACACCAAAACTTTTGTGGTTTTACTCATTTCATGCATGTTTATAATTGAAAGATTCAAACTTTATCCACGTTTCCTATAATTTTTGAGTTTTGAATAATGCAACACCAAAACATAAGTGGTTTTATTCATTTAAAGCATGTTTACAATCAAAAGATTCAAACTTTATGCATGTTTCCTATCATTTTTGAGTTTTGAATAATGCAACACCAAAACTTAGGTAGTTATACTTATTTTGTGCATGTTTACAACCACAAGATTCAAACTTTATTTGTTTTTCCATTTTTTTGAGTTTTGAATAATGTAACACCAAAGTTTAGGTGGTTTTACTCATTTCGTGCATATTTATAATCAAAAGATTCAAATTTTATTTGCGTTTTCCATAATTTTTGAGTTTTGAATAATGCAACACCAAAATTTAGGCAAGTTTATTCATTTCAAGCATGTTTACAATCAAAAGATTCAATCTTTAAGCATGTTTCCTATAATTTTTGAGTTTTGAATAATGCAACAAAAAAGCTTAGGTGGTTTTATTAATTTCAAGCATGTTTAAAATCAAAAGATTCAAACTTTATGTGTGTTTCCCATTTTTTTTATGTTTTGAATAATATAACACCAAAACTTGAGTAGTTTTACTAATTTTGAGCATGTTTACAATCAAAAAATTTAATCTTTATGTGAATTTTGTATAATTTTAAAGTTTTGAATAATGCGACACGAAAACATAGGTGCTTTTACTCATTTTGCCTTCTTTACCATCAAAAGATTCAAACTTTATGTGTGACTCCTACAATTTTTGAGTTTTGAATAATACAACACCAAAACTGATGTGGTTACTCATTTCAAGCATCTTTACAAACAAAAGACTCAAACTTTATGCACATTCCCTATAACTTTTGAGTTTTGAATAATGTAATGTTAGAAGTTAGGTAGTTTATCCTGTTTTGAACATGTTTGCAATCAAAAGATTTAAGCTTTATTCATGTTTCCTATATATTTTGAGTTTTGAATAATGTGACACCAAAACTTAGGTAGTTTTACTCATTTTAAGAATATTTACAATTAAAATAATGAAAAGAATATTTACAATTAAAATAATGAAACTTGAAGCATGTTTCTTTTAATTTTTAGATCTTGAATAATGTAACACTGAAACAGAGGTGCTTTTACTTATTTCGAGCATGTTTATAATAGAAAAATTCAAGATTTATGTACATTTATCATAATTTTTAAGTTTTTAATAATGCAACACCGAAACCTAGACGGTTTTACTCATTTTGAACATGTTTACAATCAAAAGATTCAAGATTTATGCACATTTCCTATCATTTTTGAGTTCCGAATAATGCAACAAAAAACATAGACAATTTTTCTCATTTTGAGCATGTTTATATTCAAGTTTTATGGCTTATCCTATAATTTTTTAGTTTTGAATAATGCAACACCAAAACTTAGGTAGTTTTACTCATTTTGATCATGTTTATAATGAAAAGTTTAAAAATTTATGGAATTCCCTATAACTTTTGAATTTTCAATGATGAAACACTAAAATTTAGGTAGTTTTAGTCATTTTAAGCATGTTTCAAATTAAAACATTCAAATTTTATGCGTATTTCCTATAATTTTTTAGTTTTTAATAATGCAACACTAAGATTTAGGTGGTTATAATCATTTTGAGCATGTTTAAAATTAAAAAATTCAAATTTTAAGCAAATTTCCTATAATTTTTATTTTTGAAAAATGTAATACTAAAACATAGTCGATTTTACTCATTTTGAGTATGTTTACAATCACAAGATTTAATCTTTATTCGTGTTCCCTATTAATTTTTTGTTTTGAATAATGAAACATGAAAACTTTTTTGTGTTTCCTATAATTTTTACTTGTTTTGAGCATGTTTACAATCAAACAATTCAAATTTTATTTGCATTTCTTATAATTTTTGAGTTTTTTATAATGCAACACCAAAACATAAGTGGTTTTACTCGATTCCATGTTTACAATCAAAAAATTCAAACTTTATTTGAATTTTTGATAATTTTTATGTTTATAATAATGTAGCATGAAAACATAAGCATTTTTATGCATTTTAAGCTTGTTTACAATCAAAATATTCAAACTTTATGTGCATTTCCTATAATTTTTGAGTTTTAAATAATTCAACACCAATACTTAAGTGGTTTTACTCATTTCGAACATGTTTACAAATAAAAAATTGAAACTTTATGCATGTTTCCTATAATTATTGAGTTTTAAATAACGCATGACCAAAACTTAAGTGGTTTTACACATTTTGAGCATGTTTACAATCAAAAGATTCAAACTTTATGTGGATTTCCTACAATTTTTTAGTTTTAAAAATTACAACATCAAATAACATAAGTGGTTTTATTTGTTTCAAGCATGTTTACAATCAAAAGATTCAAACTTTATGCAGGTTTCTAATAATTATATAGTTTTGAGTAATGCATCACCAAATCTTATGTAGTTTTACTTGATTCAGATGTATCTAGAATCAGAAGATTCAAACTTTATGTCGGTTTCCTATAATTTTTGAGTTTTGAATAATGCAACACCAAAACTTGAGTGGTTTTACTCATTTTGAGCATGTTTAGAAAAAAAATAGTCTTTGTTCATATGGGTTTCTTATAAGATTGAGCTTTGAATAATGAAACACCATAACTTATGTGGTTTTACTCATTTCAAGCATGTTTTCAATCAATAAATTCAAACTTTATGTAGGTTTTGTATAAGTTTTTGGTTTTGAATAATGAAACACCAAAACTTAAGTGGTTTTACACATTTTGAACATGTCTACAATCAAAGATTGAAACTTTATGTGTGTTTCTCATTTACAGCATGTTTACAATCAAAGGATTCAAACTTTGAGTTTTGTATAATGCAACAAAAAAACATAAGTTGTTTTTCTCATTTCAAGCATGTTTACAATCAAAGGATTGAAACTATATGTGCATTTTCTATAATTTTTGAGTTTGGAATAATGCAACACTAAAACATAGGTGGTTTTTCTCATTTTGAGCATGTTTACAATAAAAAGATTAAAAATTTATGCACATTTCCTATAATTTTTTATTTTTGAATATTCCCACACCAAAACATAGGCAATTTTACTCATTATGAGCATGTTTACAGTCAAAAGATTTAAACTTTATGTGCATTTTCTCAAAAAATTGAGTTTTCAATAATGCAACACAAAAATTTAGTCTATTTTACTCATTTCAAACGTCTTTACAATCAAAAGATTCAAACTTTCAATTGGTTTCATATATCTTTTGGGTTTTGAGTAATGCAACACCAAAACTTAGGTCATTTTACACATTTTGAGCATGTTTACAATAATATGATTCAAAATTTATGCATGTTTCATATAATTTTTAAGTTCTAAATAATGCAATACCAAAACATAGGCTATTTTACTCACTTCAAGCATGTTTACAATCAAAAGATTCAAGTTTTATGTGCATTTCCTATAATTTTAAGTTTTGAATAATCCAACACCAAAACAAAGGTGGTCTTACTCATTTTAAGTATGTCTACAATCAAAAGATTCAAATTTTTTTTGTACTTCCCATCATTTTTGAGTTTTGAATAATGGAACACCAAAACTTAGGTAGGTTTACTCATTTCAAGTATGTTTACGATAAAAAGATTCTAATTGTTTGTGAGATTAATATAATTTTTTATTTTTGAATAATGCAACACCAAAACTTAGGTGGTTTTACTCATTTCGATCATTTTTACCATCAAAAAATTTAAACATTATGCATGTTTCCTATACTTTTTTTAGTTTTGAATAATGCAAGACAAAAACATAGGCAATTTTACTCATTTCAAGTATGTTTACAATCAAATATTTAAATTTTATTTGTGTTTCCTATAACTTTTTAGTTCTAAATAATGCAACACAAAAACATATGTGGATTTACTCATTTTGAACATGTTTACAATCAAAATGTTCAAACTATATGCATGTTTCTTACTATTTTTGAGTTTTATATAATGCAACACCAAAACTTAGCTAGTTTTACTCTTTTCGAGCATGTTTACCATCAAAAGATTCAAACTTTATGCATGTTTCCTATAATTTTGTATTTTTGAATAATATAACAACAAAATATTGGTGGTTTTAATCATCTTGAACATGTTTATAATTAGTAGATTCAAAATTTATGTGCATTTCCTATAACGTTTGAGGTTTGAATAATGCAACATGAAAATTTAGGAAGTTTTTCTCATTTTCAGCATGTGTATAATCAAAAGATTCAAACTTTATGTGTGTTTTGTATAATTTTTTAGTTTTAAATAATGCAACACCAAAACATAGGTGATTTTACTTTTTTTGAGCAAATTTATATTCAAATGATTCAAACTTTATGCATATTTCCTATAATTTTGGAGTTCTGAATAATGCAACACCAAAAGTTAGGTAGTTTTACTCATTTTGAGCATGTTTACAATCAAAAGATTTAAACTTTATGTGCATTTCCTATAGCTTTTGAGTTTTGAATAATGTAACAATAAAATTTTGGCAGTTTTTCTCATTTTGAGTATGTTTGCAATCAAAATATTCAAACATTTTTCTTGTTTCCTATAATTTTTGAGTTTTGAATAAGGCAACACTAAAACTTAGGCAGTTTTACTCATTTTGAGCATGTTTACTATCAAAAGATTCACACTTTATGCATTTTTCATATAATTATTGAGTTATGAATAATAGAACACTAAAACTTAAGTGGTTTTACTTATTTTGAGCATGTTTATAATCAAAAGATTTAAACCATTTGTATGTTTCGTATAATTTTTGATTTTTTTATAATGCAACACCAAAAAA
Source organism: Torreya grandis (assembly GCA_037957365.1). Lineage (NCBI taxonomy): Eukaryota > Viridiplantae > Streptophyta > Pinopsida > Cupressales > Taxaceae > Torreya > Torreya grandis. Next base: position 437,310 of record JARHVA010005251.1, on the reverse strand, counting down.
CAAGTGGTTTCACTTATTTCGAGCATGTTTACAATCAAAATATTTAATCTTTGGGTATGTTTCCATTAATTTTTGAGTTTGGAATGATGCAACACTGAAACTTAAGTCATTTTACTTGTTTCAAGTACGTTTACAATCAAAACATTCAAGCTTTATGTGCATTTCCTATATTCTTTGAGTTTTGAATAATGGAACACTAAAACCTAAGTAGTTTTAATCATTTCAAGAATGTTTACAATCAAAATATTCAATATTTATGTGTATTTATTATAATTTTTATGTTTTGAATAATGCAACACCAAAACCTAGCCAGTGTATTTTGAGAATGTTTATAATCAAAAGATTCAATCTGTATGTACGTCTCTTATAATTTTTGAGTTTTGAGTAATACAACATCAAAACTTAAGAAGTTTTAATCATTTTGAGCATGTGTAAAATCAAAAGATTCCAACTTTATGTGAATAATGTAACAACAAAACATAGGTAGTTTTACTAATTTCAAATGTGTTTGCAATTAAAAGATTTAAACTTTATGCAGGTTTCCTATAATTTTTTGGTTTTGAATACTCTAACACTTAAACTTAAGTGGTTTTACTTGTTTAGAGCATATTTACAATCAAAATATTCAATTTTTATGTATATTTCCTATAAGTTTTCAGTTATGAATATTACAACACCAAAACTTAAGTGGTTTTACTCATTTCAAGCATGTTTACAATCTAAAAATTAATAACTTTATTTGTATTTTCTATCATTTTTGAGTTTTGAATAATGCAACACCAAAACATAAGCAATTTTACTCATTTTGACCATGTTTACAATAAAAGGATTCAAACTTTATGCATGTTTCCATTAAGTCTTATTTTTTGAATAATGAAACACCAAAACATAAGTGGATTTACTCATTTCAAGCATGTTTAGAACAAAAAAATTCAAACTTTATGTGCATTTCTTATACTTTTTGAGTTTTTAATAATACAACACCAAAACTTAGGTAATTTTACTCATTTTGACCATGTTTACAACCAAAAGATTCAAACTTTATACACATTTCCTATAGTTTTAGAGTTTTAAATAATGATACATCAAAACTTGGGTGGTTTTACTTGTTTCAAGAATGCTTGCAATCAAAAGATTCAAATTTTATGCACATTTCCTATAATTTTTAAGTTTTGAATAATGTAAAACCAAAACTTAAGTGATTTTAATCATTTGGAGCATGTTTACAATCAAAATATTGAAACTTTAAGTACATTTCCTATAATTTTTGAGTTCTAAATAATGCAACACCAAAATTTTAAGTGGTTTTAAGTATTTGAAGCATATTTAGAATGAAAATATTTAAATCTTATCCATGTTTCCTATAATTCTTGAATTTTTAATAATGTAACAAAGAAACATAGGTGGTTTTACTCATTTCAAATCATGTTTACAATAAAAAGATTCAAACTTTATGTGAGTTTCATATAATTTTTGAGTTTTGAATAATGCAACACTAAATTTTTTGAAGATTTACTCAGTTCAAACATGTTTACAATAAAAAAAATTCAAACTTTATGCATGTTTCTTATAACTTTTAGGTTTTGAATAATGCAACACGAAAACATAGGTGGTTTTATTCATTTTGAGCATGATTACAATCAAAATATTCAAACTTTATGTGCATTTCATCTAATTTTTTAGTTTTAAATAATGCAACACCAAAACATAGGTAGTTACTCATTTCAAGCATGTTTACTATCAAAAGATTCAAACTTTATAGCATTTTCAACAATTATTTAGTTTTGATTAATCCAACACCAAAATTTAGGTGGTTTTACTCATTTTGAGCATGTTTATAGTCAAAATATTGAAACTTTATTCACATTTCTTAAATTGTTTGAGTTTTGAAAAATGCAACACCAAAACATAGGTGATTTTACACATTTTGAACATGTTTATATTCAAAATATTTTTAAAAATTTATGCACATTTCCTATAACTTTTGAGTTTTAAATAATAAAACACAAAAATTTAAGCTATTTTACTCATTTCGAATAGGTTTACAGTAAAAATATTACAAATTTATCAGTGTTTCCTAATTTTTTTGAGTTTTGAATAATGGAACACTAAAAATTTAATGGGTTTACTCATTATGAGTATGTTTAAAATCAAAAGATTCAAACTTTATGTGTGTTTCCTATATATTTTTCTAGTTTTTAATAATGCAACACCAAAACATAAGCTATTTTAATCATTTTGAGTATTTTTACAATCAAAAGATTCAAACTTTATGCATGTTTCCTATAAGTTTTTAGTCTAGAATAATGCAACACTACAACCTATGTATGCAACATTACTCATTTTGAGCATGTTTACAATCAAAAGATTCAAACTTTATGCACATTACGTATAGTTTTTGTGTTTTTAATAATACAACACCAAAACTTATACTTGTTTTACTCATTTGAGCATGATTAAAATCAAAAGATTAAAACTTTATGCACATTTCCTATTATTTTTGGGTTTTGAATAATGCAACTCCAAAACATAGGTAGTTTTACTCATTTTGAGCATGTTTATAATCACTATATTCAAAATTTATGAATTTTTTATATAATTTTTGACTTTGGAATAATGTAACACTAAAACATAGGCAATTTTCCTCATTTAAAGCATGTTTAGAATCAAAAGATTGAAACTTTATACACGTTTCCTATGATTTATGAGTTTTGAATAATGCAACCGCAAAACATAGGTGGTTTTACTCATTTTGAGCATGTTTACAATCCAAAGATACAAACTTTGTGTGCATTTCCTATAATTTTTGAGTTTTGAATAATGTAACACAAAAACTTAGGTGCTTTTACTTGTTTTGAGCATGTTTACAATCAAAAGATTCAAAGTTTATGCATGTTTTATATAATTTTTGAGTTTTGAATAATGGATCACTAAAACATAGGTAGTTTTCCTCATTTCAAACATGTTTATAATCAAAAGATTCTAACTTTATGCATGTTTCTTCTAGGTATTGAGTTTTCAATAATTCAACACCAAATCTTAGGTAGTTTTACTTATTTTGAGCATGTTTACAATCAAAATATTCAAATTTTATGTGTTTTTTATAATTTTTAAATTTTGAATAAGTCAACATCAAAACTCAAGTGGTTTACTCATTTTAAGCATGTTTATGATCAAAAGATTCAATCTTTATGTATGTTTCCTATTATTTTTGAGTTTTAAATAATCCAACACCAAAACTTAAGTAGTTTTACTCCTTTTGAGCATGCTATAAATAAAAGATACACACATTATGCATGTTTCCTATAAATTTTGAGATTTGAATAATACAACACCAAAACTTAATAGATTTTACTCATTTTAAGCATGTTTACAATTGAAAGATTGAAACATTATGCACGTTTCCTATAATTTTTTATTTTTGAATAATACAACACCAAAACTTACGGAATTTTACTCATTTTGAGCATGTTTACAATCAAAATATTCAAAATTTATATGTGTTATCTATATTTTTTGAGTTTTAAAAAATGTAAAACCAAAACTTAAGCAGTGTTACTTGTTTTGAGCATTTTTACAACCATAAGATTCAAACTTTATGCAAGTTTCCTATAATTTTTGAGTTTTAAATAATTCAAAACTAAAACTCAAAAAGTTTTACATGTTTTGAGTATGTGTAAAATCAAAACATTCAAACTTTATGTGCATTTAATATAATTTTTGGGTTTTGAATAATGCAACACCAAAATTTAGGGGGTTTTACTCAATTAAAACATGTTTAAAATTAAAAAAATTAAAAATTTATTCAGATATAGTATAAATTTTGAGTTATGAATAACATAAAACTAAAACATAAGTGGGTTTTTGATTCTAAGCATGTTTACAATCAAAAGATTCAAAGATTATGCATGTTTACATTAATTTTTGAGTTTTGAATGATGAAACACCAAAACTTAAGAAATTTTACTCATTTTGATCATGTTTACAATCAAAATATTCAAACTTTATTTGTGTTTCATATAGTTTTTGAATTCTGTATAATGTAAAACTAAAACTTAAGAAGTTTTACTCGTTTTAAATTTTGAATAATGGAACACCAAAACTCAAGTCGTTTTACTCATTTCAAGCATGTTTAATTTTGATTGATTCAAACTTTATGCATATTTCCTATAAGTTTTGAGTTTTGAATAATGTAACACCAAAACTTAGGTAGTTTTATTCATTTTTAAAATAGTTACAATTAAAAGATTCAAAATTTATGTGTGTTTCCTATAATTTTTGAGTTTTAAATAATTCAACATCAAAACTTATGTAGTTTTTTTAGTTTCAAGCTTGTTCACAATTAAAAGGATTCAAACTTTATGTGCATTTCCTATAATTTTTTAGTTTTGAATAATGTAACACCAAAACTTGGGCAATTTAACTCATTTTAGGCATGGTTATAATCAAAATATTTAAACTTTATGCTTGTTTCATATATTATTTGAGTTTTGAAAAAGGTAACACCAAAACATAGAAAACTTTTCTCATTTTGAGCATGTTTAATATCAAAATATTCAAACTTTATGCAATTTTCTTATAAATTTTAAGTTTTGAATAATGTAACACCAGAACATAGGTGGTTTTACACATTTCATGTATGTTTACAATTATAAGATTCGAACATGATACATGTTTCCTATATTTTTTTTATTTTTCAACAATGTAACCCCAAAACATAGGCAGTTTTACACATTTTAAGCATGTTTACAATCAAAAAATTCAAACCTTATACGCATTTCCTATAATTTTTGGGTTTTGAATAATGCAATAGAAAAACTTAGGAAATTTTACTCATTTTGAGCATTTTTACAATTAAAAGAATTAAATGTTATGCACGTTTCCTATAATTTTTGAGATTTGAATAACGTAACTCAAAAACTTAGGTAGTTTTACTCATTTCAAGCATGTTTATAATCAGCAGATCAAACATTATTCTTGTTTCCTATAATTTTTGAGTTTTGAATAATGCACCACTAAAACACAGGTAATTTTACTCATTTAGAACATGATTATTATCAAAAGATTCAATCTTTATATGCCTTTTCTATAATTTTTGAGTTTTGAATAATGCAACACCAAATTTTATGTAGTTTTACTCATTTTGAGCATGTTTACAACTAAAATATTTAAACCTTTTCCTTGTTTCCTATAATTTTTGAGTTTTGAATAAGCAACACCAAAACAAAGTTTGTTTAACACATTTCATACAGGTTTTACATTCAAAATAATTAAATTTTATGCACATTTCATATAAGTTTAACTCATTTTCCATAATTTTTGAGTTGTTGATAATGTAACACCAAAACATAGGTAGTTTTACTTGTTTCGAGCATGTTTATAATCAAAAGATTCAAACTTTATTTATCATTTCCATATTTTTTGAGTTTTGAGTAATGCAACATCAAAATTTATTCAAATTTACTCATTCTAACCATGTTTACAAATAAAAGATTCAAATTTTATGGACATTTTCTATAATTATTGACTTTTGAATAATGTGACACCAAAACTTGGGTGGTTTTATTCACTTCAAGCATGTTTATAATAAAAAGATTCAAAGTTTATGTGTTTCCTATTATTTTTGAGTTTTGAATAATTCAACAACAAAACCTAAGAACTTTTACTAATTTTGAGCATGCTTACAATAGAAACATTTAATATTGATGTGTATTTCATATAATTTAAAAGTTTTGAATAATGCAACATCAAAACATAGGTGATTTTACTCATTTTGAGCATGTTTACCATCAAAAGATTCAAACCAAGCATGTTTACAATCTAAAGATTCAAACTTTATGCACATTTCTTATAATTTTTCATTTTTGAATAAAGCAACGTCAAAAGTTAGGCAATTTTTCTTGTTTTGAGCATGTTTACAATCAAAAGATTCATGTATTATGCATGTTTCCTATATTTTTTGAGTTTTGAATATTGCAACACCAAAATTTAGGCAATTTTACTCATTTTAGGCATAATTATAGTAAAAATATTCAAACTTTATGCATGTTTATTTTAATTTTTGAGTTTTGAATAATGTAACACCAAAACATAGGTGCTTTTACTTGTTTTGAGCATGTTTACAATCAAAAGATTCAAAATTTATGTGTATTTCCTTTAGTTTTTGAGTTTTGAATAATGCAACAACAAAAAATAGATGGTTTTACACATTTTGAGCATGTTTACAATCAAAAGATTCAAACTTTATGCTCGTTTCATATAATTTTTGAGTTTTGAATAATGCAACAAAAAAACATAGCCAATTTTACTTGTGTTGAACATGTTTACAATAAAAAGATTCAAACTTTATGTGTGTTTCCTATAATTTTTATATTTTGAAAAATGTAACACCAAAACATAGGTGGTTTTACTCATTTTAAGCATGATTACAATCAAAAGATTCATTTTTTTGGCATTTCCTATCAGTTTTTAGTTTTAAATAATACAACACCAAAACATAGCTAATTTTACTCATTTTGAGCATGTTTACAATCACAAGATTTAAAATTTATGTCCTTTCCTATAATTTTTTTAACTTTGAATGATGAAACACCAAAACTTAGGTGGTTTTAGTTATTTTCAGCATGTTTAAAATCAAAAGATTCAAACTTTATGTGCATTGCATATAATTTTTGAGTTTTCAATAATGCAATACTTAAATTTATGTGGTTATACTCATTTTGATCATGTTTAAAATAAAAAAATTCAAACTTTATTCAAATTTCTTATAATTTTTGACTTTTGAATAATGGAATACCAAAACATAGTCAATTTTACTTGTTTTGAGTATCATTACAATCAAAAGATTTAAACTTTATGCACGTTTCCTATAATTTTTTAGTTTTGAATAATGAAACATGAAAAATTAAGTGGGTTTACTTGTTTTGATCATGTTTACAATCAAAAGATTCAAATTTTATTTACATTTCTTATAATTTTTTAGTTTTGTATAAGGCAACACCAAAACTTAAGTTTTTTTACTCCATTCGAGCATGTTTACATTCAAAAGATTCAAACTTTATGTGTATTTTCTATAATTTTTGAGTTTATAATAATGTAACACCAAAAATTAAAATGTTTTATACATTTTGAGCATGTTTACAATCAAAATATTCAAATTTTATGTGTATTTTCTATAATTTTTTAGTTTTGAATAATACAAAACCAAAACATAAGTGGTTTTACTCATTTTGAGCATGTTTACAATCAAAAGATTCAAACTTTATGCATTTTTCCTATAATTATTGAGTTTTGAATAATACATCACCAAAACTTAAGTTATTTTACTTGTTTTGAGCATGCTTACAATCAAAAGATTCAAATTTTACTTGGATTTCTTATAATTTTTGAGTTTTGAAAATTGCAACACCCAAACTTAATTGGTTTTACTTATTTCAAGCACGTTTACAATCAAAAGATTCAAAATTTATGCAGGTTTCCTATGATTTTTGAATAATGCATCATGAAAGCTTCAATCATTTTACTTGATTCAAATATGTTTAGAATCAAAATATTCAAACTTTATGTGGGTTTCCTATAATTTTTGAGTTTTGAATAATACAACACCAAAATATGAATAGTTTTAGTCATTTAGAGCATGTTTAGAAATAAAAGATTTAATTTTTATGTTGGTTTCCAATAAGATTGAGATTTGAATAATGAAACACCAAAACTTATGTGGTTTTACTCATTTAAAGCATGTTTTCAATCAATAGATTCAAATTTTATGCAGATTTCCTATAATGTTTTAGTTTTGAATAATGAAACATGAAAACTTAAATGGTTTTACTCATTTTGAACATATTTCAATCAAAGGATTGAGTATTTATGTGTGTTTCTTATAATTTTTGAGTTTTGTATAGTGCAACACAAAAACATAAGTGGTTTTACTCATTTTGAGCATGTTTACATTCAAAATATTAGAACTTTATGTGTGTTTCCTATAATTTTTGAGTTTTGAATAATACAAAACCAAAACTTAGGTGGTTTTACTCATTTTGAACATGTTTATAATCATAAGATTCAAACTTTAAGCACATTTTCTGTAGTTTTTTTTATTTTTGAATAATCCAACACTAAAGCATAGGTGGTTTTACTCATTAAGAGCATGTTTACAATCAAAACATTCAAACTTTATGCACATTTTCTATAAAAAATGAGTTTTGAATAATCCAACAAAAAAGTTTAGGCTATTTTACTCATTTCAAACATCTTTACAATCAAAATATTTAAAATTTGTGTGTGTTTCCTATATTTTTTGAGTTTTTAATAATGCAACACAAAAACTTAGGCAATTTTACTCATTTTGAGCATGTTTACAATCAAAAGATTCAATCACTATGCACATTTCCTATAATTTTTTGAGTTTTAAATAATGCAATACCAAAACTCAGGGTTTTTTCTCACTTCAAGCATGTTTACAATCAAAATATTCAAACTTTATCTGCATTTCCTATAATTTTTGAGTTTTGAATAATGTAACACAAAAAATAAGGTGGTCTTACTCATTTCTAGCATGTCTACAAACAAAAGATTCAAACTTTATATGTGGTTCACATCATTTTCAAGTTTTGAATAATGCATCACCAAAACATAGGTAGGTTTACTTGTTTCAAGAATGTTTACAATCAAAAGATTCAAAGTTTATGTATATTTCATAAAATTTTGAGTTTTGAATGATGTAATACCCAAAATTAGGTGGTTTTACTCTTTTCGAGCATGTTCACCATCTAAAGATTCAAATTTTATGCATGTTTCATATAATTTTTGAGTTTTGAATAATGTAACACCAAAACTTAGGTGGTCTTACTCATCTTGACCATGTCTTAAAATTAAAAGACTCAAACTTTATATGTGTTTCACATCATTTTTGAGTTTTGAATAATGAAACACCAAAAATTGGGTAGGTTTACTTGTTTTAAGCATGTTTACAATCAAAATATTCAAATTTTATTTGCATTTCATATAATTTTTGAGTTTTGAACGATGCACCACCAAAACTTAGGTGTTTTTACTCTCTTTGAATATGTTTAACATCAAAAGACTTAAACTTGATGCATCGTTTATTATAATTTTTGAGTTTTGAATAATGTAACACCAAAACATTGGTGGTTTTATTCATTTTGAGCATATTTATAATAAAATGATTCAAACTTTATGTGCATTTCATATAATTTTTGAGTTTTGAATAATACAACATTAAAATTCAGGTAGTTTTTCTCATTCTAAGCATGTTTTCAATCAAAACTTTCAATCTTTATGCATGTTTCCTATAATTTTTTAGTTTTGAATAGTACGACACTAAAACTTTGGTACTTTTACTTATTTTGAGCATGTTTGCATTCAAATGATCAATCTGTATGCACATTTCCTATAATTTTTTAGTTTTAAATAATGCAACACCAAAATTTAAGTAGTTTTATTCATTTTGAGCATGTTTACAATCAAAAGGTTCAAAATTTATGCATGTTTCATATAATTTTTGTGTTTTGAATAATGTAACAATAAAACTTTGGTAGTTTTACTCATTTTGAGTATGTTTACAATTAAAAGATTCAAACATTATTCTTATTTTCTATAATTTTTATGTTTTTAATAATGCAACAACAAAACATAGGTAGTTTTGCTTATTTTGAGCATGTTTACAGTCAAAAGATTCAACCTTAATGAGTGTTCCCTATAAGTTTTTAGTTTTGCATAATGAAACACCAAAACTTAGGTCATTTTACTCATTTTGAGCATGGTTACAAATCAAAAGATTTAAACTTTTTGCATGTTTCCTATAATTTTTGAGTTTTGAATAATGCAACACCAAAACACAAGTGGTTTTAATCATTTTGAGCATGTTTACAATCAAAAGATTCAAATTTTATGTGCATTTCATATATTTTTTTAGTTTTGAATAACATAACACCAAAACATGGGTGGTTTACTCATTTTGAGCATGTTTATAACTAAAAGATTTAAATTTGATGCATGTTTCCTATAATTTTTTAGTTTTGAATAATACAACAATAAAACTTACACAATTTTACTTGTTTCAACCATGTTTATAATCCAAAGATTCAAACTTTCTACATCTTTCCTATAATTTTTGAGTTTTGAATAATGCAACACAAAAACATATGTTGTTTTACTCATTTCAACCATGTTTATAATGAAAAGATTCAAACTTTATGTACCTTTCACATAATTTTTGAGTTTTGAATAATGCAACAACAAAACCTAGGTAGTTTTACACATTTCAAGCATGTTTACAATCAAAAGATTCAAACTTCATGGCATTTCCTATAACTTTTTTAGGTTTGAATAATAGAACACCAAAATAAAGGTAATTTTACTCATTTTGAGCATTTTTACAATCAAAAGATTCAAATTTGTGGTGTTTCCTACAATTTTTCAATTTTTAATAATACAACACTAAAATTTAGGCATTTTTACTTTTTTTGAGCATATTTAAAAAGATTCAAACTTTATGTGCATTTCCTATCATTTTTGGAGTTTTAAATAATTTAACACTAAAACTTAGGTGGTTATACTCATTTCAAGCATGTTTAAAATTAAAAAAAACAAATTTTATGTTTGTTTACTATAATTTTGGAGGTTTGAATAAAACAACACCAAAACATAGTCGATTTTGATCAATTTGAGCATGTTTACAATCAAAAGATTCAAACTTTGTCCATGTTTCTTATAATTTTTGAGTTTTGAATAATCAACACCAAAACTTAAGCGGTTTTACTCATTTTAAACATGTTTAAAATAATAAAATGATTCAAACTTTATTCATATTTCCTATAATTTTTGAGTTTTGAATAACTCAACACCAAAACTTAATCGATTTTACTCACTTTGATCATGTTTACAATCAAAAGATTCAATATTTGTGCATGTTTCCTATAATTTTTTAGTTTTGAACAATGCAACAATAAAACATAAGCAATTTTACTCATTTTTAGCATTTTTACAATAAAAATATTCAAACTTTATGTATGTTTTTTTGAGTTTGTAATAATGCAACATCAAAACGTAAGTGGTTTTAATCATTTTGATCATGTTTAAAATCAAAAGATTCAAAATTTATGCATGTTTCTTATAATTTTCACATTCTGAATAATTCAACACTAAAAATTAGGTGGTTTTACTCATTTTGAGCATGTTTATAATTAAAAGATTCAATATGTATGTGTGTTTATTATAATGTTTTAGTTTTGAATAATGAAACACTAAAAATTAAGTGGTTTTAATCATTTTGAGTATGTTTAAAATTAAAATATTCCAAATTTATGTACATTTTCTATAACTTATTGAGTTTTGAATAATACAACACTAAAACTTAGGTAGGTTTACTTGTTTCAAGCATGTTTACAATAAAAAGACTCAAACTTTATGCATGTTTCATATAATTTTTGAATTTTGAATAATGTAACACTAAAACTTAAGCAATTTTACTCATTTTGAGCATGTTTACAATCAAAAGATTCAAAATCTATGCATGCTTCTTATAATTTTTGAGTTTGGAATAATGCAACACACAAACCTAAATGGTTTTACTCATTTTGAGCATCTTTACAATCAAAAGACTCAAAATTTATGTGTGTTTCTAGTAATTTTTGAGTTTTGAATAATGCAATACAAAAACTTAAGTGATTTTACTCATTTCGAGCATGTGTATAATCAAAAGATTGAAAGTTTATGTGGATTTCCTATAATTTTATAGTTTTGAATAATGTAATACCAAAACTTAGGTAGTTTTAATCATTTTGAGCATGTTTTCAATAAAAAGATTTAAAATTTATTTGCATTTATAATAATTGTTGAGTTTTGAATAATCCAATACCAAAAATATGTTGTTTTTTTCATTTTGAGCTTGTTTACAATCAAAAAATTCAAATTTTATGCATGTTTCCATTAATTTTTGAGTTTTGAATGATGCAAAACCAAATTTTAAGTGGTTTTACTTGTTTCAAGCTTGTTTAGAAACAAAAGATTCAAACTTTATGTGTGTTTCCTATCATTTTTGAGTTTTGAATAATGCAACACCAAAACTTAAGTGTTGTTACTCTTTTTTAGTATGTTTGCAATCAAAAGAATTAAACTTTATGTGTGTTTCCTATAAGTTTTTATTTTTTAATAATGCAACACCAAAACTTAAGTGTTTTTACTCTTTTTTAGTATGTTTGCAATCAAAAGAATTAAACTTTATGTGTGTTTCCTATAAGTTTTTATTTTTTAATAATGCAACACCAAAACTTAGGTTGTTTTTCTTATTTCAACCATGTTTAAATTCAAATTATTTCATGTTTATGCACATTTCCTATAATTTTTTAGTTTTAAATAATGCAACACAAAAATTTAGGTAGTTTTACTCATTTCAAGCATGTTTGCAATTAGAAGATTAAAAATTTATCCATGTTTCTTATAATTTTTGAGTTTTCAATCATGCAACACTAAAATGCAAGGGAATTTACTCATTTAGAGAATGTTTACAATCAAAATATTTAATATTTATGCATGTTTCCATTAATTTTTAAGTGGTTTTACTCATTTTAAGTATGTTAGCAATCAAAAGATTTAAACTTTAAACACATTTTATTTATTTTTTTGTTGTGTATAATGCAAGACTAAAACTTAAGTGGATTTAATCATTTCAAACATGTTTACAAACCAAAGATTCAATCTTTATGTGTATTTCTTATGATTTTTAAGTGTTGAATAATGTAACACCAAAACCTAGGTGGTATTACTCATTTTGAGCATGATTATAATCAAAATATTCAATATTTATGCATGTTTCTTATAATTTTTTATTTTTGAATAATACAACACCAAAACTTAAGTAGTTTTAATCTTTTTGAGCATGTTTAAAATCGAAAGAATCCAACTTTATGTGCATATTCCTATAATTTTTGAGTTTTGAATAATGCAACACTAAAACTTAGGTAATTTTATTCATATTTGAGCATGTTTACAATTAAAAGATTGAAACTTTATGCATGTTTCCTATAATTTTTGAGTTTTGAATAATGCAACACCAAAACATAGATGGTTTTATTCATTTCAAGCATGTTTACAATTACAAAAATTGAACTTTATACATGTTTCCTATCATTTTTGACTTTTGAAAAAAGCAACATCAAAACTTAGGTTATTTTACTCATTTTGAGTTTGTTTAAAATCAAAAGATTAAAACTTTATGCCTGTTTCCAATAACTTTTGAGTTTTAAATAATGCAACACCGAAACTTAGGTAGTTATTCTCATTTCAAGCATGTTTATAATTAAAAGATTCAAACTTTATGAATGTTTCATATAATTTTTGTGTTTTGAATAATGTAACATCAAAACTTAGTTTTCTTTACTCATTTTAAACATGTTTACATTCAAAAGATTCAAAATTTATGCATGTTTCCTATAATTTTTGAGTTTTTAATAATATAAAACCAAAACATATGCAATTTTACTTGTTTTAGGATGTTTACAATCAAAAGATTCAAACTTTATGCTTATTTCTTATAATTTGAGTTTGGAATAATGTGACGCCAAAACTTAGGCATTTTTAATCATTTTGAGCATGCTTGCAATCAAAAGATTCAAAATTTATGCTTCTTTCCTATAATTTTTAAGTTTTGAATAATGTAACACCAAAACTTAGATGGTTTTACTTATTTGAGGCATGTTTATAATCCAAAGATTTAAAATTTATGTTTATTTCCTATAATTTTAGAGTTTTGAATATCACAAGACCAAAACTTAGGTCGTTTTACTTGTTTCAAACATATTTAGAATCAAAAGTTTCAAAGTTTATGCATATTTCCTATAATTTTTTAGTTTTGAATAATAAAACAATAAAACATAAGAAGTTTTGGACATTTTGAGCATGTTTAAAATTAAAAGGTTCAAAGTTGATGTGCCTTTCCTATAATGTTTTAGTTTTGAAAAATGCAACACACAAATTAGGTAGTTTTATTAATTTTGACAATTTTTAAAATCAAAAGATACAAACTTTATACGTGTTTCCTATAATTTTTATGGTTTGAATAATCCAACACCCAAACTTAAGTGGTTTTACTCATTTTCAGCATGTTTAAAATCAAAAGATTCAAACTTTATGTAAATTTCCTATAATTTTGATATTTTAAAGAATGCAATACAAAAAATTAAGTGATTTTACTCATTTATAAAGCAAAAGATTCAAACTTTATGTGTGTTACCTATAATTTTTGAGTTTTGAATAATACAGGGCCAAAACTTTTCGGTTTTACTCATTTTGGTCATGTTTATAATAAAAAAACTCAAAATTTATGGGTGTTTCATATAATATTTTATTTTTGAATAATGTAACACCAAAACATAGGTGGTTTTACTAGTTTTAAGCATGTTTACAATCAAAAGATTAAACTTTACATGTTTCTTATAATTTTTAAGTATTTAATAATGTAACACCAAAATTTAAGGGGCTTTACTCATTTTGAGCATGTTTACAATTAAAATATTCAAACTTTATGTGCATTTCCTATAATTTTTGAGTTTTGAATAATGCAAAACCAAAACTTAGATTGTTTTTGAGGTTTTGAGCATGTTCAAAATCAAAAGACTCAAACTTTTGCTTATTTCTTATAATTTTTTAGTTTTAATAATGCAAAACCAAAATCTAGGTGGGTTTACTCTCTTTGAGCATGTTTACAATCAAAAGATTCAAAATTTATGCATGTTTCTACATTTTTTTAGTTTTGAATAATGCAACACCAAAACATAGGTGGGTTTACTCATTTTGACCATGTTTACAATCAAAATATTCAAACTTTATGTGAATTTCCTATACTTATTAAGTTTTGAATAATGCAATAACAAAAATTTGGTGTTTTTACTCATTTTGAGCATGTTTACATTCAAAATATTCAAACTCTATGTGCATTTCCTTTATTTTGAGTTTTGAATAATGCAATACTAAAACCTAGGTGGCTTTACTCATTTCAAGAATGTTTACAATCAAAATATTCAAATTTTTTTCACATTTCCTATAATTTGTGACATTTGAATAAAGAAACACCAAAACATAGGTGGGTTTACTAATTTCAAGCATATTTAGGATTAAAAAGACACAAATTTTATGCACATTTCCTATAATTATTTAGTTTTAAATAATGTAATCCTAAAACTTAGATGGTTTTACTCATTTCAAGCCTGTTTACAATCAAAAGATTCAAACTTTATCCATGTTTCCTATAATTTTTCAATTTTAAATAATGCAATAGGAGAAATTAAGATGATTTACTCATTTTGATCATGTTTACAATCAAAATACTCAATCTTCATATGCATTTCCTATAATTTTTTAGTTTTGAATAATGTAACACAAAAACATAGGTGGTTTTTCTTATTTTGAGCATCTTTATAATCAAAAAATTTAAACTTTATGCATGTTTCCTATATTTTTTGAGTTTTAAATAATACAACATGGAAACTTAAGTAGTTTTACTCATTTTGACCATGTTTACAATCAATTGATTCAAACTTTATGTATATTTCCTATAATTTTTTACTTTTGAATAATGAAACACCAAAACTTAAGTGGGTTTACTCATTTTGAGCATGTTTACAATCAAAAGATTTAAATTTTATGGCATTTCCTATATTATTTTGAGTTTTAAATAATTCAACACCAAATCATAGGTATTTTACACATTTTGAGCATGTTTATAATCAAAAGATTATTTTTTATTTGATATGGTAAAATCTAGGTTTTGCAAGGACTTGGAACAATGAGAGTGAATTATAATAGTTTTAACAGGCCAATCAAGGCTAAGAGGACAAAAGTAAAAAAAATAGTACTTAGAAAAAAAATAGGAAATGAAAAACTAAAACTAATCTAGGAGGAAGGTCCCTCCTAAGTATCTTCAACAATAATAGTGTCCTTCACTGAGATGATGGGTTTGTCTTTTTAAACCTTTACATGAGTATGACTTTTTGGGCCTTCAACCACTTTCCTAAGGAAGATCATTTTGGGTTGCTTCCTACCTTTAACCTATAAAGTAGACTATTTTGGGGGGACCCCCCTATGGGAACATAATAGGGGGATTTTAAGACCTTGGGAGATTTCATAACAAGGGATTTAGGTGGATTGATAAGAGTAGACAAATGTCTAGATAGTAGCCTCATCTACCTAATGAAGTTCACTCTAATCTTAGATAAGTTTAGCCAGGCTAAATCCTACCTCATGAACCATTGAGTTAAAATTTTCCAATAATTGTTTATTCTTTTCTAATTCCTTCATCACTATGGCCTTACTTCTCCAAGTTGAAGTCATATGATTCCCAATTTCAATGGGTTTAGGGTTGGGGATAAATAATAGTTTGAGAGGTAGGTCATTAAGGGGGACTAAGATAAACTATTTTGGGGGGAGTGTTTAGGGGGTAGGTAGGATATTTTGATAGGATCCTATATTAGGGAGTCCCCTTAAGAGTCCTCCGCAAAAGTAAATCCCTTAAGGGGGACATTTTAACTTAAAAGGGCTTGACCATGTTTAAAAAGTAAGAGGAATAGACTTTGATGGAGGATGGGATTTTATATCATTTACTTGGTAGAGTAGAACTACACTTTCTAGGGACTTGAGTAGGAAATATGGAAGATTGATTTTAAACCTAATGAAGTGATTTAGGAATAGGAAATGGTGCAAAAAAATTAAAATATATTACCTTCCATAGTTATGTACCTCATTTTCTAAAGGTAAATATTAGGCTAGTAATGAGGGAGGTTAGATTAATGGAATAATTTTGTGTCTATCTACATGAATTAATTCATTCTAAACAATTATTATAGGGATTCTTTCTTCTTTAGCTAGTCTTTAAATTCCTTAGTGCATGCACAAGACATACCTATGGCATCATTGATGAATTCCTCTAAGATGTTTATGGCGATGCCTCACATGGTGACCCTGGGAAACCATGGAATTATGTTTAGTAATGCATTATATAAACTCCATAAGACCCCCTTCTTGAGTTTTTTCTAGACCTTATTTTGCTCATCAACCTCTTTATATGATGTGGGTTCTAAGCGATCTCTGTCACCACCCATGGGTGATAAAAGCATAGAGATAGAGTAGGAAGTAAAAAATTATGGATGCAACCAAAATAACTAGGGGTCAAATAGAAGGGAATGCCCACTAAAGTCACATAAAAATAATTAATACCCCTTTCTTTGAAATAAATGTAGATCAATTGAATCAAGATTTTACCTATCGAGTTGAGGGGTTGCACATGAATAGGGATGATTATTTTAAGTTGCATTAATACCTTCAACATAGATGACATTATATACCTTACGGGGGGATGTTACCTACATCATGATAGTTGGTTAAATGATAGAGATCAATTCCAATACTAGTAAGGAGATCTTCCACCCTATTTCTTTCCATATAAGTGTGTATGTTGGAAGTGAGGTATACTTTTTAAAATGTGATTCACATCATTAATGATATCTTTAATAGTGTGTGAGGGTATAGTTTTTTCTTATCAGATATTAAGGATGTTCAATAAATCACCCTCTATAATGATCCTATTATGGTTGGTGTTTAACACTAGTTGTATACCCTAAAGGGCCACCTTAGCCTCGATAAGATGGTTTGTTTGCTTACCCATGGGACTTACATAAGTAGCCAACATCTCCCTTTTAGAATTTCTTATGATGCATCCTCCCCTTGTAGGACCCATGTTACCCTTTGAGGCCACACCAAAGTTTAGTTTCACCTACCCCTCTAGAGGAACCTTACATTTAGTTTACTTACAAATTAAGTCTTTGGTGGAAAGGCAAATAACCTATTGAAGGTCCTAGTTTTTTAGAATAACCAAGGCTGAGAGGGGTAGGCTCTTTATCTTTAGGAGGAATGGCCTTCCAATTTTTATAAATAGACTAACAAAGATAGGGGAAGATGCTCTTCATCTAGTGTCTTTTATTAAGGAATAGGCTATCATTATAAATTTTCTAGATGCACCAGAACTAGTGAGGAAGGGTAAGGCACCAAAGGGAGGTCAGGGAAGGAATGGTCAATGGGGGGTTCTATTGTAGAATGAGATCCAAGATACTATTAGCTTTAACCCATGACATGTTGAGGTGATTAAGAATCAAATTAAATAAAGTTAAATTTAGGGGGCATTCCAAAAAAAGGTGTTGAGTAGAATCTTCTACACTTTGATAGATCAAACGTCAGTTGGGGACAATCACTCCCCTTTTGAATAAGTTTTCCATAGTCAAAATTTTATTCTACACCATAATCTAAAAGAAGAAATTAACCTTGGGGGTTAGGTACTTTAACCATAATTTTTTCTAGTGATCCTAGTTACTTTCCAAATTGAGTTTAATAGCATGGCCTAAGGACATCTAGTATGAGCTATTATCTTCCCACTCTAAAGAAAAATTTATTCCTTCTATAAAAATGGAATGTGAGTCTAATTAAGTCCAGGTTGAGGTTTTGAGTGGATTAGGATTCTTGTAAGATAATATCTTTAATAGGGATGACCTTCTAACACTTTGGTCCTTCCTTGATTTCCTAGTAATCCTTCAACTTGGAGCCCCATCTTTGCTTTAGCTATCCATACCACCCAACCCATGTCTCCTGGGTTGAGAGGGGGGTGGCGGATATCCATACATCTTCCCAAAAATTAATGTTCTTGTCATAGCTAGTTTTTCAAAGGGTGTCCCTCTTCAAAAGATCTTTGTAGCTAGTTATGGCTTTCTAAAAGGTGATCAATTGGTGGGGCCTTCTTCCCATAGGAATTCATCATCCTCTACACCTTTTAGGTATTTATTATTTAGGATTCTTTTCAATTCACCATTCTCCTTCATCAGGTGCCAAGTCATTTTTTTAATAAGGCTCTATTCATAGAATTTATGCTTATTAGGGCAAGAAATCCATTGGATTAGGATTCTTGTAAGATAATATCTTTAATAGGGATGACCTTCTAACACTTTGGTCCTTCCTTTATTTCCTAGTAATCCTTCAACTTGGAGCCCCATCTTTGCTTTAGATATCCATACCACCCAACCCATGTCTCCTAGGTTGAGAGGGGGGTGGGGGATATCCATACATTTTCCCAAAAATTAATTTTCTTCCCATAGCCAATTTTTCAAAGGGTGTCCCTCTTCAAAAGATCTTTGTAGCTAGTTATGGCTTTCGAAAAGGTGATCAATTGGTGGGGCCTTCTTCCCATAGTAATTCATCATCCTCTACACCTTTTAGGTATTTATTATTTAGGATTCTTTTCCATTCACCATTCTCCTTTATCAGGTGCCAAGACATTTTTTTAATAAGGCTCTGTTCATAGAATTTATGCTTCTTAGGGCAAGAAATCCATTGGCATTTCTCCTTCATCAGACACTTTCATAGATTATAAATTTATGGTGTTTTATATTATTTTTGAATTTTGAAAAATGAAGCATCCAAACTTAGGTGGTTTTACTCATTTTGAGCATCTATAAAATCAAAAGATTCAAATTTTATGTGTATTTCCTATAATTTTTAAAATTTAAATAATGCAACAACAAAACTTAGGTAGTTTTAAATAATATTTATGTGCATTTCATATAATTCTTGTTTTTTGAATAATTAAACACCAAAACTAAATCAATTTTACTCATTTTGACCATGTTTAGAATTAAAAGATTCAATCTTTGTATGTGTTTCCTATAATTTTTGATTTTTGAATATTACAACAATAAAACTTAAGTGGTTTTACTCATTTTGACCATATTTACAATCAAAAGATTTAAACATTATGCATGTTTTCTATATTTTTTGAGTTTTGAATAATGCAACACCAAAAATTAGGTAGTTTTACTCATTTAGAGCAAGTTTAAAGATAAAAGATTTAAACTTTATGTAGATTTCTTTTAATTCTTGAGTTTTGAATAATGCAACACCAAAACTTAGATGGTCTTCATCATTTTGAGCATGTTTACAATCAAAAGATTCAAACTTTTGTGCCTTTCTTATAATTTTTGAGTTTTGAATAATGTAACACTAAAATGTATGTGATTTTACTCATTTTGAGCATGTTAATAATCAAAATGTTCAAAATTTATGGGTGTTTCATATAATTTTTAATTTTGAATAATGCAACACTAAAACTTATCTACTTTTACTCATTTTGAGCATGTTTACAATTAAAATATTTGAGCTTTATGCACCTTTCCTATAACTTTTTAGTTTTGAATATTGCAACACAATAACTTAAGTGGTTTTAATCATTTTGAGCATGTTTAAAATCAAAAGATTAGAATTTTAATCATGTTTCCTATAATTTTTGAGTTTTGAATAAGGTAACACCAAAAATTAGGTGATTTTATTTATTTCAAGTAAGTTTTAAAATAAAATATTTAAATTTTATGGACATCTCCTATCATTCTTGAGTTTTTAATAATGCAACACCAAAATTTAAGTGGTTTTACTCATTTCAAGTATGTTTAGAATCAAAAGATTCAAACTTTATGCACATTTCTTATAGTTTTTGAGTTTTGAATAATGTAACACCAAAATGTAGGTGGTTTTACTCATTTTTAGCTTGTTTACATTACAAAGATTCAAAATTTATGCACATTAACTATAATTCTCTAGTTTTGAATAATGTAACACCAAAACTTATGTGTTTTTACTCATTTTGATGATGTTTACAATTAAAAGATTCAAAATTTATGCATATTTCCTATCATTTTTGAGTTTTGAGTAATGCAACACCAAAACGTTCATGGTTTTACTCATTTTGTGCATGTTTACAATCAAAAGATTCAAAATTTATTTGTGTTTTAAATAATTTTTGAGTTGTGAATAATGTAACACCAAAACTTAGGTAGTTTTACTCATTTCATGCATGTTTGTTATCAAAAGATTCAAACTTTATTTGTGTTTTCCATAAGTTTTGAGTTTTGAATAATGTAACACCAAAATTTTGGCATGTTTACTCATTTCAAGCTTGTTTACAATTAAAATATTCAAACTTTAAACACATTTCCTATAATTTTTGAGTTTTGAATAATGCAACACCAAAAATTAGGCAATTTTATTCATTTCAAGCATGTTTACAATCAAAATATTCCAAATTTATGTATGTTTCCTATTATTTTTGAGTTTTGAATAATGCAACACCAAAAATTAAGTACTTTTACTTATTTTGAGCATGTTTAGAATTAAAACATTCAAACTTTATGTGTTTCATATAATTTTCATGTTTTTTATAATGCAACGCTAAAACATAGGTGATTTTACTCATTTCAAGCATGTTTACCATCAAAAGATTAAAAATTTATGCATGCTTCCTATAATTTCAATAATACTTAAGTAATTTTACTTGTTTTGAACATGTTTACAATTAAAAGATTCAAAATTTATTCATGTTTCCTATATTTTTATGTTTTGAATAATGTAACATTGAAACATAAGTAGTTTTACTCATTTTAAGCATGTTTTTTTATTAGATATGATAAACCTAGATTTTATAGGGGCCCCAAAACTATAAACATGAAATATAGAGTTTTGAACATGCTTAACAAGGTTGAATGAGAAAAAAGAAAAAGACTAAACATCAAAAACAAAAGTAGATGCAACAAACATGTTAATTGGTAGGACCCTCCTTGGTGTCCTCCTCATCAAAATTATCCTTAGGTGGGAAATTGGTCTTATCTTTCAAAGATTTTGCTTTGGTTTGATTCTTAGGAATCTCAGCTTCTTCACCCCAAAGGATCATCCTTGGGCATTTCTTGCCTTTCACCCAGGGGAAATGATGCTTACGAAATACCCCCTGGGGGGATTGAAGGGGGGGATTTGGGGTTCTTAGGGGATTTTAGAACTAAGGAAAGAGAAGGGGTAGGGTAGACTACACCAACACATGGTTCATGGTATTTTCCACTTGATTAAGACCATTCTAATCTTGGATCAGTTTCACCAAACCAAAACCCACTAATTTGACCTTTATGTTGAAATTTTACAACATTACTTTGTTATTCTAATGTTCCTCAGTTATAATGGCCTTATCTTTTTTATCATGGGTGGAGGGAGAGCTGAGGGTGATGGGTTTGGGTTTAGGTATGAAGAGCATTTTCAAGGGTAGGTCATCTATAAGTGAGTGGGGCAAACTATTGTAAGGAAAAGTTTTAATGATGGGGAGGGAACATGAAGAAGGATATACCTTTGGAGGGCCCTCTAGGTAGTATCCTCAAAGAACCCTTTAGGGGGGATATTTTTTTTGAGTAGAGTACGACCATGTTTCACTAGTAGAAAGATAAGGCTTTGGTGAAAAATTGGGTTAGTAGCATTAACCTGGTGAAGGAGGACTATGATTTTTAGGGATTTTAGGATAAAATATGAAAGTTTGATCTTAAAACTAATGAAATTATTGAGCAACATGAAATGGTGCAAAAAGATAAAGGAGTATTTACCTTCTAGGGTCATGTACCTCATGGCTTGTAAATAGACTTTGGGCTAGTATTTGGGCAAGTCATCATGAGAAAATCCCTTTTTCTCCATTTGTACAAATTTATTGGTTCAAAAGAAATGATGTAATGACTCCTATTTCTTTGATTGATCCTTGTATTCTTTTGCACCTATGCAAGCTATGCCTGTGATTTCTCCTATAAGCTCTTCAGAAACATTAATGGAAAATCCTCTCATGGAAACCTTTCTTTTTGATTAGGTAGCTATGAAATATCTTACCACCAAAGAATTACGCTTGATGATATAATTCATATACTCTATTAGCCCACCTTTTTAGATCTTTTCCATACCTTTTTGTTTTCATGAACTTTTTTACAATATTTTGGCTCCATGTGGTCTTGATCACCACCCATGTTGACAGGGGTAGCAAGGTTGGAGGGATCATGTTGAGGGTTATATATGTTAGAGAATCATCAAAAGCTTGTGATAAGAGGGATGCCCACCAAAGATTTCCAATCATAATTACATTCCCTTTCCTTGAGATGAAAGTGGGACTTACATGCCATGATTAGGCCCTTTGAGGTGAAAAGCCACATGTGAAAGAACGTGAAGAATTTAAATGGCATGTGTTATTTAAATGCAGATGACACTAAATATCATAGGGGGGATATTACCTTCATTATGATAGATAGTTAAACCTTTGAGTTCTAATCCAATGTTGGCTAGAGAGTCCATAGCTTCATTATCTTCCCTGTAAGTGTGTATGAGTTTGACTTACATGAAGGTGCAAAGGATAGAATTCAGATCTTTGACCAAGTCCTTAATAATATGAGGAGTGGTTTTTTTTTTCTAAGGCATTAATAATATTTAGTGAATCTCCCTCTACTATGACTCTATTCTGATTAAGGCTATGTGTAAATTGAATACCCCAAAGAGAAGCTTTAGCTTTAGCTAGATGGTTAGTCTATTTAGCCATGGGCCCCACATAGGCCACTAGTAGTTCACCATTTGAATTTCTTATAATTCCCACTCTACTAGCTAGGCCAGGGTTGCCTTTAGAGGCTCCATCAAATTTTAATTTTATCCACCCCACCATGGAGGGTTTTCTATTTGGTTTGCTTGCATATGATATCTTTTGAGGAGGAGCTAATGACTTGTTAGAGATCCCAATTATTAAGCATAAGATGTGCAAAAAGTGGGTAGGATATTTGTACTTGGGAGGAAAATCCTTCCAATTTTTAGAAATGGCTTGACAAAGCTTGAAAAAAATGTTCTTCCATTGGTACCTTTTGTTTCAAAACAAACTATTGTTATAGGATATCTAAATGCACCAAAACCAATGGGGAAGTACAAGATGCCAAAAGAAAGATAGGGATACGATATTCTATGGGGGATTTCATTGTAAGATGAGATCCACTATGTTATTTAGCTTAACCCAAGTTAAGTTTAAATGACTAAGAATATCATTGAATAAAAATAGGCTGAAAGGGCACTCTAGAAAGAGATGTTAAGAGGATTCTTCCACCTCTATAAAAATTGAGCATCTGTTGGGAATGATAAGTCCTATTTTGGTGAGTTTGTCGATAATCAAAATATTATTTTATACCACAAGCCCGAAGAAAAATGTGATCTTGGGGGTTAGATGCTTTACCCAAAAGTTTTTCTAGTGGTTCTAATTGATATCCACATTAAGTTCAATGGTGTGGCCCATGGACATCAAGTAGTCTCTATTGTCTTATGCTCTTTAGATGAAATAGTCATCTTTTTGAACCAAGGGGATATGTAGATTATAAATAATCTAGTTAAGATTTTGGATAGCGTGTGATGCTTCTATAGGAATCCCTTCATTGGTGATGGATTTCTAGCACTTCCTTTCATCCTTAATTTCTCAATAGTTATTAATCTTGGATCCCCACCTCTGCTTGAGTTGACCAAACAAGCCTACCGAAGTGTCTTGTAATGAGAGGGGTTGGGGGATAACCAAACATCCTCCTAGAAGTCTATTTTCTCACCATTGCCAATTTTCCATAAGATGCCTCTTTTAAGAAATTATTTATAGTAGGATATGGCATTCCAAATGGTGGACCCTTTGGGAGGTCCTTCCTCCCATAGGAATTCATCCTCTTCCACACCTTCTAGGTATTTGGCCTTCAGAATTCTAGTACATTGTCCTTTCTCTTTCATTACTTGCCAACGCATATTTACCAATAAGGGTATATTCATAGAGTTTATACTTCTTAGGCCTAGTCCTCCATTTGCTTTTAAGAGACACACCTATTCCCAGACAACCAAGTTGAATCTGAACCTTTCTTCTATTCCTCTCCAAATAAAGTTTTTTAGAGTTGCTCAATTTTGAAGGCAACATTGGCTGGTATTTTCAAAATTGACATGAAATAAATATGAATACTTTGAATAGTAGCCTTGAGGAGCATAAATTTGCCTACTTATGTGAAAAGGTGCCCTTTCCACCCCACTATTTTCTCTTGGATGTGGTCAATTAGGGGGTTCTAAAGATGGACATCCATTTTTCCAACCAAGAGGGGAATCCCTAGATGGTTAGTTAGGAGAGTACCTATTTGATAATCTAAAATCTTTGCAATCCTTTTCAACTAGATAGGAGGAACATTTATGAAGAAAAAAGAGATTTTTTTAAAGTTGATGCATTGATTAGACATATTTTCATAATTATTAATAATGCATTTGAGGTTTTTTACTTCCCTAGTTGAAGCATCACCTAAAATGATAGTGTTTTTAGTGAATTGATGATGGGTGATAGGATCCATCTTCTGAGCAACTTAGATTCCTTTTATTAGCCCCTGACTATAATACTATTTCAAAATTCTCCCCAATGTTTAAGCCAATATGATGAAGAGGTATAAGGAGAGGGGTTCACCATATCTTAAGCCTATAGAATCATGGAAGAAGACTTTAGGACCCCATTTTTAATAATTATGAACTTGGGGGTAGTAATGTAATTCCAAATAATTTGTGTATCATGATTAAAGCCAATCTTTTCTAGAATCTAAAGGAGAAACCATTAGGATATCCTATCATAAGCTTTGGACATGTCCAGTTTAAGCAACATACCTTTCCTATAAGATTTGGTGATGGAATGGATTGCTTCGTGTGTTAGGATGATGCCATTAGATATTTGTCTATCAGCTATGAAATCCCCCTATTGTTTCCCAATGATAGAATCCAAAAATGGTTTCATATGTTTAACCAGAATAGATGAATAGATATTATAAATGGTGTTATAGATACTGAAGGGTCTAAAGTCTTTGATGTTGTCTACCCCTTGTTTCTTTGAAATAAGGACCAATAAAGTGTTGTTTATTTATTTTAGGATAGATTTGGAGTAAAAGAACTCTTTGACCACTTCTTCAACTTTGAGATGAATGATGTTCAAATATTTTTGAAAGAAAATATTGGGAAATCCATCAGGTCCTATGCCTTCAACCCATCCATAGAAAACAATACACTTTTAATTTCCTTGTCAGAGGGAATTTTGGTGAGGGAGGTATTGTCTATAGCTAAGAGTATCTTGTCAAAGTTAGATAAGTTAGAGGAAACAAGATAATTATCTAATTCACCATCTTTCAAGAGGAGATCCTTGAAAAAGTCGAGGATATGTCGATATATAGCATCTTCATCCTTACTGGTGGTTCCATCTTCCATTATAATTGAGTGATTCTAGTGGAGTTCCTACTCCTATAAGCTAAATGGTGGAAAAAGCTAGCATTCCTATCTCCCTCTTTCAACCATAAACATCTAGACTTTTGTTTCCAGTAAGATTATTATTTTACTTCCAAATTATGGAAGTTATATAAAAGTTAGTTTTCCCTCTTGGCCCTCTATTTGTTGAAATCAGCTATAGCACTGGCCTCTTCAATGGCTAAGTGTTTTGCCTCAATAGATTTTTTTTGAAGGAAAATGTCACCAAAGACTTCTTTATCCCAAACTTTTATCATGGTTTTTAGGAAGCTAAGTTTTTGGGTAAGGATGAACATAGCCGATCCCAAAAAGGGTTCCTTCCACCACTCTTTCAAAGAATTAGTGAAATTATGATGGTAAGTCCACATGCTCTCAAATCTAAATGGGAAACATTTGGGTTTAGTGATTCTATAAACTTCAAAGATCAACAGGTTATGGTCAAACCCAATTTTGGGTAGAGAAGAAAATCTATTGGAAAAGAGAATATCCCAATTTAGGGAGATCGTAAATCTATCCAATCAAACCTAAATCAATTTTTCTTCTAGCCTTTTATTAGACCAAGTATAAGGGATTCCATTTAAGTCCACATCGATTACACCTTCATTGGAGATGAAGTCATTGAATTTGAACATGCTATCAGTGAGTACAAAGACAACTCCAAAGAGAGGAGTATTGATGTCTCCTGCCATAATCCAATTTCAATCAAGATGACCTTGGCTAAAATCCATAAGTGATTTCCATATAAGTTTTTTGGTAGATTTGGAATTAGGGGCATAAATATTAGTGAGGATATATTTGTCCTTGCTTATGATCTCAGTGAATGATACAAAAATTTGATTGGAGGATTTCCAAATCAGATCTCCCTCTAGAATGTTGGGGTTCCAAAAGATGACTAATCCCCCCAAGGTGCTAGTGGACTCAGAGGTAAGGGCCTGGGCATTATTCGATATTTTAACCAGACTAGTCTTGAGAGCAGAATCTAACATTTTGGTTTCTTGAAGGAGAAAAATAGAAATGTTAACCCTAATAACTATGTTGCGAAGGGTCCATTATTTATTTGGGTTGTTTAGACCCTTGATATTCTAAGAAAACACTCCCATTTAGAATCCTAATTGATCTTAAGAGATTGTTAGGATCCATTAGCAATCTCTTTTAAAGTTTCAAATCTCATTCAATGTATGTTTACAATCAAAATATTCAAGCTTTATGGAATTTCCTATAATTTTTTAGTTTTGAATAATGCAACACCAAAATATAGGCAGTTTTACTCATTTTTAGCATGTTTATAATCAAAAGATTTAAACTTTATGGAATTTCCTATAATTTTTGAAATTTAAATGATGCAACACTAAAACTTAGGTGGTTTTAGTCATTTTGAGCATGTTTAAAACTAAAAGATTCAAACTTTATGTGTATTTCCTATAGTTTTTGAGTTTTCAATAATGCAACACTAAAATTTAAGTGGTTATACTCATTTTGAGCATGTTTAAAATAAAAAATTCAAACTTTATGCAAGTTTCATATAATTTTTTAGTTTTGAATATTACAATACAAAACATAGTTGATTTTACTCATTTTGAGTATGTTTACAATAAAAAGATTTAAACTTTATGTGTGTTTCCTGCAATTTTTTAGTTTTGAATAATAAAACATGAAAAGTTAAGAGAGTTTACTTGCTTTGAGCATGTTTACAATCAAAAGATTCAAATTTTATGTGCATTTCTTATAACTTTTGAGTCTTGTATAATGTAACACCAAAACATAAGTGGTTTTACTCAATTCGAGCATGTTTACAATCAAAAGATTCAAACTTTATGTGCATTTTCTATAATTTTTGAGTTTAGAATAATGTAACACCAAAACTTAAGTAGTTTTATGCATTTTAAACATGTTTACAATCAAAATATTCAAACTTTATGTGCATTTCCTATATTTTTTGAGTTTTGAATAATGCCACACCAAAACTTAAGCAGTTTTACTCATTTTGAGCATGTTTACAATCAAAAGATTCAAACTTTATGCATGTTTCCTATAATTCTTAAGCTTTGAATAATGCATCACTAAAACTTAAGTGGTTTTACTCATTTTGAGCATGTTTCAAATCAATAGATTCAAACTTTCTACAAATTTCTTATAAATATTGAGTTTTGAAAAATGTAACACCAAAACTTAAGTAATTTTTCTTGTTTAGAGCATGTTTATAATCAAAAGATTCAAACTTTATGCAGGTTTCCTATAATTTTTGAATTTTGAATAATACATCACCAAATCTTCAATAGTTTTACCTAATTTAAATATGTTTAGAATCAAAAGATTCAAACTTTATGTGGGTTTCCTATAATTTTTGAGTTTTGAATAATATAAAACCAAAATATGAGCAATTTTACTCATTTCAAGCATGTTTAGAAAAAAAATATTCAATGTTTTGGTGTGTTTCCTATAAGATTGAGATTTGAATAATGAAACACCAAAACTTATGCTATTTTACTCATTTTAAGCATGTTTTCAATCAATAGATTAAAACATTATGTTAGTTTCCTATAACTTTTTAGTTTTGAATAATTAAACACAAAAACTTAAGTGGTTTTACTCATTTTGAAGATGCTTACAATCAAAGGATTCAAATTTTATGTGTGTTTCTTATAGTTTTTTAGTTTTCTATAAGGAAAAATAAAAACTTAACATATCTTACTCATTTCAAGCATGTTTACAGTCAAAAGATTGGAACTTTATGTGTGTTTCCTACAATTTTTGAGTTTTGAATAATGCAACAGCAAAACATAGGGGGTTTTAATTGTTTTGAGTATGTTTACAATTAAAATATTCAATCTTTACACACATTTCCTATAATTTTTTATTTTTGAATAATCCAACACCAAAACATAGGTGATTTTGGTCAATTAGAACATGTTTACAATAAAAAGAATCAAACTTTATGTGCATTTTCTAAAAAAATTGAGTTTTGAATAATGCAAAATAAAAATTTAGGCTATTTTACTCATTTCAAACATCTTTACAATCAAAATATTCAAACTTTGTGTGTGTTTCCTATATTTTTTGAGTTTTGAATATTGCAACACCAAAACAAAATGGGTTTTAATCATGTTGAGCATGTTTAAAATAAAAAGAATCAAACTTTATGAATCTTTTCTACAATTTTGAGTTTTAAATAATGAAATACCAAAATTTACACCATTTTACTCACTTCAAGCATGTTTACAATCAAAATATTCAAACTTTATGCACATTTCCTATAATTTTTGAGTTTTGAATAATGCAACACCAAAACTTATGTTGTCTTACTCATTTCAACACATGTCTAAAATCAAAACATTCAAAATTTATTTGTGCTTCCCATAATTTTTGAGTTTTTAATAATGAAACACCAAAACTTATGTAGGTTTACTCATTTCAAACATGTTTAAAATTAAAAGATTTAAATTTTGTGTGTTTCATATAATTCTTGAGTTTTAAATAATGTAACACCTAAACTTAGGTGGTTTTATTCTTTTTGAGCATGTTTACCATTAAAAAAATTCAAACTTTATGCATGTTTCCTATAATTTTTGAGTTTAAAATAATGCAACACCAATTTTTTTGTGTTTTTACTCATTTTGAGCATGTTTATAATCAAAAGATTTAAAAATTATGTGTATTTCTTATAATTTTTGAGTTTTGAATAATAGAACAGAAAAACCTAGGTATTTTTACTCATTTTGAGCAAGTTTACAATCAAAAGATTCAAACTTTATGCATGTTTGCTATTATTTTTTAGTTTTGAATACTACAACACAAAACCTAGGTGGTTTTACTCATTTTGAGCATGTTTACAATCAAAATATTCAGACTTTATGTATGTTTTCTATAATTTTTGAGTTTTGAATAATGTAACAATAAAAATTTGGCAGTTTTACTCATTTCAAATATGTTTTCAATAAAAAGATTCAAATTTTATGCACGTTCCCTAAAAATTTTGTGTTTTGAATAATGTAACTCCAAAACATAGGTGGTTTTACTTGTTTCAAGCATGTTTACAATAAAAGGATTCAATCTTTCTGATATTCCTATAATTTTTATGTTTGGAATAATACCACACCAAAACATAGACAATTTTACTCATTTCAAGCATGTTTACCATCAAAAGATTCAAAATTTATTGTATTTCCTATAATTTTGTAATTTTAAAAAATAAAACACCAAAACCAAATGGTTTTACTCATTTTGAGCATGTTTAAAGTTAAAATATTCAAACTTTATGTGTATTTCCTATCATTTTTGAGTTTTGAATAATGCAAATCTAAAACTTAGGTGGTTATACTCATTTTGAGCATGTTTAAAATGAAAAAAATTCAAACTTTATGCAAGTTTGCTATATTTTTTGAGTTTTGAAATATGCAACAACAAAACTTAATTGCTTTTTCTCATTTTGAGTATGTTTACAATCAAAAGACTCAAAATTTATGTGCATTTAATATAATTTTTTATTTTTGAATGATGAAACACAAAAAATTATTTGGTTTTACTCATTTTGAGCATCTTTAGAATAAAAAGATTTAAATTTTATGTGCATTTCTTATAATTTTTGAGTTTTGTATAATGCAGCACCAAAATTTAAGTAGTTTTACTCAATTTGATCATGTTTGCAATCAAATAATTTAAACTTTATGTGCATTTTCTATAATTTTTATGTTTATCATAATTTAACACCAATAATTAAGCATTTTTCTATGTTTGGAGCATGTTTACAATCAGAATATTCAAACTTTATGCACGATTCTTATAATTTTTGTGTTTTGAATAATGCAACACCAAAACATAAGTGATTTTACTCATTTCAAGCATGATTACAATCAAAAGATTCAAAATTTAATCATGTTTCCTATAATGTTTGAGTTTTGAATAATGCAACACCAAAACTTAGGTGGTCTTACTCATTTTGAACATGATTACAATTAAAACATTCAAACTTTATCTGTGTTTCCCATCATTTTTGAGTTTTGAATAATGCAACACCAAAACTTAGGTAGGTTTACTCATTTCAAGCATGTTTACAATCAAAAGATTCAAATTTTATGCACGTTTCCTATAATTTTTCTGTTTTGAATAATGCAACACCAAAACTTATGTAGTTTTACTCATTTCAAGCATGTTTACAATTAAAATATTTTAATTTTATGTCATTTCCTATAGTTTTTAAGTTTTGAATAATGAAACACCAAAACTTAGGTAGTTGTATTCATTTCGAGCATGTTTATGATCAAAAGATTCAAACTTTATTGCATTTCATATAATCCTTGAATTTTAAATAATGCAACACCAAAAATTAAGTGGGTTTACTCATTTTTTGCATGTTTAAAGTTAAAATATTAAAACTTTATGTGCATTTCTTATAATTTTTTAGTATTGAATATGCAATAATAAAACTTGGGTAGTTTTACTCATTTTGTGCATGTTTAAAATCAAAAAAATCAAACTTTATACAATTTTCCTATAATCTTTGAGTTTTGAATAATGTAACAACAAAACTTGGTCGATCTTACTCATTTTGAGTATGTTTACAACCAAAAGACTCAAACTCAATGCGTATTTCTTAAAGTTTTTTTGTTTTGAATAAGGAAACATCAAAACTCAAGTGGTTTTACTTGTTTTCAGCATGTTTACAATCAAAAGATTCAAAATTTATGTGCATTTCTTATAATTTTTGAGTTTTTTATAATGTAATAAGAAAACATAAGTGGTTTTACTCGATTCTATCATGTTTACAATCAAAAGATTGAAATTTTATGTGAATTTTCTATATTTTTCGAGTTTATAATAATGTAACATTAAAACTTAAGTAGTTTTATCTATTTTTAGCATGTTTATAGTCAAAATATTCAAACTTTATGAACATTTCATATAATATTTAAGTATTGAATAATGTAGCACTAGATCATAAGCAATTTTACTCATTGCAAGCATGATTAAAATTAAAAGATTCAAACTTCGTACACGTTTCCTATAACTTTTGAGTTTTGAATAATGCAACACCAAAACATAATAAGTTTTAATTATTTTGAACATGTTTACAATCAAAAGATTCAAACTTTATGCATGTTTCCTATAATTTTTTAGTTTTAAATAATGCAACATGAAAAATTGATTGGTTTTACTCATTTTGAGCATGTTTTCAATTAAAAGATTGAAACATTGTGTGTTTCCTATAATTTTTGAGTTTTGAATAATGAAACACCAAATCTTAAGTAGTTTTTTGCATTTTAAGCATGTTTACAATCAAAATATTCAAACTTTATACATGTTTCCTATAATGTTTTAGTTTTGAATAATTCAACACCAAAACTTAAGAAGTTTTACTCATTTTGAGCATGTTTACGATCAAAAGATTCAAACTTTATGCATATTTCATATAATTTTTGAGTTTTGAAAAATGTAACACTAAAACTTACATGGTTTTACTCATTTCAAACATGTTTACAATCATAAAATTCAAACTTTATGCATGTTTCCTATAAATTTAAAGTTTAGAATAATGTAACACCAAAACGTAGGAGATTTTACTCATTTCAAGCATGTTTACAATCAAAAGATTCAAACTTTATTTGAATTTCCTATATTTTTTGAGTTTTGAATAATTTAACCCCAAAACATAGGCAGTTTTACTCATTTCAAACATTTTTACAGTCTAAAGATTTAAGATGTATGAACATTTCAAATAATGTTGGAGTTTTTAATAATGCAACAATAAAACTTTGATAGTTTTTCTCATTTTTAGCATGTTGAAAATCAAAAGATTCAAAATTTATGCATGTTTCTTAAAATTTACGAGTTTTGAATAATGTAACACCAAAACTTAAGTTATTTTAATCATTTTACACATGTTTAAAATCAAAAGATTGAAACTTAAGTAGTTTTATTCTATAATTTTTGAGTTTTGAATAATGCAACTTCAAAACTTAAGTAGTTTTACTCATTTCAAGCATGTTTACAATCAAAATATTCAAATCCAATGCATGTTTTCTATAATTTTTAAGATTTGAATAATGCAACACTAAAACATAAGTGCTTTTACTTGTTTCTAGCATGTTTACATTCAAAAGATTCAAACTTTCTTTTTTTCAAGAATTTTTGAGTTTTGAATAATGCATCACCAAATATTCAACAATTTTACTTGTTTGAATCATGTTTAGAATCAAAAGATTCAAACTTTATTTGGGTTTCCTATAATTTTTGAGTTTTGAATAATGTAACACCAAAACATAAGTTGTCTTACTCATTTTGAGTTTGTTTTGAAATAAAAGATTCAATGTTTATGTGGGTTTCTTATAAGATTGAGTTTTTAATAATGAAATACCAAAACATATGTGGTTTTACTCATTTTAAGCATGTTTACAATCAACAGATTCAAACTTTATGCATGTTTCCTATAATTTTTTAGTTTTGAATAATGCAACACCAAAACATAAGTAGTTTTATACATTTTGAGCATGCTTACAGTTAAAATATTTTTATACAACCTAAAAACATAAATATTTTTTCTCATTTCAAGCATGTTTACAATTGAAATATTCAAATTTTATGCACATTTATTTTAGTTTTTGAGTTTTCAATAATAAAACACAAAAAATTAGGTAGTTTTATAATTTTAAGCATGCTTACAACCAAAAGATTCAAACTTTATGCATGTTTCTTATAATTTTTGAGTTTTAAATAATATAACACCAAAACTTAGTTAGTTTTACTTGTTTAGAGCATGTTTTTAACCAAAAGTTTCATAATTTATTTTCATATCCTATAATTTTTGAATTTTGAATAATGAAACATTAAAACCTTTGTAGTTTTACTCATTTGGAGCATGTTTATAATCAAAAGATTCAAACTTTAAGTGTTTTTTCTCTAATTTTTGAGATTTTAATAATGTAAAACCAAAACATAGGCATTTTAACTCATTTTGAGCATGTTTACAATCAAAAGATTCAAGCTTTATGCATGTTACATTGAATAATGCGACACCAAAACATAGGCATTTTTACTCATTTTGAACATATTTACAATCAAAAGATTCAAACTTTATCCATGTTTCATATGATTTTTGAGTTTTGAATAATGCAACACAAAAACACAGGTTGTTTTACTCATTTCAAGCATGTTTACAATCAAAAGATTCAATCTTTATGCACATTTCCTATAAGTTTTGAGTTTTGAATAATGTAACACAAGAACTTTTGCAATTTTACTCATTTTGAGCATGATTATAATCAAAAGATTCAAGATTTATGCATGTTTCCTATAATTTGAGTTTTGAATAATGTCACACCAAAACATAGGCATTTTAACTCATTTTGAGCATGTTTACAATCAAAATATTCAAACTTTATGCATGTTTCCTATAATTTTTGAGTTTTGAATAATGCAACACCAAAATTTAGATAGTTTTACTCATTTCAAGCATGTTTATAATCAAAAGATTCAAACTTTATATACATTTCCTATAATTTTTGAGTTATGAATAATGAAAGACCAAAACTTAGGCAATTTTACACATTTTGAGCATGTTATAACCAAAAGATTCAAACTTTATGTGCATTTCCTATAATTTTTGAGTTTTGAATAATGCAACAATAAAACATAGGCCATTTGATTCATTTTGAGTATGTTCACAATCTAAAATATTTAAATTTTATGCACCTTTTATATAATTTTTGTGTTTTGAATAATGCAACACCAAAACTTAGGTAGTTTTACTTATTTTGAGCATGTTCAAACATTATGCACATTTCCTATAATTTTTGAATTTTGAATAATGTAAAAACAAAACTTAAGCAATTTTACTCATTTTAAGCATGCTTTTTGGGTATTGCCTATAATTTTGAGTTTTGAATAATGCAACACCAAATATTAAGTCTTTTTACTCATTTCAAGCATGTTTAAAACTAAAAGATTAAACTTTATGTGCATTTCCAATAATTTTTTAGTTTTAAATAATGCAACACAAAAAATAATCATTTCTACTCATTTTGAGCATGTTTAAAATAAAAATCTTCAAACTTTATGTACCTTATCTACAATTTTTGAGTTTGGAATAATACAACACCAAAACTTAAGTGGTTTTACTCATTTCAAGCATGTTTAAACTCAAAAGATTCAAACTTTAATCACATTTCATATAATTTTTGAGTTTTGAATAATGTAACACAAATAATTAGGCTATTTTACTCATTTGGAGCATGTTTAAAATAAAAAGATTCACATTTTATGCATATTTCCTATATTTTTTTAGGTTTGAAATAATACAACACCATAACCTAGGTGGTTTTACTCATTTTGAGCCTATTTAACGTCAAAATATTCAAACTTTATGCACATTTCCTATAATTTTTGAGTTTTAAATAATGCAACACTAATAATTGGGTGCTTTTACTCATTTTGAGCATGTTTACAATTAAATGATTCAAATTTTATTAAATTTTCTTATACTTTTTGAATTTTGAATAATGCAACACCAAAACATAGGTTGTTTTACTCATTTTGGGCATGTTTACAATCAAAAGATTCAAATTTTATTCATGTTTCCTATAATTTTTGAGTTTTGAATAATGCAACAAGAAAACTTAGGTAGTTTGTCTTATTTCATGCATGTTTACATTCAAAAGATTCACTCTTTATGCATGTTTCCTATTTTATTTGAGTTTTGAATAATGCAACACCAAAACTTAGGTGTTTTTACTCATTTTGAGCATTTTAAAATTAAAATATTCAAATTTTATGTGCATTTCCTATAATTTTTTAGTTTTGAATAATGCAACACCAAAACTTAGGTAGTTTTACTCATTTTGATAATGTTTACAATCAAAATATGCAAAATTTATGCACATTTCCTCAAACTTTTGAGTTTTAAATAATGTAACAAAAACATTTAGGTAGTTTTACTCATTTTGAGGATGTTTACAATCAAAAGATTCAAACTCTATGTGTATTTCCTATAATTTGAGTTTTGAATAATGTGACACCAAAACTTAGGCATTTTTACTCTTTTTGAGCATGTTAACCATCAAAAGATTCAAACTTTATGTGCATTTCATATTTTTTTTAGTTTTAAATAATGCAACACCAAAACATAAATGGTTTTACTCATTTCAAGCATGTTTACAATGAAAAAAATCCAACTTTGG
The DNA here is from genome assembly GCA_037957365.1 of Torreya grandis. Taxonomy (NCBI): domain Eukaryota; kingdom Viridiplantae; phylum Streptophyta; class Pinopsida; order Cupressales; family Taxaceae; genus Torreya; species Torreya grandis. Next base: position 400,966 of record JARHVA010005251.1, on the reverse strand, counting down.
CACATTTTCTATAATTTTTGAGTTTTTAATAATGCAACACCAAAACATAAGCAATTTAACTCATTTTGAACATGTTTACAATCAAAAGATTCAAACTTTATGCTTGTTTCTTATAATTTTTGAGTATTTGATAATGCAACACCAAAAATTAGGTAGTTTTACTCATTTTAAACATGTTTACAATCAAAAGATTTAAACTTTATATGTATTTATTAAATTTTTTGTAGTTTTGAATAATGAAATGATAAAACATAGGTGGTTTTACTGATTTTGAGCTTGTTTACAGTGAAAACATTTAAACTTTATGCACCTTTCCTATAATTTTTGAGATTTTAATAATGCAAAACTAAAACATAAGAAATTTTATTCATTTGAGCATGTTTACAATTAAAATATTCAAGCTTTATGCATGTTTCATATAATTTTAGTTTTGAATAATGTGACATGAAAACATAGCCATTTTTACTCATTTTGAGCATGTTTACAATCAAAATATTCAAACTTTATGCAGGTTTCCTATAATTTTTTATTTTTAACTAGTGCAACACAAAACCATAAGCCATTTTACTCAATTCTAGCATGTTAACAATCAAAATATTCAATACTTATGCACATTTCCTATAATTTTTGAGTTTTGAATAATGCAACACAAAAATTTATGCAATTTTACTCATTTACATCATGTTTACAATCAAAATATTCAATCTTTATGCATGTTTCCTATAATTTGAGTTTTGAATAATGTGACACCAAAACATAGGCATTTTAACTCATTTTGAGCATGTTTACAATTAAAAGATTCAAGATTTATGTGTGTTTCCTATATTTTTTGAGTTTTTAATAATGCAACACCAAAACTTAGGTGTTTATACTGATTTCATGAATGTTTACAATTAAAAGATTCAAACTTTATATGCATTTCCTAAAAATTTTGAGTTTTGAATAATGCAACACCAAAATGTAAGTGTTTTTACTCATTTCAAGCATGATTACAATCAAATGACTCAAAATTTACGTGTGTTCCCTATAATTTTTGAGTTTTGAATAATGCAACAAAATAATATATGTGGTTTTACTCATTTTGAGCTTGTTTACAATAAAAAAGATTCCAAATTTTTGTGCCTTTCCTATAATTTTGTAGTTTTCAATAATGCAACACCAAAACTTATGCAGTTTTACTCATTTTGAGCATGTTTAAAATATATGCATATTTCATATAATTTTTTAGTTTTGAATAATGCAACTATAAAACTTAATTGATTTCACTTATTTTTATCTTGTTTCAAATTAGAACATACAAACTTTATGGATGTATCCTATAATTTTTGAGTTTTAAATAATGCAACATTAAAACTTAAATGGTTTTACTGATTTGAAGTATGTTTAAAATTAAAAGATTCAAAATTTATTCACATTTCTTGTATTTTTTTAGTTTTATATAATGCAACACAAAAACTTAAGTAGTTTTACTCATTTGGAGCATGTTTAAAATCAAAATATTCAAACTTTATGCATGATTCATATAATTTTTTAATTTTGAAAAATGCAACACCAAAGCATAAATGGTTTTACTCATTTCAAGCATGTTTAAAATCAAAAGATTCAAAATTTATGTGCATTTCATATAATGTTTTATTTTGAATAATGAAACACCAAAAATTAAGCAATTTTAATCCTTTCAAGCATATTTAAAATAAAAAGATTCATACTTAATGTGCATTTCCTATAATTTTTTAATTTTGAATAATGCAACATCATAACTTAGGTGGTTTTACTCATTTCAATCATGTTTAATATCAAAAGATTCAAACTTTATGCTTGTTTCCTATAATTTTTTAGTTTTGAATAATGCAACACCAATACTTAGGAAATTTTACACATTTTGAACATATTTACAATCAAAAGATTAAAACTTTATATGTTTTTCCTATAATTTTTGAGTTTTGAAAAATGCAATACCAAAACATAGGATGTTTTACTCATTTCAATCATGTTTACAATCTAAAGTTTCAAACCTAATGCATGTTTCCTATAATTTTTGAGTTTTGAATAATGCAATACCAAAACATAAGCTATTTTTCTCATTTCGTGCATGTTTACAATCAAAACATTCAAACTTTATGCATGTTTCCTATATTATTGGAGTTTTGAATAATGCAACACCAAAACTTAGTTGGTTTTACACATTTTTAGAAATTTTAAAATCAATAGTTTCAAAATTTATGTTCGTTTCCTATAAATTTTTAGTTCTAAATAATACAACACCAAAACCTAGGCGATTTAACTCGTTTTGAGCATGTTTACAATCAAAAGATTAAAACTTTATGCACTTTTCACATAATTTTTTAGTTTTGAAAAATGTAACACTAAAATTTAGATGCTTTTACTCATTTTGAGCATGTTTACAATCAAAAGATTAAAAATTTATGCACATTTCCTATAATTTTTTATTTTTGAAAAATGCAACATCAAAACTTAAGTAGTTTTACTCTATTCGAGCATGTTTACAATCAAAATATTCAAATTTTATGTATGCTTCCTATAATTTTTGAGTTTTGAATAATGCAACACCAAAATTTAGGCGGTTTTACTTGTTTAGAACATGCTTACAAATAAAAGATTCAAACTTTATGGAATTTTCCTATAATTTTTGAGTTTTGAATAATATAACACCAAAACATATAATGTTTTACTCATTTTAAGAATATTTACAATCAAAATATTCAAATTTTTTGCATGTTCCTTATAATTTTTGAGTTTTGAAAAATCTAACTCTAAAACTTAGGTAATTTTACTCATTTCGAGCATGTTTACAATCAAAAGATTCAAAATTTATATGTGTCTCCTATAATTTTTGAGTTTTGAATAATGCAACATAAAAAATTAAGTTGCTTAACTCATTTTGAGCATGGTTACTATCAAAACTTCAAACTTTATGCCTATTTCTTATCATTTTTGAGTTTGGAGTAATGCAACACAAACACTTAGGCGGTTTTAATCGATTAGAGTATGTTTACAATCAAAAGATTAAAACATTTTGCATTATTTCTATAATTTTTGAGTTTTAAATAATGCTACACCAAAACCTGGGTTGTTTTACTCATTTCAAGTGAGTTTACAATCGAAATATTTAAACTTTATGCATATTTACTATAATTTTTGAGTTTTGAATAATGTAACATCAAAACTTAGGTAATTTTAATCATTTTAAGTATATTTACAATAAAAAGATTTAAACTTTATTTGAATTTCCTATAATTTTTTAGTTTTGAATAATGTAACACCAAAAGCTAGGCAGTTTTGCTCATTTTGAGCATGTTTATAATCAATAGATTCTAACTTTATGTGTGTTTCATGTAATTTTTGAGTTTTGAATAATGCAACCCTAAAAAATAGGCAGTTTTACTCATTTAGAGCATGTTTAAAATCCAAATATATAAACTTTATGCATGTTTCCAATAATTTTTTAGTTTTGAATAATGCAACACCATAATTTAGGCAGTTTTACTCATTTCAACCATGTTTAAATTTAAAAGATTCTATTTTTATGCATGTTTCCTATATTTTTTGAGTTTTGAATAATGCAACATAAAAACTTAGGTGATTTTACTCATTTCATTGAAAATATTCAAAATTTATGCGTGTTTCCCGCAATTTTTGTTTTTATAATAATGCAAAACCAAAACATAGGTAGTTTTTGCTCATTTTGAGAATGTTTACAATCAAAAGATTAAAAGTTTGTGTATTTCCTATAACTTGAATTTTGAATAAAGAAACACCAAAACTTATACATTTTTACTCATGTTGAGCATGTTCACCATCAAAAGATTCAAATTTTATGAACATTTCCTATGATTTTTAAATTTTGAATAATGAAAAACCAAAACTTATGTGGTTTTACTCATTTCGAGCATGTTTACAATCAAAAGATTCAAGCTTTATGCGTCTTTAATATAATTTTCATTTTTAATAATGTGATACCAAAATATAGGCATTTTAACTCATTTTGATCATGTTTACAATTAAAATATTCAAACTTTATGTGTGTTTCCTATAATTTTTGAGTTTTCAATAATGCAACAATAAAACCTAGGTGGTTTTACTCATTTTAAGCATCTTTCCAATCAAAAGATTAAAACTTTATGTGAATTTCCTATATTTTTTGAGTTTTGAGTAATGCAACACCAAATCTTAGGTAGTTTTACTCATTTTGAGCATGTTTACAATCAAAAGATTCAAACTTTATGCACATTTCTTATAATTCTTTAGTTTTGAATAATTCAAAAATAAAACATAGGTGGTTTTACTCATTTTGAATATGTTTAAAATCAAAATATTCAAACTTTATATGCCTTTCCTATAATTTTTGAGTTTTGAATAATGTAAAACCAAAACTTAAGCAATGTTACTCATTTTGAGCATGTTCAAACTTTATGCACTTTTCTTATAATTTTTGAGTTTTGAATAATGAAACACCAAAAATTTAGTGGTTTTAATCATTTAAAGAATTCTCAAAATAAAAAAATACAAAATTTGTGGGTGTTTCCTATAATATTTTAGTTTTGAATAATGCAACACAAAAACTTAAGCAGTTTTACTCATTTCAAACATGTTTGAAATTAAAAGATTCAAAATTTATGTGTCTTTCTTATAATTTTTGAGTTTTAAATAAAGAAACATAAAAAATTTAGTGGTTTTACTCATTTCAAGCATTTTTACAATTAAAATATTCAAACTTTATTTATGTTTTCTACAATTTTTGAGTTTTGAATAATGCAACACCAAAACATAAATAATTTTACTCATTTCAAACATGTTTAAAATCAAAAGATTCAAACTTTATGTGCATTTCATATAATTTTTTGAGTTTTGAATAATAAAAGACCAAAAATTAGGTGGTTTTAATTGTTTTGAGCATTTTTAAAATCAAAATATTTAAACTTTATGTGTATTTCCAATATTTTTTTAGTTTTGAATAATGCAACACCATAACTTAAGCAGTTTTACTCATTTCAATCATGTTTAAAACTAAAAGATTCAAATTTTATACATTTTCTTATAATTTTTAAGTTTTGAATAATACAACACAAATACTTAGGTGGTTTTACTCATTTTGAGCATGTTTACAATCAAAAGATTCAAAAATTTTATACATTTGCTATAATTTTTGAGTTTTAAATAATGCAACACAAAAACTTAGGTAGTTTTACTCATTTTGAGTATGTTTAAAAGTAAAAGATTATAACTTTATGAAATTTTCCTATAATTTTTTAGATGTGAGTAATGTAACACCAAAATTTAAATTATTTTACTTGTTTTTAGTATGTTTACAATCAAAGGATTAAAGCTTTATGCATGTTTCTTACAATTTTTGAGTTTTAAATAATGCAATACCAAAAATTAGGAGGTTTTACTCATTTTGAGCATGTTTAAAATCAAAATATTAGAACTTTATGTAAATTTATTATAATTTTTTAGTTTAAATAATGAAATACCATAACATAGGTGGTTTTACTAATTTTCAGTAGGTTTAAAATCAAAAGATTAAAAATTTATACACATTTCCTATAATTTTTGAATTTTGAATAATGCAATGCCAATACTTAGTTGGTTTTACTCATTTTGAACATATTTAATATTAAAGATTCAAACTCTACGCACTTTTCCTATAATTTTTGAGTTTTAAAAAGTGCAACACCAAAACATAGATAGTTTTGCTTGTTTTGAGCATGTTTACAATCAAAAGTTTCAATTGTAATGTGTGTTTTCTATAATTTTTGAGTTTAGAATAATGCAACACCAAAAATTAAGTATTTTTTTTCATTTTGTGCATGTTTACAATCAGAAAATTTAAAATTTATGTATATTTCCTATATTATTTGAGTTTTGAATAATGTAACACCAAAACTTAGGTGGTTTTACTCATTTTGAGAAATTTTAAAATCAAAAGATTCAAAATTTATGTGTATTTATTATAATTTATGAGTTATGAATAATGCAACACCAAAACATATGTGATTTTACATATTTTGAGCATGTTTATAATCAAAAGATTCAATCTTAATGTGTTTTTTCTATAATTTTTTAGTTGTGAAAAATGTAACACCAAAACATAGATGATTTTACTCATTTTGAGCATGTTTACAATCAAAAGATTCAAAATTTGTGCATGTTTCCTATAATTTTTGAGTTTTGAATAATGTAATACCAAAACTTAGGTAGTACTCATTTCTAGCATGTTTACAATCAAAAGATTCAATATTTATGCCTATATCCTATAATTTTCTATTTTTGAATAATGCAACATCAAAACTTAAGTGGTTTTACTCATTTCAAGCATGTTTACAATCAAAAGATTAAAAAATTACGTTCATTTCCTATTATTTTTGAGTTTTGAATAATAAAACATTAAATCTTAAGTGGGTTCACTCATTTTGCACATGTTTACAATCAAAAGGTTCAACTTTACGTGTGTTTCCTATTATTTTTGAGTTTACAATAATGCAACAGTAAAACATAGATGCTCTTACTCATTTCGAGCATGTTTACAATCAAAATATTAAAACTTTGTGTGTTTCTTATATTTTTGGAGTTTTGAATAATCATACTCCAAAACTTAGGTGGTTTTACTTATTTTGAAGATGTTTACATTCAAAATATTCAAACTTTATGTGTGTTTCCTATAATTTTTGAGTTTTGACTAATGTGAAATCAAAACATAAGCAATTTTACTCATTTTGAGCATGTTTACAATCAAAAGATTAACAGTTTATGTATGTTTCCTATAGGTTTTGAGTTTTGAATAATGCAAAACCAAAACATAGGTAGTTTAACTTGTTTAGATCATGTTTACAATCAAAAGATTCAAACTTTATGGACTTTTAATACAATTTTTTAGTTTTGAATAATGCAACATGAAAACATGGGTGGGTTTATTCATTTTGAGCATATTTACAATCAAAAGATTTAAACCTTATACACATTTTCTATATTTTTTGAGTTTTAAATAATGAAAAACCAAAACTTAGATGATTTTAATCATTTTAAGCATGTTTACAATCAAAATATTCAAAATTTATGTGCATTTGTTATAATTTTTGAGTTTCAAATCATGTAACACCAAAACTTAGGTGGTTTTAGTCATTTTGAGCATGTTTACAGTCAAAAGATTTAATGTTTATGCATGTTTCCTGTATATAATTTTTGAGTTTTGAATAATGCAAGACCAAACTTGGATGGTTTTACTAATTTAAAACATGTTTATAATCAAAAGATTCAAACTTTATGCGTGTTTACAATATCTTTTGAGTTTTGAATAATGTAACATCAAAATTTAGGCAGTTTTACTTGTTTCAATCATGTTTACAATAAAAAGATTTAAACTTCATGTATTTCCTATAATTTTTTAGTTCTAAATAATGCAACATAAAAACATAGGCAATTTTGCTAATTTCAAGCATGTTTCAATGTAAAAATTCAAACTTTATGCATGTTTCCCATAATTTTTATGTCTTCAATAATGCAAAACCAAAACATAGGCAATTTTCCTTATTTTGAGGATGTTTAAAACCAAAAGACTTAAAATTTATGTGTATTTCCTATAATTTGAGTTTTGCATAATGAGACAACAAAACATACGCATTTTTACTCATTTTGATCATGTTCACCATCAAAATATCAAAAATTTATGTGCGTTCAATCTAATTTTTGAGTTTTGAATAACGAAATAGCAAAACTTATGCCATGTTACTCATTTCAAGAAGTTTACAATCAAAATATTCAAGCTTTATGAATGTTTCCTATAATTTGAATTTTGAATAATGTGATACCAAAACATAGACATTTTTACTCATTTTGAGCATGTTTACAATCAAAACATTCAAAATTTATACATGTTTCCTATAACTTTTGAGTTTTAAATTATGAAACACCAAAAACTTAGGTATTTTTACTCATTTCAAGCATGTTTAAAATAAAAAAATTCAATGTTTATGTGGATTTCCTATAATTTTTTAGTTTTGAATAATGCAACACCATAACTTAAGTAGTTTTACTCATTTTGAGCATGCTTACAATCAAAAGATTCAAAATTTACGTGCATTTCTTATAATTTTTTAGTTTTGAATAATGAAACAATAAAAGATAGGCAGTTTTACTCTTTTTAAGCATGTTTAAAATAAAAACATTCAAACTTTATATATATTTCCTATAATTTTTGAGTTTTAAATAATGCAACACCAAAACTTAAGCAATCTTACTTGTTTTGAGTATGTTCAAACTTTATGTATGTTTCCTATAAGTTTTGAGTTTTGAATAATGCAACACAAAAAATTAAGTGGTTTTATTCATTTTGAGCATGTTTAAAATCAAAACATACAAACTTTATTGGTGTTTTCTATAATTTTTAGTTTTGAATAATGCAACACGAAAACCTAAGTAGCTTTAATTGTCTTGAGTATGTTTAAAATTAAAGATTAAAAATTTATTGACATTTCTTATAATTTTTGAGTTTTAAATAATGCAACACAAAAAATTTATTGGTTTTACTCATTTCTATCATGATTACAATCAAAAGATTCAAACTTTATCTATGTTTTCCACAATTTTTGAGTTTTGAATAATGTAACACCAAAAATTAAATGTTTTTACTCATTTCAAGAATGTTCAAAATAAAAATATTCGGACTTTATGTGCATTCCGTATAGTTTTTAAGTTTTGAATAATGCAACTCCAAAAAATACATGGTTTTACTCATTTTAAGCATGTTTGAAATTAACAGATTCAAACTTTATGTGCATTTTCTATAATTTTTTAGTTTTAAATAATGCAACACCATAACTTAGGTTGTTTTACTAATTTCAAGCATTTTAAAACTAAAAGATTCAAACTTTATACACCTTTATTATAATTTCTAAGTTTTGAATAATTCAACACCAATATGTAGGTGGTTTTACTCATTTTGAGCATGCTTACAATTTAAAGATTCAAATTTTATGTGTTTTTCCTATAATTTTGAGTTTTGAAAAATACAACACCAAAACATAGGCCATTTTACACATTTGAGCATGTTTACAATCAAAAGTTTAAAAATTTATGCATGTTTCCTATAATTTTTGTTTTAAATAATGCAACACCAAAACATAGGCCATTTTTCTCATTTCGTGCATGTTTAAAATCAAAAGATTCAAACTTTATGCATCTTTCTTATATTATCCGAGTTTTGAATAATGCAACACCAATACATAGGTGGTTTTACTCATTTTGAGCTTTTTTAAAATCAAAAGATTTAAACTTTTTATGTATTTCCTATTATTTTTTAGTTTTAAAAAATGCAACACCAAAACTCAAGTGGTTATACTCATTTTGAGCATGTTGACAAACAAAACATTAGAACTTTTTGCACTTTTCCAATAACTTTTTAGATGTGAATAATGTAACACAAAAACATAGATGGTTTTACTTCTTTCAAGTATGTTTACAATCAAAGATTTAAACTTTATGTGTGTTTCTTATAATTTTTGAGTTTTGAATAATGCAATACCAAAACTTAGGTGGTTTTAATCATTTCAACCATGTTTACAATCAAAAGATTCAAACTTTATATGTGTATCCTATAATTTTTGAGTTTTGTATAATGCAAGACCAAAACTTGGGTAGTTTTACTCATTTTGAGCATGTTTACAATTAAAAGATCAAAACTTTATGCGCATTTCTTTTAATTTTTTATTTTTGAATAATGTAACACTAAAACATAGATGATTTTACTTGTTTCGAGCATGTTTACAATAAAAAAGATTCAAAATTTATGTGTATATCTTATAATTTTTTAGTTTTGAATAATGCAACACCAAAACTTAGGTGATTTTACTCATTTTGAACATGTATAAAATCAAAAGATTCAAACATTAATGCATGTTTCCTATAATTATTGAGTTTTGAATAATGCAACACCAAAACATAGGTGGTTTTACTCATTTTTTAGCATGTTTACAATCAAAAGACTTAAACTTTATGTGCATTTCCTATAATTTTTGAGTTTTTAATAATACAACACCAAGACATAAGTGATTTTACATGTGTTTGAGCATGTTTAAAATCAAAAGATTCAAACTTTATGCATGTTTCCTATAATTTTATAGTTTCAATTAATGCAACACCAATACCTAGGTAGTTTTTCTCATTTTGAGCATGTCTACAATCAAAATATTTAAACTTTATGCACTTTTCCTATAATTTGTTTGTTTTTATTAATGTAACATCAAAACATAGGAGGTTTTACTAGTTTTGAGAATGTTTACAATCAAAATATTTAAACTTTACACTCATTTTAAGAATGTTGACAATCAAAAGATTTAAAATTTATGCTCATTTCCTATAATTTTTGAGTTTTGAATAATGCAACATCAAAACTTAAGTAGTTTTACTCATTTCAAGCATGTTTCCAATTAAAAGATTCAAACTTTATGCATATTTCTTATAATTTTTGAGTTTTAAATAATGTAATAAAAAAACTTAAGAGGTTTTACTTATTTTGAACCTGTTTAAATTTAAAATATACAAACTTTATACATGTTTCCAATAATTTTTGAGTTTTGAACAATGCAACACAAAAATTTAGGTAGTTTGACTTGTTTTTAGCATGTTTATAATTGAAAGATTCAAACTTTATGGGTGTTTTCTATAATTTTTGAGTTTTTAATAATACGAAACCAAAACATAAGCATTTTTACCCATTTCAAGTATGTTTAAAATAAAAAAAATTGAGGTTTTACGTATGTTTCCTATAATTTGTGGTTTGAATAAGGTGACACCAAAGCATAGGCATTTTTTCTCATTTTGAGCATGTTTAAATCAAAAAATTCAAACTTTATGCACATTTCATATAATTTTTGAGTTTTGAATAATGCAACACCAAAGCTTAAGTGGCTTTACTCATTTCAAGCATGTTTACAATCAAAATATTAAAAATTTATACCATTTCCTATAATTTTTGAGTTTTGAATAATGCAACACCAAATCTTAGGTAGTTTTATTTGTTTTGAGATTGTTTATAATCAAAAGATTCAAACTTTATGTACATTTCCTATAATTTTAGAGTTTTAAATAATGCAAAAATAAAACATAGGTGGTTTTACTCATTTTAAGCATGTTTACAATCAAAGGATTAAAACTTTTTGCGACTTTCCTATAGTTTTTGAGTTTTGAATAATTTAACACCAAAACTTAGGCAGTTTTACTCATTTCAATTGTGTTCAAACTTTATGCATATTTCTTATAATTTTTGAGTTTTGAATAATGTAACAAAAAAACATAAATGGTTTTACTCCTTTCAAGCATGTTTAAAATCTAAAAAATCAAACTTTATGGGTGTTCCCTTTAATTTTTAGTTTTGAATAAAGCAGTACTAAAATTTAATTTAATTTTACCCATTTCAAGCATGTTTAAAATAAAAAAGATTTAAACTTTATGCACATTTCCTATAATATTGTAGTTTTGAATAATGCAACACAAAAACATAAGTATTTTAACTCATTTAGAGCATGTTCAAAATCAAAATATTCAAACTTTATGCATGTTTCCTACAATTTTTTAGTTTTGAATAATGGAATACCAAAACATAAGCAGTTGTACTCATTTTAAATATTATTATAATCAAAAGATTTAAACTTTATGCATATTTATTATATTTATTAGTTTTAAATAATGTAACATGAAAAATTAGGTGGTTTTACTTGTTTCGAGCATGTTTAAAATCCAAAGATGCAAACTTTATGAGTAGTTATTATATTTTTTTAGTTTTGAATAATGCAACACCAAAATTAGGTGGTTTTATTTATTTCAAGCATGTTTAAAATCAAAAGATTCATACTTTACGTGAATTTCCTATAGTTTTATAGTTTTGAATAATGTAACACCATAACTTATGTGGTTTTACTAATTTTAAGCATGTTTAAAATTAAAATATTTGAAATTTATGTGCATTTATTATAATTTTTTAGTTTTGAATAATGCAACACCAATACTTAGCCAATCTTACTCATTTCAAACATGTTTACAATTAGAAGATTAAAACTTTATGCACTTTTCCTATAATTTTTGACTTTTGAATAATGTAACACCAAAACATAGGTGGTTTTACTTATTTAGAGCATGTTTACAATCAAAAGATTCAAACTTTATGTTTGTTTCCTATAATTTTTTAGTTTTGAACAATACAACAAGAAAACTTATGTGGATTATCTCATCTCATGCATATTTATAATCAAAAGATTCAAACTTTATGCATGTTTCTTATATTATTTGAGTTTTGAGTAATGCAACACAAAAACTTACGTATTTTTACTCATTTGGAGTATTTTTAAAATCAAAAGACTCAAAATTCCTGCACATTTCTTATAATTTTTGAGTTTTAAAAAATGTGACACCAAAACTTAGGTAGTTTTACTCATTTCAAGCATGTTTACAATCAAAAGATTCAAAATTTATACACTTTTCCTATAATTTTTTTGTTTCAAAAAATGTAACACTAAAACTTGAATGGTATTACTCATTTAGAGCACGTTTACAATAAAACTATTCAAACTTTATGCCTGTTTCTTATAATTTTTTAGTATTGATTGATCTAACACAAAAACATAGGTGGCTTTTCTCATTTTGAGCTTGTTTATAATTAAAATATTCAAACATTATTAGTGTATCATGTATTTTTTTAGTTTTGAAAAATGAAACACTAGAACATGGCCAATTTTAATCATTTCAAGCATGTTTACAATTAAAAGATTAAAACTTTATGCACCTTTCCCATAATTTTTGTGTTCTGAATAATGCAACACCAAAACATAAGCAATTTTACTCTTTTTGAGCATGTTTACAATCAAAAGATTCAATCTTTGTGTATGTTTCCTATATTTTTGGAGTTTTGAATAATGAAACACTAAAACTTAGGTAGTTTTACTTATTTTGAGCATGTTTACAATCAAAAGATTCAAACTTTATGCATATTTCATATATTTTTTTATTTTTGAATAATGAAACACCAAAATTTAGGTAAGTTTACTCATTTAGGGCATGTTAACAATCAAAAATTTCAAAATCTATGCATGTTTACTATAATTTTTGAGTTTTGAATAATGAAGCACCAAAATTTAGGTAGTTTTACTCATTTTGAGCATGTTTACAATCAAAAAATTCAAACTTTATGTGCATTTCCTATAATTTTTTAGTTTTAAATAATGTAACACTAAAACATAGGTGGTTTTACTTATTTCAAACATGTTTACAATCAAAAGATTCAAAATGTATACATGTTTCCTATATTATTTGAGTTTTAAATAATGCAACACCAAAACTTAGGTGGTTTTACTCATTTTGAGCATGTTTAAAATCAAAAGATTCAAATTTTATGTGTGTTTCCTATAATTTCTTATTTTTGAATAATGCAATACCAATAATTACATGGTTTTACTCATTTTGAGCATGTTTACAAATAAAAAATTTAAACTTTATATAATTTTTCTATAATTTTTGAGTTTTCAATAATGTAACACCAAAACTGAGGTGGTTTTACTCATTTTGAGCATGTTTACAATCAAATGATTTAAACATTATACATATTTGTTATGATTTTTGAGTTTTGAATAATGCAACACCAAAATGTATGTAGTTTTAATTGTTTCAACCATGTTTACAGTTAAAATATTCCAAATTTATGTATCTTTCTTATATTATTTATGTTTTGAGTAATACAACACCAAAGCTTAGGTGGTTTTACTCATTTCAAGAATTTTTAAAATCAAATGATTCAAATTTTATGTGCATTTCCTATAATTTTTTGAGTTTTGAATGATGCATCATAAAAACATAGGTAGTTTTACTCATTTTGAGAGTGTTTACAATCAAAATATTCAAACTTTATGTGTGTTTCCTCTAATTTTTGAGTTTTGAATAATGTAACACAAAATCAAACAAATCCCAAAAAAAATCTTGTGGAGAGGCATTGAATAAAGATTCATATTCAATATGGTTACATGGGAAATTTTTTGTCTCCCTAAAGCTAATGGATGTCTTGGATTGAGAAGCATAAACTCTATGAACAGAGCCTTATTGGTAAAAATGGACTACCAACTGATGAAAGAGAATGCTAAATGGATAAGAATCCTAAAATCTAAATACTTGGAAGGAGTGGAGGAGGATGAATTTCTATGGGAAGAAGGCCCCATTAATAGATTCACTAGAAATCCATAACCAATTGCAAAGATCTTGTAAAGAGGGGCATCCTTTGGAAAATTAGTAATGGAGAGAAATTTGATTTTTGAAAGATGCCTAGATATCCCCCACCCCCCCACCCCCCTCAGCATAAGAGACATGGGTTGGGTGGTATGGATAGCTCAAGCATACATGGGCCTCCAGCTTAAAGGATTACTAGGAAATTAAGGAAGGAAAAAAGTGTTGGAAGGTCATCCCTAACAAAGATCTTACCTTGGAAGAATCTCAAACCATTCAAAACGTTAACTAGGCCTTAAATCAAGCCATGCCATTGAACTCAACTTGGAAATCAATTGGGAGCACTAAAATTTATTTTGGGTAAAGCACCTAACCCCCAAGCTCAATTTCATCTTCTAGATTGTGGTGTAGAATATAATTCTAATTATGGAAAACTTATCCAAAATGGGACTAATTGTCCCCAATAGATGTCTTATTTGTTGAAGTGTAGAAGATTATACTCAACACCATTTTTTAGAATGTTCCCTTAGTATGAATTTGTTTAATGAGCTTCTTAATCACCTCAATATATCATGGGTCAAACCTAAAAATATATTGGATTTCATTCTACAATACAACCCCCCATGAACCATTCCTTTGCCCTTCCTCACTAGTTCTGGTGCATTTGGAAAATTGACAATGATTGCATATTACTCAAAAAAAGGCACCAACTAAAGAGCATATTCCCCCATCTCTAGCAATCCATTTCTTAAAACTATAAGTCTTTTCTTCATAAAGATTTATCCTTAAGAATTCTTAGAAATTGGGATCTTGAATAGGTTATTTATCCTTCTACCAAAGACTTAATTTGCAAACAAACTAAATGGAAGGTTCTTCCTGAGGGGTGGTTGAAATTGAACTTTGATGGTACCTCAAAGGGCAACCTGAGTCCTACATGGGGAGGAGGCATCATAATAAATTCAAAATAAAAGATGTTGGTAGCTTATGAAGGTCCCATAGGTAACAAACCAAACCATCTTATTGAGGCCAAGGTTTCCTTTTGGGGTATATAACTAGTGTCAAACATCAACTAAAATAAAATCATTATAGAGGTTGATTTGATTAACATCCTTAATGCCTCAGAAGGAAAAAATATACCCTCACAGACTATCAAGGAGATCATTGATGATGCAAATCACATTTTAAAAGGCATACCTCACTTCCAAATCATACACAATTATAGGGAAGGAAATGGGGTGGCTGACCTCCTTTCCAGCATTGGAGTTGATCTCCACCATTTAACCAATTATCACAATGTAGGTAGCATCCCCCATAGGTTGTATAATGTCATATATGATGAAGGTACTAATACAACTTAAATTAATAATCCCTTTTCATGTATAGCCCCTCAACTCAATGGGGAAAATCCTATTTAGTAGATCCACATTCATTTCATAGAAAGGGGGATTAATTATTTTTATGTGACTTTGGTGGATGTTCTCTCCCATTTAAGCCCTAGTTATTTTGGCTTCATATAAAACTTTTGACTCTTCCACTCCATCTTTATGATTTCAACACCCATGGGTGGTGATAGAGACCACTTAGAACCCACATCATGAAAAGAGGTCCACAAGCAAAAGAAGGTTTAGAAGAAACTCAAAAGGGGGGGTCTTACAGAGTTTTTGGAATGCATTACTAAACATAATGCCATGGTTACCTTAGACTTTGTCATGGCATGGATAAAATAGAAGGTCACCATGCATGGCATCACCATAAACATCTTAGAGGAATTCATTAGTGATGTTATGGGTATGTCCACCATAGTTGTCAAAGAATTTAAAGACTAGTCAAAGAAGCAAGAATCCTTGCAGTGATTCTTTAGAATGAATGAATTCATGTAGATAGACAAGAGAGGATTCCGTTGAACTGACCTCTCACATTACTAGCCTGATATCTAATTTCAGATCATGACGTACATGACTTTGGAAGGTAAGTATAATTTTTGCACACCATTTCCTACTCCTAAATCACTTTATTGGGTTTAAAATTATTCTTTGATATTTCCTACTCAAGGCCCACCCTAAAAAGTATTATTCTACTCCACCAAGTAAATGATATAAATCCCATCCTCCATCAAGGTCTAATCCTCCTACTTGTTAAACATGGTTAGGACCTTTTAGGTTTTAAGGTTACCTCCAGTGGATCCTCTATTGAGGAGGACTCCCTAGTGGAGGACCCTACTGAGGGATCCCACCTAGCCTCTAAATGCTTGCCCCAAAATAGTTTATCTTAGTCCCCCCTCATGACTTACCTCTCAAACTATTGTTTATGCCCAAGCCTAAACCTATTGAAATTGGGATTCTTGTGACTTTAGCTTTAAAAGGTAAGGCCATAGTGATGGAGGAATTGGAAAAGAACAACTAGAAAAATTTAATTCGATAGTTTAACAAGTAGGGTTTGGCCTGACTAAGCTTATCTAGGAATGGAATGAACTTCACCAGGTGGTTGAGGTTACTATCCAGACATTTGTCCACTCTACTCAACCCCACCACCAATCCCCTATTAGGAAATCTGCTAAGGTCATAAAATCCCCCCTAGGCTACCTTAAAGGAGGTCCCCCTAAATAGACTCCTTTGCAGGTTAAAGGTAAGAAGCAAACCAAAATGATCTTCCCTAGGGAAGTAGTTGAAAGCCTCAATAATCGTACTCATGTCAAGGTTTCAAAATACAAACCCAACATCCTATCAAATGATAGTACTACTGCTAAAGACACTCAAGAGGGGCCTTCCTTTAGATCAATTTTAGTTTTATATTTTTTATTTTCATTCTAAGTACTGGTTTTATGTTTTTGTCCTTCTAGCCCTAGTTGGCCTATTAAAAATGTTGTAATTCACTCTCACAGTTCTAGGTCCCTATAAAACATGGATTTTACCATATAAAATACAAAAAAATAATCCAACATAAAAAAATAGGTAATTTTACTCATTTTGAGCTTGTTTACAATCAAAAGATTCAAACTTTAAGTGCATTTCTTATAATTTTTGAGTTTTGAATAATGCATCACCAAGACGTAGGTGGGTTTACTCATTTTGAGCATGTTTACAATCAAAAGATTCAAATTTTATGTGTGTTTCCTATAATTTTTTATTTTTAGATAATGCAACACCAAAATTTAGGTGGTTTTACTCATTTCAAGCATGTTTATAATTAAAATATTCAAACTCTATGTGTCTTTCATATAATTTTTGAGTTTTGAATAATGTAACATCAAAACTTAGGCAATTTTACTCATTTTGAGCATCTTTACAATCAAAATATTTAAAATTTATGTGTGTTTCCTATAATTTTTGAGTTTTGAATAACTTAACACCAAAACAAAGGTGGTTTTAATCTTTTTGAGCATGTTTACAATCAAAAGATTAAAACTTTATCCACATTTCCTTATAATTCTTGAGTGTTTAATAATGCAACAATAAAACATAGGTAGTTTTACTCATTTTGAGCATGTTTACAATCAAAAGATTCAAACTTTTTTCACCTTTCCAATAATTTTTGAGCTTTTGATAATCCAAAACCAAAACATAAGTAGTTTTACTCATTTTGAGCATGTTTAAAATCAAAAGATTCAAGACTTTATGCATGCTTCATATAATTTGAGTTTTAAATAATGTGACACCAAAACATAGGCATTTTAACTCATTTTAAACATGCTTACAATAAAGAGATTCAAATTTTTGTGTGTTTCCTATAATTTTTGAGTTTTGATTAATGTAACACCAAAACTTAGGCCCTTTTACTCATCTCAATCATGTTTACAATTAAAAGATTCAAATTTTAGATATATTTCTTATAATTTTTGAGTTTTGAATAATGCAACACCAAAACTTAGGTGGTTTTACTCGTTTCAAGCATGTTTGTAATTAAAATAGTCAAACTTTATGCACATTTCCTATAAGTTTTGAGTTTTGAATAACGAAACAATAAAACATAGGTAGTTTTACTCATTTTGATCATGTTTACAATCAAAAGATTTAGACATTCTGTGCCTTTACTATAATTTTTAAGTTTTGAATAATGTAACACCAAAAATTTGGTAGTTTTACACGTTTTGAGTATGTTCAAACATTATGCATGTTTCCTATAATTTTTGTGTTTTGAATACTACAAAAATAAAATTGAACTGGATTTACTCATTTTGAGCATGTTTAAATTCAAAACATACAAAATTTACGCATGTTTCCTATAATTTTTTGCTTTTTGATTAATGTAACACCAAATGGTTTTAGTCATTTCAACCATGTTTGAAATTTAAAAGATTCAAACTTTATGTATATTTCATATAATTTTTAGGTTTTAAATAATGCAACATAAAAACTTAAGTGGTCTTACTCATTTTGATCATTTTTAAAATTGAAAGATTCAAACTTTGTATATTTCATAATATTTTGAGTTTTGAATAATGAAACACCAAAACTTTAATGGTTTTACTCATTTTAAGCATGTTTAAAATCAAAAGATTCCAATTTTATGTGCATTTCATATAATTTTTAGGTTTTAAATAATGCAACATAAAAACTTAAGTGGTCTTACTCATTTTGATCATTTTTAAAATTGAAAGATTCAAACTTTGTATATTTCATAATATTTTGAGTTTTGAATAATGAAACACCAAAACTTTAATGGTTTTACTCATTTTAAGCATGTTTAAAATCAAAAGATTCCAATTTTATGTGCATTTCATATAATTTTTGAATTTTGAATAATGTAACACTAAAAAATTAGGTAGTTTTACTCATTTTAATCATGTTTAAAATCAAAACATCAAAACTTTATGTGCATTTCCTATAATTTTTATTTTTAAATAATGCAACACCATAACTTAGGTAGTTTTGCTCATTTTGAGCATGTTTAAAATCAAAAGATTCAAACTTTACGCCTGTTTCCTATAATGTTTAAAATCAAAAGATTCAAACTTTACGTCTGTTTCCTATAATTTTTGAGTTAAGAATAATGTAACACTTACATAGGCAAAATTACTAGTTTTGAGCATGTTTACAATCAAATTATTTAAAATTTATACATTTTTACTATAATTTATGATTTTTTCAAAATGCAACACCAAAACATAGGTAGTTTTACTCATTTTGAGCATGTTTACATTCAAAAGTTTCAAAATTTATGTATATTTCATATAATTTTTGAGTTTTGAATAATACAACACCAAAACTTAGGTAGTTATTCTCAATTCATGCATGTTTACAATCAAAATATTCAAACTTCATGTGTGTTTCCTATATTATTTGAGTTTTGAATAATACACCACAATAAGTTAGGTGGTTTTACTCAAAAGATTCAAACTTGATGTGCATTTCCTATAATTTTTGAGTTTTGAATAATCCAACACTTAAACCTAGGTGGTGTTCCTTATTTCGAGAATGTTTATAATCAAAATAATCAAACTTTATGTGTTTTCCCTATAGTTTTTAGTTTTGAAAACTATAACACTAAATTATAGATGGTTTTACTCATTTTGAGCAGTTTACAATCAAAAGATTTAAACTTTATGTGTATTTCTTATAATTTTGAGTTTTGAATATTGCAACACCAAAACTTAGGTGGTTTTACTCATTTCTAGAATGTTTAGAATTATAATATTCAAACTTTAAGCATGTATCTTGTAATTTTTGAGTTTTGAATAATGCAACACCAAAATTTAGGTGCTTTTACTCATTTTGAACATGTTTACAATCAAAATATTCAAATTTTATGTGTGTTTCCTATAATATTTGAGTTTTGAATAGTACAACATCAAAACTTAAGTGGTTTTACTCATTTCCAACATGCTTACAATCAGAGGATTCAATGTTTATCCTTGTTTCCTATAATTTTTAAGTTTTAAATAATACAAGACCGAAAGTTAGGTGATTTTACTTGTTTAAGGCATGTTTACAATCAAAAGATTAAAACTTGATGTACTTTTCATACTTTTTTGAGTGAACAATGAAACACCAAAACTTAGATGGTTTTACTTGTTTCAAGCATGTTTACAATTAAAAGATTCAAACTTTATGCATGTTTCTTATAATTTTTAAGTTTTAAATAATGCAACAACAAAACTTAGGTGGTTTTACTCATTTCTAACATGTTTACAATCAAAATATTCAAAATTTATGTGTGTATCCCACAAATCTTTAGTTTGGATAATGCAATACCAAAACATCGATGGTGTTACTCATCTTGAGCGAGTTTATAAACAAAAGATTCAAAATTTATGCATACTTATTATAATTTTTGAGTTATGAATAATGCAACACCAAAACTTAGGCGATTTTAATCATTTCAAACATGTTTACAATCAAAAGATTCAAACTTTATGTGTGTTTCTTATAATTTTTGAGTTTTGAATAATGCAATATCAATACTTAATCATTTTTACTCATGTCAAGCATGTTTACAATTAAAATATTCAAATTTTATGTGTGTTTCTTATAATTTTTAAGTTTTTAATAATGCAACACGAAAACATAAATAGTTTTACTCATTTAGAGTAGGTTTGCAATCAAAAGATTCAAACTTTATGTGCATCTCCTAAAATTTTTGAGTTTTCAATAATGCAACACCAAAACTTAGGTGGTTTTACACATTTCAAACATGTTTACAATCAAAAGATTCCAACTTTATACACGTTTCCTGTATTATTTGAGTTTTGAATAATGCAACACTAAAACTTAGGTGGTTTTACTCATTTCGAGAATGTTTAAAATCAAAAGATTCAAACTTTATGCACCTTTCCAATATTTTTTTATTTTTGAATAATGTAACCCCAAAATTCATGCAGTTTTACTCATTTCAAACATGTTTACAATCAAAAGATTCAAACTTTATGCACTGTTCCTATAATTTTTGAGTTTTGAATAATGCAACAACTAAACTTAGGTAGTTTTACTCATTTTGAGTATGTTTACAATCAAAATATTTAAACTTTATCTGTGTTCCCTATAATTTTTGAGTTTTGAATGATGCAACACCAAAATGTACGTAGTTTTACTCATTTCAAGAATGCATACAAGCAAACGATTCAATCTTTATGCACTTTTCTTATAATTTTTGAGTTTTGAATAATGTAACAACAAAACTTAGGTGGTTCTACTCATTTTGAGCATGTTTACAATCAAAATATCCAAAATTTATGCATGTTTCTTCTAATTTTTGAGTTTTTAATAATGCAACAAAAAAACTTAAGTAGTTTTAGTCATTTTGAGCATGTTTACAATCAAAAGATTCAATATTTATGAACATTTCCTATAATTTGTGTGGTTGAATAATGCAACACCAAAACATAGGTAGTTTTGCTCATTTCATGCATGTTTGCAATCAAAAGATTTAAACTTGCTATAGGTTTCCAATAATTTTTGAGTTTTCGATAATGCAACACCAAAACTTAAGTGGTTTTATTCATTTCGAGCATGTTTGCAATCAAAAGATTTAAATTTTATCCATGTTTTCTATAATTTTTTAGTTTTGAATAATGCAACATTAAAACTTAGGCAGTTTTTCTCATTTCGATTATGTTTACAATCAAAACTTTGAAACTTTATGAGTGTTTCGTATAATTTTTGGGTTTTTAATAATGCAAATCCAAAACATAGGTAGTTTTACTCATTTCAAGGATGTGCATAATCAAAATATTCAACCTTTATTTGTGTTTCATATAATTTGAGTTTTGAATATAATACAACTCCAAAAATTAAGTATTTTAACTCCTTTTAAACATGTTTACAATCAAAAAATTCAAAATTTATGGGTGTTTCCTATAATTTTTGAGTTTTGAATAATGCAACACCAAAACATAGATAGTTTTACTCATTTCAAGCATTTTACAATCAAAAGATTCAAGCTTTATGCATATTTCCTATAATTTTTGGGATTTGAATAATGTAACACTAAAACCTAACTGGTTTTACTTGTTTCAACCATGTTTACAATGAAAAGATTCAAACTTTATCTGCATTTCCAATAATTTTTGAGTTTTGAATAATGCAATAATAAATCATAGGCAGTTAAAGTCATTTTAAGAATGTTTACAATCAAGAGATTCAAATTTTATGAATGTTTCCTATAATTTTTGAGTTTTGAATAATGCAATAGTAAAAAATAGTTAATTTTACTCTTTTTGATCATGTTTAAAATCAAAAGATTCAAACTTTATGTCTATTTCCTATAATTTTTGAGTTTTGAATAATACAACATAAAAAATTAAGAGATTTTACGTGTTGTGATCATGTTTAGAGTCTAAAAATTCAAATTTTTTACCTATTTCCTATAATTTTTAAGTTCTGAATAATACAACACCAAAAGTTAATTCGTTTTACTCATTGTGAGCATTTTAATAATCAAAAGATTCAAACTTTATGTATGTTTATTATAATTTTTGTGTTTTGAATAAAGCAACACCAAAAATTAAGTGGTTTTACTCATTTCAAGTGTGTTTACAATTAAAGGATTCAAACTTTATGCATGTTTCATATAATTTTTGAGTTTTGAATAATGCAACACCAAAACTTAGGTAATATTACTCATTTCAAGCATGTTTATTGTCAAACTATTCAAAATATATTTATATTTCCTATATTTTTTAAGTTTTAAATAATGCAACACTAAAACTTAGGTAGTTTTTCTCAGTTAAAGCATGTTTACAATCAAAATATTCAAACTTTATATGTGTTTCCTATATTATTTGAGTTTTAAATAATGCAACACCAAAACTTAGGCCATTTTGCTCATTTTGAGCATGTTTAAAATCAATAGATTCAAACATTATGTATGTTTCCATTAATTTTTGATATTTTAATAATGCAACACTAATACTTAGGTGGTTTGACTTATTTTGAGCATGTTTACAATCCAAAAATTCAAAGTTTGTGTGCTTTTCATATAATTTTTGAATTTTGAATAATACAACACCAATATGTATGCAATTTTACTCATTTTAAACATCATTATAAGCAAAATATTCAAACTTTATGCACGTTTCCACTCATTTTTGAGTTTTGAATAATGCAACAATTTTTTTTGGTAGTTTTATTCAATTTGAGCATGTTTACAATGAAAATATTAAAAATGTTATGCACATTTCATATAATTTTTGAATTTTGAATAATTCAACACTAAAACTTAGGTAGATTACTCATTTTGAGTATGTTTACAATCAAAAGATTCAACTTGATGCACTTTTCCTATAATTTTAGAGTTTTGAATAATGCAATACCAAAACATAGGATGTTTCACTCAATTTAAGCATGTTTAAAATTAATAGATTCAAACTTTATGCATGTTTATTATAATTTTTGAGTTTTGAATAATGCAACATCAAAATTTAGGTGGTTTTACTCATTTCGAGCATGTTTACAATGAAAAGATTCAAACTTTGTGCATGTTTCCTATATTTTTTGAGTTTTTAATAATGTAAAATCTAAACTTAGGTAGTTTTAAAAGTTTTAAGGATATTTATAATCAAAGGATTCAAACCTTATGTGTGTTTCTTATAATTTGAATTTGGAATAATATGACACAAAAAATTAGGCATTTTTACTTATTTTGAGCATGTTTACAATCAAAATATTCAAACTTTATGTGTGTTTTCTATAATTTTTAAGATTTGAATAATGCAACACTAAAACTTAGATGGTTTTACTCATTTATAAAATTTTACAATCAAAAGATTCAATATTTATGAACATTTCCTAGAAATTTTTAGATTTGAATAATACAACACCAAAACTTAGGTGGTTTTACTCATTTTGAGCATGTTTACAATGAAAAGATTCAACCTTTATGTTCATTTCCTATAATTTTAAAGATTTGAATAATGAAACACAAAAATTTAGATGGTTTTACTCGCTTCAAGCATGTTTACAATTAAAAGATTCAAACTTTATTTGAATTTCTTATGATTTTTGAGTTTTGAATAATGCAACACTAAAACTTAAGTAGTTTTACTCATTTTGAGCTTGTTTACAATCAAAAGATTCAAGCTTTATGTGTGTTTCCTATAATTTTTGAGTTTTGAATAATAAAACACCAAAACATTGGTAGTTTTACTCATTTCAAGCATGCTTACAATCAAAATATTTAAAATTTATGATTGTTTTATATATTATTATAGTTTCAAATAATGCAACAACAAAACTTAGGCAAAGTTACTACTCTATTTGAAAAAGTTTAAAACCAAAATATTCAAACATTATGCATATTTCCTATTTTTTTTAGTTTTGAATAATACTATGCCAAAACATAGGTGGTTTTACTCATTTTGAGCATGTTTACAATGAAAAGATTGATACTTTGTGTTATTTTAATAAATTATGAGTTTTGAATAATGTAACACCAAAACATAAGTGGTTTTACTCATTTCAAGCATGTTTACAATTAAAAGATTCAAATTTATGTGGGTTTCCTATAATTTTTGAGTTTTAAATAATGCAACACCAAAAACTAGTTGGTTTTTCTCTTTTTGAGAATGTATATAATCAAATGATTCAAATTTTATGTGCATTTCCTACAATTTTTGAGTTTTGAATAATGCAACAGAAAAACTTAAGTGGTTTTACTCATTTCAAGCATGTTTATAATCAAAATATTCAAAATTTATGCACATTTCCTTTAATTTTTGAGTTTTGGATAATACAACACCAAAACCTAGGCAATTTTACTCATTTTGAGCATGTTTGCAATCAGAAGTTTCAAATTTTATGTGTATTTCCTATAATTTTTTAGTTTTAAATAATGTAACACTAAAAATTAGGTATTTTTAGTCATTTTGAACATGTTTACAATCAAAAGATTCAAACTTTATCTGTGTTTCATATAATTTTTTAGTTTATAATAATGCAACACCAAAACTTAGGCAATTTTGCTCATTTTTAGCATGTTTAAAATCAAAAGATTCAAAGTTAATGTGTGTTTTCTATAATATTTGTGTTTTGAATAATGGAACACCAAAATTTAGGTGGTTTTACTCATTTAAAGCATGTTTACAATAATAATATTGAAACTTTATGTTTGTTTCCTATAATTTTTGTGTTTTGAAAAATGTAACATAAAAAACTAAATAGTTTTATGCATTTTGAGTATGTTTAAAATCAAAAGATTGAAACATTATGCTTGTTTCTTATAGTTTTAGTTTTGAATAATGTAACACAAAAACTAGTATAGTTTTACTCATTTCGAGCATGTTTACAATCAAAAGATTCAAACTTTGTGTACATTTCCTATACTTTTTTATTTTTAAATAATACAACATCAAAATTTAACTAGTTTTAATCATTGTGAGGATGTTTATGATCAAAAGATTAAAATTTTATGCTCATTTCCTATAAATTTTTAATTTTGAGTAATGAAACACCAAAATATAAGTAGTTTTGCTCATTGCAAGTATGTTTACAATGAAAAGATTCAAAATATATGCATATTTCCTATAACTTTTGAGTTTTGAATAATGCAACACCAAGACATAGGTAGTTTTACTCATTTCAATTATGCTTGCAATCAAGAAATTTAAACATTATATGTATTTTCCATATGCTTTTACTTTTGAATAATGCAACAGCAAAACTTAGGTTGTTTTACTCATTTTGAGCATGTTTACAATCAAAATATTCAAACTTTATACACATTTTCTATAATTTTTGAGTTTTGAATAATGTAACACAAAAACTTATGTGGTTTTACTTATTTTGAGCATGTTTAAAATCAAAAGATATGTTATGCACATTTCATTTATTTTTTTTAATTTTGAATATTGCAACACCAAAACATAAGTGGTTTTACTCGTTTCAAGCATGGTTACAATCAAAATATTCAAATATTATGCATATTTCTTATAAATTTTGAGTTTTGAATAATGCAACAACAAAACTTAAGTAGATTTACTCATTTCAAACATGTTTAAAATCTAAATATACAAACTTTATCCATGTTCCTATAATTTTTGAATTTTGAAAATTGCAACACCAAAACATAGGCAATTTTACTCATTTCAAACATGTTTATAATCAAAAGATTCAAACTTTATATATGTTTCCTATAATTTTTGAGTTATTAATAATGAAAATCCAAAACATAGGTAGTTTTACTCATTTTGAGCATGTTTACAATCAAAATATTTAAGCTTTATGTATATTTCTTATAATTTGAGTTTTCTATAATGTGACACCAAAACATAGGCATTTTTACTCATTTTGAGCTTGTTTACAATCAAAGGATTTAAACTTTATATGCATTTTCTATCATTTTTGAGTTTTGAATAATAAAACACCAAAACTTAGTTGGTTTTTACTTATTTCAAGCATGTTTACAATCAAAATATTCAAAATTTATGAGCATTTCCATTAATTTTTGAGTTTCGAATAATGCAACACAAAAACTTAGGTAGCTTTACTCATTTTGAGCATGTTTATTGTAGAAAGATTTAAACTTTATGCGCATTTCCTATAACTTTTAAGTTTTGAGTAATGCAATAATAAAACATAGGTGGTTTTACTTGTTTTGATCATGTTTATAGTCGAAGGATTAAAACTTTATGCACCTTTCGTATAGATTTTGAGTTTTGAGTAATACAACATCAAAACTTTAGTAGTTTTACTCATTTTGAGCACGCTTAAAATCAAAATATACAAAATTTATAGGTGTTTCCTTTACTTTTTGAGTTTTGAATAATACAACACAAAAACTTAAGAAATTTTACTTGTTTTGAGCAAGTTTACAATCAAAAGATTCAAACTTTATGATGATTCCTATAATTTTTTAGTTTAAAATAATGCAACATGAAAACTTAGGTTGTTATACTTATTTGAGCATGTTTATAAATAAAAGATTCAAAATTTATGTGCTTTTCATATAACTTTTTAGTTATGAATAATGTAACACCAAATCTTAGATGGTTTTACTTGTTTTGAGTATGTTTACAATCAAAAGATTAAAACATTATGCATGTTTCTTATATATTTTTTTTTATTTTGAACAATATAATACAAAAATGTAGGTTGTTTTACCCATTTTGAACATGTTTACAATCAAAATATTCAACTTTATACGTGTATCCTATAAATTTTTAGTTTTAAATAAAATAAGACCAAAATTTTGGTGGTTTTACATGTTTTAAGCATGTTTATAGTAGAAAGATTAAAATGTTATGAATGTTTCTTCTAATTTTTGAGTTTTGAATAATACAACACCAAAACATAGGTGATTTTACTTGTTTTGAGCATGTTTACAATCAAAATTTTCAAACTTTATGCATGTTTCATATAATTTTTTAGTCTTAAATAATGCAACACCAAAACATAGGTGGTTTTACTCTATTTGAGCATGTTTACAATCATAAGATTCAAATTTTATGCATGTTTCCTATAATTTTTGAGTTTTACGGAATGCAACACCAAAAATTAGGGAGTTTTACTAGTTTTGAACATGCTTACAATCAAAAGATTTAAACCTTATGGGCTTTTCCTAAATTTTGTTAGTTTTGAATTATGTAACACCAAAACATAGATGGTTTTACTCATTTCAAGCATGTTTACAGTCAAAAGATTAAAACATTATGCAAGTTTATTATAATTTTTGAGTTTTAAATACTGCAAAACCAAAATTTAGGTAGTTTGACTCATTTGAACATGTTTACAATCAAAAGATTCAAACTTTATATAGTTTTCCCATAATTTTTGAGTTTTTAATAATGTAACACCAAAACATAAACATTTTTACTCATTTTGAGCATGTTTACAATTAATAGATTTAAACTTTATGATTGTTTGAGCATGCTTATAATTAAAAGATATAAAGTTTATCTTTGTTTCCTCTAAATTTTGAGTTTTGAATAATGCAACATCAAAACTTAGGCAATTTTACTCATTTTGAGCATGTTTACAATTAAAAGATTCAATCTTTATGTGTGTTTCTATAATTTTTGAGTTTTGAATAAATCAACACTAAAACTTACGTGGTGTTTCTTAATTTGATCATGTTTATAATTAAAATATTCAAATCTTATGCATGTTTCCTCTAGTTTTTGAGTTTTGAATAATGCAACACCAAAACTTAGGCAGTTTTACTCATTTCAAGCATGTTTAAAACCAAAATATTCAAGCTTTATGTGCATTTGTTATAATGTTTGAGTTTTGAATAATGCAACACTAAAACCTTGGTAGTTTTACTCTCTTTGAGCATGTTTACAATCAAAATATTCAAATTTTATTTACTATTCTAATGACTTTTGAGGTTTGAATAATGTAGCTCTAAAATATAGGTAGTTTTACTCATTTCGATCATGTTTACAATCAAAAGATTCAAAATTTATTTGCATTTCCTATGATTTTTGAGTTTGGAATAATGTAACACCAAAATTTAGGTGATTTTACTCATTTTGATTTTTGTGCATTTTCTATGATTTTTGTGTTTGGAATAATGTAACACCAAAAATTTATTCACATTTCCTAAATTTTTTGAGTTTTAAATAATGCAACACCAAAACTTATGATGGTTTACTCATTTTCAGCATGTTTACAATCAAAAGATTCAAACTTTGTATGTGTTTCCAATAATTTTTTAGTTTTTAATAATGCAACACCAAAACAGAAGTAGTTTTACTCATTTTGAGCATGTTTAGAATTAAAATATTTAAATTTATGCAGGTTTCTTATAATTTTTTAGTTTTGAATAATGTAACACCAAAACTTAATCAATTTGACTCATTTTGAGCATGTTTAGAATCATAAGATTCAAACTTTATGTGTATTTCCTATTATTTTATATTTTTGAATAAAGCAACACCAAAACTTAGGCAAATTTTCTCATTTAGAACATGTTTACAATCTAAAGATTCAAACCTTATGTGTGTTTCCTATAATTTTTGAGTTTTGAATAATGTAAAAACAAAACTTAGGTTGTTTTACTTGTTTCGAGCATGTTTACAATCAAAATATTCAAACTTTATGCACATTTCTTATATGTTTTGAGTTTTGAATAATGCAACACAAAACTTAGATGCTTTTACTCATTTCAACAATGCTTGCAATCAAAAGATTCAAACTTCATGGACATTACTTATAATTTTTGACTTTTGAATAATGTAACACCAAGAATTAGTTGATTTTACTCATTTTGAGCATGTTTACAATCAAAAGATTCAAACATTCTTAGTATTTCTTCTATTTTTTGAGTTTTGAATAATACACCATCAAAATATAGGTATTTTTACTCATTTTGAGCATGTTTACAATCAAAAGATTAAAACTTTATGTATGTTTGGTATAATTTTTATTTTTTTGAATAAATCAAAACCAAAACTTAGATGGTTTTACTCATTTCAAGCATGTTTAAAATAAAAATATTTAAACTTTATGCATGTTTCCTATAATTTTTTAGTATTGAATAATCCAACACAAAAACATAGGCAATTTTATGCATTTTAAGCATTTTTACAATGAAAAGATTCAAACTTATGCATGTTTCCTATAATTTGAGTTTAGAATAATGCAACATCAAAACCTAGATGGTTTTACTCATTTCATGCATGTTTACAATCAAAATATCAAAACTTTATGCACATTTTCCTATAATTTTTTAGTTTTGAATAATGCAACATCAAAACTTAGGTGGTTTTACTCATTTTGAGCATGTTTATATTTAAAAGATTCAAACTTTACACACATTTTATATAATTTTTGTGTTTGAATAATGCAACAGTGAAATTTCTATAGTTTTGCTTATTTCAATCATGTTTACAATGAAAAGATTCTAAATTTATGCATGTTTCCTATAATTTTTGAGTTTTGAATAATGTAAGAGAAAAACTTATGTGGGTTTATTCGTTTTGAGCATGTTTACAATCAAAAGATTCAATCTTTATAAGCATTTCCATAATTTTTTACTTTTGAATAATGCATCATCAACACATATGTGATTTTAATCATTTCGAGTATATTTACAATCAAAAGATTCAAAATTTATAGGTGTTTTCTATAATTTTTGAATTTTGAATAATGTAACACAAAAATGTAGGTGGTTTTACTTATTTTGAGCATGTTTACAATCAGAATATTTAAACTTTATTAACTTTTGTATAATTTTAGAGTTTTGAATAGTGAAACACCAAAGCATAAGTGGTTTTACTTAATTTGAGCCTGTTTAAAATCAAAATATTTAAAATTTATGACTGTTTCCTATAATTTTTGAGTTTTGAATAATGCAACACACAAACATAGGCTATTTTACTAGTTTTGAGCATGTTTACAATCAAGAGATTCAAAATTTATGTATGTTTTCTATAATTTTTTAGTTTTGAATAATGTAATAATCAAACATAAGTGGTTTTACTCATTTTGTGCATGTTTACAATCGAAAGATTCAAAGTTTATATGAATTTCCTATAATTTTTGCATTTTGAATAATGCAACAATAAAACATAGGTGGTTTTACTCATTTCAAGCAGGTTTATAATCAAAAGATTCAAACTTTATGCACCTTTCCTATAATTTTTGAGTTTTGAATAATGCAATAAAGAAACTCAGGTAGTTTTACTTGTTTTGAGCATCTTTAAACTCAAAAGATTCAACTTTCTAAGCATTCCCTATATTTTTTGAGTTTCAAATAATAAAACAATAAAACTTAAGTGGTTTTAATAATTTTGAACATGTTTAAAATAAAAATATGAAAACTTTATGCATGTTTCCTATAATTTTTGTGTTTTAAAAAATACAACACCAAAACATAAGATTTTTTAGTCATTTT
This sequence comes from Torreya grandis, assembly GCA_037957365.1. Lineage (NCBI taxonomy): Eukaryota > Viridiplantae > Streptophyta > Pinopsida > Cupressales > Taxaceae > Torreya > Torreya grandis. The sequence goes on along the minus strand of JARHVA010005251.1, from coordinate 369,976 downwards.
GAGCATGTTTACGATTCAAAGATTCAAACTTTATACGTGTTTCCTATAATTTTTGAGTTTTTAATAAGGCAAAACCAAAATAGAGGCATTTTTTCTCTTTTTGTGCATCTTTTCAATCAAAAGATTTAATCTTTATGCATGTTCCCTATAATTTTAGTTTTGAATAATGTGACACCAAAACATAGGCATTTTTACTCATTTTGAGCATGTTTACAATCCAAATATTCAAATTTTATGCACGTTCCCTATATTTTTTGAGTTTTAAATAATGTAACACCAAAATATAAGCAATTATTTCAAGCATGTTTAAAACTATAAGATTCAAAATTAATGTATATTTCCTATAATTTTTTAGTTTTGAATAATCCAACACCAAAACTTAAGAGGTTTTACATGTTTTGATCATATTTAGAATCAAAAGATTCAAACTTTATGTGTATTTTCTATAATTTTTAAGTTTTGAATAATGCAACACCAAAACTTAAGTGGTTTTACTTGTTTTTTACATGTTTAGAATCAAAAGATTCAAACTTTATGCACATTTACTATAATTTTTTAGTTTTGAATAATACAACATAAAAACACAAGTGGTTTTAATTTTTTCAAGCATGTTTAGAATTACAGGATTCAAAATTTATGCATTTTTTCAATAATTTTTAAGTTTTGAATAATTCAACACAAAAACATAAGCATTTTTATTCATTTCAATCATGTTTACAACCAAAAGATTCAAACTTTATGCATGTTTTCTATATTATTTGAGTTTTGAATAATGTAAAACCAAAACTTAGGTGGTTTTACTCATTTTGAGCATGTTTAAAATCAAAATATTTAAACTTTATGTGCATTTCCTATATTTTTTTATTTTTTAATAATACAACACTAATACTTAGCTAGTTTTACTCATTTTGACCTTGTTCGCAATAAAAATATTTAGACTTTATGCACTTTTCCTATAATTTTTGTGTTTTGAAAAATGCAACACCAAAACATAGATGGGTTTACTCATTTTGAGCATGTTTGCAATCAAAAGATTTAATCTTTATGAACATTTCCTATAATTACTATGTTTTGAATAATGCAACAATAAAATATATGTAGTTTTACCCATTTCAACCATGTTTACAATCAAAATATTCAAACTTTATTCACATTTCCTACAATTTTTTAGTTTTGAATAATGAAAAAAAAATAGTCATTTTTACTCATTTTCAACATATTTAGAATCAAAATATTCAAACTTTATGCACATTTATATTCAAAAGATTTAAAATTTATGCGTATTTCCTATAACTTTTGAGTTTTGAATAATACAACATCAAAACATAGGTAATTTTACTCATTTTGAGCATGTTTACAATCAAAAGATTAAAACTTTATGCATTTTTCATATAATTTTTATATTTTGAATAAATCAAATCCAAAACTTAGGTGGTTTTACTCATTTCAAGCATGTTTACAATAGAAATATTTCAACTTTATGCATGTTCCCTATAATTTTTTAGTATTGAATAATCCAACACAAAAAAATAGGCAATTTTATGCATTTTAAGCATGTTTACAATGAAAAGATTCAAACTTTATGCATGTTTCCTATAATTTGAGTTTAGAATAATGCAACATCAAAACCTAGATGGTTTTACTCATTTCAAGCATGTTTACAATCAAAATATTAAAACTTTATGCACATTTTCTTATAATGTTTTAGTTTTGAATAATGCAACATCAAAACTTTAGGTGGTTTTACTCATTTTGAGCATGTTTATAATTAAAAGATTCAAACTTTACACACATTTTATAAAAAAATTTGTGTTTTGAATAATGCAACAATGAAATTTCTATAGTTTTGCTTATTTCAATCATGTTTACAATGAAAGGATTCTAAATCTATACATGTTTTCTATAATTTTTGAGTTTTGAATAATGTAAGACAAAAACTTATGTGGGTTTACTCATTTTGAGCATGTTTACAATCAAAAGATTCAATCTTTATAAGCATTTCCCATAATTTTTTACTTTTGAATAATTCATCATCAACACATAGGTGATTTTAATCATTTTGAGTATATTTAAAATCAAAAGATTAAAACTTTATAGGTGTTTTCTATAATTTTTGAATTTTGAATAATGTCACACAAAAACATAGGTGGTTTTACTTATTTTGAGCATGTTTACAGTCAGCATATTTAAACTTTATTAACTTTTGCATAATTTTAGAGTTTTGAATAGTGAAACACCAAAGCATAAGTGGTTTTACTTAATTTGATCATGTTTAAAATCAAAATATTTAAAATTTATGAGTGTTTCCTATAATTTTGAGTTTTGAATAATGCAACACACAAACATAGGCTATTTAACTAGTTTTGAGCATGTTTACAATCAAGAGATTCAAAATTTATGTATGTTTCCTATAATTTTTTAGTTTTGAATAAAGTAATAATCAAATATAAGTGTTTTTACTCATTTTGTGCATGTTTATAATCGAAAGATTCAAGGTTTATATGAATTTCCTATAATTTTTGCATTTTGAATAATGCAACAATAAAACATAGGTGGTTTTACTCATTTCAAGCATGTTTATAATCAAAAGATTCAAACTTTATGTACCTTTCCTATAATTTTTGAGTTTTGAATAATGAAATAAAAAAACTCAGGTAGTTTTACTTATTTTGAGCATCTTTAAACTCAAAAGATTCAAACTTTCTATGCATTCCCTATATTTTTTGAGTTTTAAATAATAAAACAATAAAACTTAAGTGGTTTTAATCATTTTGAACATGTTTAAAATAAAAATATAAAAACTTCATGCATGTTTCTTATAATTTTTATGTTTTGAAAAATACAACACCAAAACATAGGATTTTTTAGTCATTTTGAGCATGTTTACAATTCAAAGATTCAAACTTTATACGCGTTTTCTATAATTTTTGAGTTTTTAATAAGCCAAAACCAACATAGAGGTATTTTTTCTCTTTTTGTGCATGTTTTCAATCAAAAGATTTAACCTTTATGCATGTTCCCTATAATTTTAGTTTTGAATAATGCGACACCAAAACATAGGCATTTTTACTCATTTTGAGCATGTTTACAATCCAAATATTCAAATTTTATGCACATTCCCTATATGTTTTTAGTTTTAAATAATGTAACACCAAAATATAAGCAATTTTACTCATTTCAAGCATGTTTACAATTATAAGAATTCAAAATTAATGTATATTTCCCAGAATTTTTGAGTTTTGAATAATCCAACACCAAAACATAAGAGGTTTTACATGTTTTGATCATATTTAGAATCAAAAGATTCAAAATTTATTCGCATTTTCTATAAGTTTTAAGTTTTGAATAATGCAACACCAAAACTTAAGTGGTTTCACTTCTTTTTTGCATGCTTAGAATCAAAAGAATCAAACTTTATGCACATTTACTATAATTTTTGAGTTTTGAATAATATAACATAAAAACATAAGTGGTTTTAATTTTTTCAAGCATGTTTAGAATTAAAGGATTCAAAATTTATGCATATTTTCAATAAAATTTAAGTTTTGAATAATTCAACACAAAAACATATGCAGTTTTACTCATTTCAAGCATGTTTACAAATAAAAGATTCAAACTTTATGCATGTTTTCTATATTATTTGAGTTTTGAATAATGTAAAACCAAAACTTAGGTGGTTTTACTCATTTTGAGCATGTTTAAAATCAAAATATTTAAACTTTATATGCATTTCCTATAATTTTTTGTTTTTTAATACAACACCAATACATAGCTAGTTTTACTCATTTTGAGCTGGTTTACAATAAAAATATTTAAACTTTATGCACTTTTCCTATAATTTTTGTGTTTTGAAAAATGCAACACCAAAACATTGATGGTTTTACACATTTTGAGCATGTTTACAATCAAAAGATTTAAACTTTATGAACATTTCTTATAATTACTAAGTTTTGAATAATGCAACAACAAAATATATGCGGTTTTACCCATTTCAACCATGTTTACAATCAAAATATTCAAACTTTATTCACATTTCCTACGACTTTTGAGTTTTGAATAATGAAAAAAAAAATGTCATTTTTACTCATTTTCAACATATTTAGAATCAAAATATTCAAACTTTATGTACATTTACAATCAAAAGATTCAAAATTTATGCGTATTTCCTATAAATTTGGAGTTTTGAATAATGTAGCACAAAACTTAGGTGGTTTTACTCATTTTGAGCATGTTTAGAATCAAAAGATTCAAATTTGATGCCCATTCACTATAAGTTTTGAGTTCTGAATAATGCAACACCAAATTATAGGTCGTTTTACTTAATTTAAGCAAGTTTATAATTAAAAGATTCAAACATTATGCATGTTTCCTATAATTTTTGAGTTTTGAATAATGTAATATCAAAACATAAGTGGTTTTACATATTTTGAGCATGTTTACAATCAAAAGATTCAATCTTTATGCTTACATTATATAATTTTTGAGTTTTTAATGATGCAAAATCAAAATATAGGTAGGTTTACTAATTTCAAGGATATTTACAATCAAAAGATTCAAATTTCATGTATGTTTCTAATAATTTGAGTTTTGAAAAATGTGACACCAAAAATTAGGCAATTTTACTCATTTGAGCATGTTTACAATCAAAGGATTCAAACTTTATGTGTGTTTTGTATAATTTTTTAATTTTAAATAATGTAACACCAAAACTTTTGTGGTTTTACTCATTCTAAGCATTTTACAATCAAAAGATTCAAACTTTATGCACATTTTCTATAATTTTTGAGATTTGTAGAATACAACAACAAAACTTAGGTGGTTTTACTCATTTCAAGTATGTTTACAATCAAAAGATTCAAACTTTATGTCAAATTTTTATAACTTTTGAGATTTGAATAATGCGAGATAAAAATTTAGATGGTTTTACTCATTTTGAGCATGTTTATAATCAAAATATTCAAACTCTATATGGATTTATTATCATTTTTGAGTAATGCAACACCAAAACATAAGTGGTTTTACTCATTTCAAACATGTCTACAATCAAAAAGGTAAAATTTTATGCACATTTCCATTAATTTTTATGTTTTGAATGATGCAACACCCAAACATAAGTGGTTTTACTCATTTTGAGCATGTTTACAATCAAAAGATTCAAACTTTATTCGTGTTTCTTATAATTTTTGAGTTTTGAATAGTGGAACACAAAAACTTAATTGAGTTTACTCATTTTGAGCCTATTTTCAATAAAAATATTTACACTTTATGTCTGTTTCGTATGTTATTGGAGTTTTGAAAAATACAACACTAAAACATAGGTAGTTTTACTCATTTCAACCATGTTTAAAACTAAAAGATTCAAGCTTTATGCACATGTCCTATAATTTTTGAGTTTTGAATAATGCAACACCAAAACTTAGTTGGTTTTACTTGTTTTGAGCATGTTTACAATAAAAAATTTTCAACTTTATGCACTATTTTGATAAATTTTGAGTTTTGAATAATGTAACACCAAAACATAAGTAGTTTTATTCACTTTGAACATGTTTAAAATCAAAAGATTCAAACTTTATGTGTGTTTCCTATGATTTTTATGTTTTACATAATGTAACACTAAACCTTAGGTAGTTTTACTTGTTTTAAGCATGATTACAATTTAAAAAAATCAAAATTTATGCACATTTCCTATAATTTTTTAGTTTTAAATAATGTAACACCAAAACTTATGCAGTTTTACTTATTTCTCCCATGTTTACATTTAAATAATTGGTTAGTTTTGAATAATGTAACATCAAAAGCTAAGTGGTTTTACTAGTTTTGATAATGTTCACAATCAAAAGATTCAAAAATTATGCATGTTTCTAATAATTTTTTGGATTTCAATAATGCAACATCAAAACTTGTGATTTTACTCATTTTGATAATGTTCAGAATTAAAAGATTCAAACTTTATGTGTGTTTCCTAAATTTTTTGAGGTTTGAAATAAGCAACATGGAAACTTCAGTAGTGTTACTCATTTTGAGCATGTTTACAATCAAAAGATTCAAAATTTATCCATGTTTCCAATAATTTTTGAGTTTTAAATAATGCAACACCAAAATTATGGCAATTTTACTCCTTTTGAGCATGCTTACAATCAAAAGATTCAAAATTTATGCATGTTTGCTACAATTTTTTAGGTTTGAATAATGCAACACCAATACCTATGTGGTTTTACTCATTTCAAGTATGTTTATATCAAAATATTCAAAATTTATGCACATTTCTTATAATTTTTGAGTTTTGAGTAATGCAACATAAAAACTTAAATGATTTTATGCATTTTAAGCATGTTTACAATCAAAATATTCAAAATTTGTGCATTTAATATAATATGAGTTTTGAATAAGGCAACACCAAAACATAGACATATTTACTCATTTTGAGCATGTTTACAATCAAAAAATTCAAACTTTATGCACATTTTCACTAAATTTTTAGTTTTGAATAAAGTAATAACAAAACATGTTTTACATGTTTACAATAAAAAGATTCAAACATTATGCACATTTCCTATAATTTTTGAGTTTGGAATAATGCAAAACCTAAATTTAGCTAGTTTTACTTATTTTGAACATGTTTACAATGAAAAGATCTAAATTTTTTGCATGTTTCCTATAGTTTCTGAGTTTTGAATAATGTAACACCAAAACATAGGCAATTTTCCTCCTTTAAGGTATGTTTACAATCAAAATATTCAAACTTTACATATATTTCCAATAAATTTTTATTTTTGAATAATGGAACACCAACACTTAGGTAGTTTCACTCATTTCAAGCATGTTTACAATCAAAATATTCAAACTTTATGCATGTTTTCTATAATTTTTGAGTTCTGAATAATGCAACACAAAAACTTAGGTGGTTTTATTTGTTTCAATCATGTTTATAGTTAAAATATTTTAATTTTATACGTGTTTCATATAATACAACACCAAAACATAAGTGGTTTTACTCATTTTGAGCATGTTTACAATCAAAATATAAAAACTTTATGCACGTTTCTTATAATTTTTAAGTTTTGAATAATGCAACACTTGAACTTAGGTAGCTCTACTCATTTCAAGAATGTTTACAATCAAAATATTCAAACTTTGTACATGTTTCCTCTAATTTTTGAGTTTTGAATAATGCAACACTAAAACTTAGGTGATTTTACTCATTTTGTGCATGTTTAAAATTAAAAGATTTACATTTTATGCGTGTTTCCTATGTTTTTTGAGTTTTGAATAATGCAACACAAAAAACTGAAGAGCTTTTAATCATTTCTACCAAGTTTAGAATAGAAGGCTTGAAGCTTTATGTGCATTTCATATATTTTTTTGGTTTTGAATAATGCAACACCAAAACCTAGGTGGTTTTACTCATTTTTAGCATGCTTATAATCAAAAGATTCAAACTTTATACGCATTTCTTATAATTTTTAGTTTTCAATAATGCAACATAAAAACATAAGTAGTTTTAATCATTTAGAGAATGTTTACAATATAAATATTCTAACCTTATGTTTATTTTATATAATTTTTGAGTTTTGAATAATGAAACACAAAAACTTAGGTAGTTTTACTCATTTTGAGCATGCTTACAATCAAAAGATTCAAACTTTGTGCATGTTTCCTATATTTTTTTGAGTTTTGAATAATAAAACACTCAAACTTTGGTGGTTTTACTTATTTTAAGCATGTTTAAAATCTAAAGATTCAAAACTTATGAACATTACCTATATTTTTTGAGTTTTGAATAATACAACACCAAAATCTAGGCAGATTTACTCATTTATAACATGTTTATAAATAAAAGATTTAAAATTTATACACATTACCTAAAATTTTTGAGTTTTGAATAATGCAACACCAAAACTTAGGTAGTTTTACTTATTTTGAGAATGTTTATAATCAAAAGATTCAAACTTTATGCTCATTTCCTATAAGTTTTATGTTTTGAATAATGCAACATCAAAACATAGGTAGTTTTACTCATTTTGAGCATGTTTACAATCAGAAGATTTAAACTTTATATGCATTTCCTATACTATTTGAGTTTCGAAAAATACAACACCAAAATTTAGGCATTTTTACTCATTTTGAGAATGTTTAATATCAAAAGATTCAAACCTCATGTGTGTTTCTTATAATTTTTGAAGTTTGAATAATGCAACACCAAAACATAGGTAGCTTTAATCATTTTGAGCATGTTTACAATAAATAGAATCAAATGTTATGTGTATTTCTTATAATTTTTGAGTTTTGAATAATGTAAAATTAAAACTTAGGTAATTTTACTCATTTTAAGCATGTTTACAATTAAAATATTTAAACTTTATACATATTTCTTATAATTTTTTAGTATTGAATAATGCAACACCAAAACATAGGTGGTTTTACATGTTTCAAGCATGTTTACAATTAAAGGATTTTAAATTTATGCATATTTTCATTAATTTTTGAGTTTTGAATAATGCAACACCAAAACATAAGTGGTTTTACTCATTTTGGGCATGTTTAAAATCAAAAAAATCAAACTTTAAGTATGTTTCTTATAATTTTTGAGTTCTAAATAATCCACCACCAAAACCTAAGTGGTTAGACCCATCTTGAGCATGTATAAAATCAAAATTTAAGAATGTTTCCTATAATTTTTGAATTTTTAAAAATACAACTCAAAAACTTAAGCTATTTTTCGTGTTTCAAGCATACTTAAAATCTAAAAGATTAAAATTTTATGCATCTTTCCCATAATTTTTTAGTTGTGAATAATGCAACATAAAACTATTTTGGTTTTACTCATTTTGAGCTTGTTTACAATCAAAAGATTTAACTTTATGTGTGTTTCCTATAATTTTTGAGTTTTGAAGAATGCAACATAAAAACTTACATGGTTTACTCATTTTGAGCATGTTTACAATCAAAAGATTCAATCTTTATTGCATTTCCTTTATTTTTTGAGTTTTGAATAATTCAATAACAAAACTTAAGTAATTTTACTTGTTTCAAGCATTTTTACAATAAAAAGATTCAAAATTTATGTAAATTTCCTATAATTTTTGTGTTTTGAATAATGCAACACCAAAACATAGGTGGTTTTCCCTGTTTCATGCATGTTTACAATCAAAAGATTCAAACTTTCTGTGCTTTTCTTGTAATTTTTGAGTTATGAATATTGAAACACAAAAACTTTGGTAGTTTTACTCATTTTATGCATGTTTACAATCAAAATATTCAAAATTCGTGTGCATTTCATATAATTTTTGAGTTTTGAATAATGCGACACCAAAATTGAGGTGGTTTTATTGATTTCAAGAATGCTTACATTTAAAATATTTAAACTTTATTTGTACTACCTTTAATTTTTGAGTTTTGAATAATGCAAAACCAAAACTTAGGTAGTTTTATTTGTTTTGAGAATGTTTACAATCAAAAGATTCAATCTTTATGCATCTTTCCAATAATTTTTGACAATTGAATAATTAAACACCAAAACATACGTAGTTCTACTCTTTTTGAGCATGTTTACAATCAAAGATTGAAACTTTATGCACATTTTCTATAAAATAATGCAACACCCAAATTTGTGTGGTTTTACTTGTTTCCAACATGTTTACATTCAAAATATTCAAACTTTATATGTGTTTCCAATATTTTCTTAGTTTTGAATAATGCAACATCAAAACATAAGAAAATTTACTTGGTTTGACAATGTTCACAACCAAGAGATTCAAAAATTATGAGCGTTTCCAATAATGTTTTAATTTTGAATAATGCAACATCAAAACATAGGTAATTCTACTCATGTTGACAATATTCACAATCAAAAGATTCAAACTTTATGCATGTTTCCAATAACATTTGATTTTTAAATTATGCAACATGAAAAAATATTCAATTTTACACATTTTGAGCATGTTTACAACCAAAAGATTCAAAATTTATCTATCTTTCCAATATTTTTTTAGTTTTAAATAATGAAACACCAAAACATTGGTAATTTTACTCATTTTGAGCAAGTTTACAATCAAAATATTCTAACTTTATGCACATTTCCTATAGTTTTTGAGTTTTGAATAATGCATCAAAACTTAAGCAATTTTCCTTGTTTTGGGAATGTTTACAATTAAAGATTCAAACTTTATGTGTGATTCCTAAATTTTTTGAGTTTTGTAGAATACAACATCTAAACATTCGTAGTGTTACTTATTCTAAGAATGTTTGCAATTAAAGATTCAAGATTTATGCATGCTTCCTAATTTTGGAGTTTTGAATAATGCAACACAAAAACTTAGGTAGTTTTACTCATTTTGAGTATGTTTACAATCAACATATTCAAACTTTATACATGTTTTCTCTAATTTTTTAGTTTTGAGTAATGCAACACCAACAAATAGATGGGTTTACTCATTTTGAGCATGTTAATAATTAAAAGATTCAATATTTATACGTGTTTCCATTAAATATTGAATTTTGAATGATGCAACACTAAAGCATAAGTGATTTTACTCATTTTGAGCATTTTTACAATCAAAGGATTTAAACTGCATATGCATTTTTTATAATTTTTAAGTTTTGAATAATGTAACACCAAAACTTAAGTGATTTTACTCATTTTGAGCATTATACAATCAAAAGTTTAAAACTTTATGTATATTTCCTATATTTTTTGAGTTTTGAATACTACAACACTGAAACATCAACACCAAAACTTAGGTGGAGTTACTACACATTTCTTATAATTTTTTAGATTTGAATAATACAACACCAAAACTTAGGTGGTTTTACTCATCTCGAGCATGTTTACAGTCAAAAGATTCAAACTTTATGTGTTATTCTTATAAATTTTGAGTTTTGAATAATGCAACACCAAATCATAGGTAATTTTACTCATTTTGATCATGTTTACAATTACCTAATTGAATCTGTATCCATGTTTCCCATTATTTTTGAGTTTTGAATAATGCAACACCAAAACTTAGGCAATTTTAGTCATTTTGAGAATGTTTACAATAAAATTTTCATACTTATGCACATTTTTTTATTATTTTTGAGTTTTAAATATTACAACACCAAAACCTATTTAGTTTTACTTGTTCAAAACATGTTTACATTGAAAATATTCAAACTTTATACATGTTTCCTATAATTTTTTAGTTTTGAATGATGCAACATCAAAACTTAATTGGTTTTAATTGTTTTGATAATGTTCACAATCAAAAGATTCAAAATTTATGCACATTTCCATTAACTTTTTTAGTTTTGAATAATGCAACATCAAAACCTAGGTGATTTTACTCATTTTGACAATGTTGACAATAAAAAGATTCAAACATTAGTGTTTCTTATAATTTTTGAGTTTTGAATTACGAAAAACAAAAACATAGGCAATTCTACTCATTTTGAGCATGTATATAATTAAAATATTCAAACTTTATCTATGTTTCCAATAATTTTTGAGTTTTAAATAATGCAACACCAAAACATAAGCAACTTTACTCATTTTGAGCATGTTTACAATCAAAAGATTCAAACTTTATGAAATTTTCCTATAATTTATTAGTTTTAAACAATGCAACATCAAAACTTAAGTAGTTTTACTTGTTTTGAGAATGTTTACAATTTAAACATTCGAACTTTACACATGATTCCTATAATTTTTATGTTTTGAATAATGCAACACTAAAACTTGAGTGGTTTTACTCATTTTGAGCATGTTTGGAATCCAAAGATTGAAACTTTATGCATGTTTCCTATAATTTTTGAGTTTTGAATAATGTAACACCAAAACATAGATGGTTTTACTTATTTATAACATCTTTACAATCAAAAGATTCAAACCTTTCTCATGTTTCCTATAATTTTTGAGTTTTGAATAATGCAACACCAAAACTTAGGTGGTTTTCCCCATTTCAAGAATGTCAACAACCAAAATATCCAAATATTATGCATGTTTCCTATATTATTTGAGTTTTGAATATGCACAACCAAAATTTAGGTATTTTTACTCTTTTTAAGCATGTCTAAAATCAAAAGATTCAAACTTTATGTACATTTCCTATAATTCTTGAGTTTTGAATAATGCGAGATCAAAACATAGGTGGTTTTAGGTGGTTTTGCTCATTTTGAGCATGTTTACAATCAAAAGATTCAAACTTTATACATGTTTCCTATAATTTTTGAGTGTTGAATAATGTAACACTAAAACATAAGTGGTTTAACTTGTTTTGATTATTTTTACAGTCAAAACATTCAAACATTATATGTATTTCCTATAATTTTTGAGTTTTGAATAATACAACACTAAAAATTAGGTAGATTTACTCATTCTGGGCATGTTTACAATCAAAAGATTCAAATTTTATGTCCATTTCCTATAATTTTTGAGTTCTGATTAATTCAACACCAAAACTTAGGTAGTTTAGTCATTTCAAGCATGTTTACATCTAAATATTCAAACTTTAAACACATTTCCTATAATTTTTGAGTTTTAAATAATGCAACACAAAACTTAGGTGGTTTTACTCATTTTGAGAATGTTTACAATCAAAGAATCAAAATTTATGTGCATTTCCTATAATTTTTTAGTTTTAAATTATGCAACGCCAAAACTTAAACAGTTTTACTCATTTCGAGCATGTTTATGATCAAAATATTCAAAATTTATGTGTGTTGCCTATAATTTTTATGTTTTTAATAATGAAACACCAAAGTTTAGGTGGTTATACTCCTTTCTAGTATGTTTACAATTAACATATTCAAAATTTATGCAGGTTTCCAATAATTTTTGAGTTTTGAATCAGGCAACACCAAAGCTTTTGTTCTTTATCTCATTTATAGCATGTTTACAATCAAAAGATTCAAAATTTATTTATGTTTCCTTTAATTTTTGAGTTTTGAATAATACAACACCAAAAACTAGGTTATCTTACTCATTATGATTATGCTTACAATAAAAAGATTTAAACTTTATGAATGTTTCCTATAATTTTTGAATTTTAAATAATGCTACACCAAAACATAGGAAATTCTACTTATTTCAAGCATGTTTACAATCAAAAGATTAAAACTTTATTTGTGTTTCTTATCATTTTGGAGTTTTGAATATTATACAACATCAAAACTTATGCAATTCTACTCATTTCAAGCATGTTTACAATCCAAAGATTAAAACTTAAACATGCATTTCTTATAATTTTTGAGATTTGAATAATGCAACACCAAAACTTAGGCAGGTTTAATCATTTTGAGCATGTTTACAATCAAAAGGTTCAAACTTTATATGTTTTTCATATTATTTTTTAGTTTTGAATAATAAAACACTAAAACTTAGATAGGTTTACTCATTTTGAGCATGTTTACAATCAAAAGATTCAGAATTGATGTACATTTCCTATAAGAGTTTTGAATAATTTAACACAAAAACTTAAGTAGTTTTACTTATTTATAACATGTTTACAATTGATATATTCAAAAATTAGGTATTTGTTATAATTTTTGAGTTTTTCATAATGCACCACTAAAAATTAGGAAGTTGTACACATTTTTATCATGTTTACAATCAAAAGATTCAACTTTATGCATCTTTCATATAATTTTTGACTTTTAAATAATGTAAAACCCAAACCTAGGCAATTTTACTCATTTAGAGCATGTTTAAAATTAAAAGATTCAAACTTTAAGCAAGTTTTATATAATTTTTTTGTTTTGAATAATGCAACACCAAAATTTTGGTAGTTTTATGTTTTGAACATGTTTACAATCAAAATATTCAAACTTTATGTGTGTTTCCTATAATTTTTGAGTTTTGAATAATGCACCACAAAAAATTAGATGGTTTTACTCATTTCAATCATGTTTACAATCAAAAGATTCAAACTTTATGCACATTTCCTAAAAGTTTTGAGTTTTTAATAATGCAATGCCAAAACTTAGGTGATTTTACTCATTCTGAGTATGTTTATAATCAAAAGATTCAAAATTTATTTGTGTTTCCAATAATTTTTTATATTTAAATAATGAAACTCCAAAACTTAGGTGTTTTTACTCATTTTGAGCCTATTTACAGTCAAAAGATTCTAACTTTATGTACATTTTCTATAATTTTTGAGTTTAGAATAATGAAACACCAAAACTTAGGTGATTTTAATCATTTTGAGAACATTTACAATCAAAACATTCAAACTTTATTCATGTTTCCTATAATTTTTGAGTTTTAAATAATGTAACACCCAAACTTAGGTGGTTTTACTCATTTTGAGCATGTTGACAATCAAAAGATTTAAACTTCATGCACATTCTGTATAATTTTTGTGTTTTAAATAATGTAACACCAAAATGTAGGTAGTTTTACTCTTTTTGATCATATTTATAGTGAAAATATTCAAACTTTATGCATGTTTCTTATATTATTTGAGTTTTGAATAATACAACACCAAAGCTCAAGTGGTTTTACTCATTTTGAGCATTTTTAAAATCAAAAGATTCAAATTTTATATGCATTTTTTATAATTTTAGAGTTTTGAATAATGTAACACCAAAACATAGGTGGTTTTACTCATTTTGAGAATGTTTACAATCAAAATATTCAAACCTTATGTGCATTTCCTATAATTTTGGAGTTTTGAATAATGTAACACAAAAAGTTAGGTAATTTTACTCATTTTGAGAATGTTTACAATCAAAGATTTAAACATTAAGTGCATTTCATATCATTTTTGAGTTTTAAATAATGCAACACCAAAACATAAGTGATTTTACTCATTTTAAGTATGTTTATAATTAAAAGACTCTAAATTTATGTGTGTTTCCTTTAATTTTTGAGTTTTGAATAATGCAACAGCAAAATTTAGGTAGTTTTACTCATTTCAACCATGTTTACAATTAAAAGATTTAAACTTTTATTTATGGTTCCTAAATTTTTTGAGTTTTGAATAATACAACATCAAAACTTAGGTTATTTTACTCATTTTGAGCATGTTTACAATCAAAAGATTCAAAATTTAATCATGTTTCCAATAATTTTTGTGTTTTTAATAATTCAAATCCAAAACATAGGAAATTTTGCTCATTTTGAGGATGTTTACAATCAAAAGATTAAAACATCATGCATATTACCTATAATTTGAGTTTTGAATAATGTGACACTAAAATATAGGCATTTTTACTCATTTTGAGCTTATTTATAATAAAAAATTACAGCTTTCTACATGTTTCCTATAATTTTTGAGTTTTGAATAATGCAACATCAAAACATAAGCAATTTTATTCATTTCAAACATGTTTACAATTAAAAGATTCCAACCTTATGCATATTTATATAATTTTTGAGTTTTGAATAATACAACACTAAACCTTAGGTAGTTTTACTTGTTCTAAGCATTCTTACAATAAAAATATTTATACTTTATCTCCATTTCCTAGAATTTTTTAGTATTGAATAATGTAACGCCAAAACATAGACAATTTACTCATTTTGAATATGTTTGCAATCAAGAGATTCAAAATTTATGTGCATTTGCCATAATTTTTTAGTTTTGAATAATGCAACAATAAAACATAGGCATTTTACACATTTAAAGCATGTTTACAATCAAAAGATTCAACTTTATGCATGTTTCCATTAATTTTTGAGTTTTGAATGATACAACACCAAAGCTTAAGTTTCTTTACTCATTTCAAGCATGTTTACAAACAAAAGACTAAAACTTTGTGTGTTTCCTATATTTTTTGAGTTTTGAATAATGCAACACCAAAACATAAGTGGTTCTACTAATTTTAAATATGTTTATAATCAAAAGATTCAAACTTTACTCATATTTGTTATCATTTTTTAGTTTTGAATAATGAGACACCAAAACATAAGTGGTTTATTCATTTTGAGCATGCTTACAATCTAAAGATTCAAAATTTATTTACTTTTCCATTTATTTTTGAGTTTTGAATGATACAACACCAAAACTTAAGTGGTTTTAGTCATTTCAAGCATGTTTACAAATAAAAGACTCAAACTTTATCTATAATTCCTATATTTTTTTAGTTTTGAATAGTGTAACACCAAAACTTAAGTGGTTTTACTCATTTAGAACATGTTTACAATCAAAAGATTCAAACTTTATGTGTGTTTCCTATAAATTTTGAGTTTTGAATAATGTAACACCAAAACTTAGGTTGTTTTACTCATTTCAATCATGTTTAAGTTCAAATGATTCAAACTTTATGCATATTTCTTATGATTTTTGAATTTTGAATAATGCAAGACCAAAACTTAGGAGATTTTACTCATTTCAAGCATGTTTAAAATCAAAATTATGTGTGTTTCCTATAATTTTTGAGTTTTAAATAATGCAACACCAAAACATAACTAGTTTTACTCATTCCAAGGATATTTAATATCAAAGGATTCAAAATTTATGCATGTTTCCTTTAGTTTTTGAGGTTTTAATGATGCAACACAAAAACACTAGTGGTTTTACTCATTTAGAGCATGTTTACAATTAAAATATTCAAACGTTATGTGTGTTTCCCATAATTTTTCAGTTTTAAATAATGCAACACAAAAACTTAAGCACTTTTATTCATTTTGAGAATGTTTAGAATTAAAATATTTAAAATTTATGCATATTTTCTATATTATTTTTGTTTTGAATAATGTAGCACCAAAACTTAGGTAATTTTAGTCATTTTGAGTGTGTTTAAAACAAAAATATTCAATCTTTATGTGTTTCCTATAATGTTTGAAATTTGAATAATGCAACTCCAAAACTTAGGTGGTTTTACTCACTTTGAGCATGTTTAGAATCAAAATATCCATACTTTATGTGTTATTCCATTAAATTTTGAGTTTTGAATAATGTAACATCAAAACATAGGCAGTTTTACTCATTTCAAGCATGTTTATAACCAAAACATGTAATCTTTATGCACCTTTCCTATGATTATTGAGTTTTAAATAATGCAACACCAAAATTTAAGCAGTTTGACTTATTTTGAGTGTGTTTAGAGTCACAAGATTCAAAATTTATGTGTGTTTCCTATAACTTTAAATAATGCAACACAAAAACTCAAGTGGGTTTTCTCATTTCAGGCACGTTTATTATCAAATCTTATGCACGTTTCTTATAATTTTTGAGTTCTGAATAATGCAACACCAAAACTTATATGGTTTTACTTGTTTTGAGCATGTTCACAATCAAAAGATTCAAAATTTATTTGTATTTTCTATAATTTTAGAGTTTTGAATAATGCAACACAAAAACCTAGGTGATTTTACTTGTTTTGACAATGTTAACAACGAAAAGATTCAAACTTTATGCATGATTCCTATAATTTTTATGTTTTTAATAATGCAACACCAGAACATAGGTGGTTTTACTTGTTTTGAGCATTATTACAATCAAAATATTCAAACTTTGTCCATGTTTCTTATAAATTTTTATTATTAAATAATGCAACAAAAAAAATTAGGCAATTTTACTCATTTTGTGCATGTTTACAATCAAAACATTGAAACTTTATGTGTGTTTGATATATTTTTTTAGTTTTAAATAATGAAATACCAAAACTGAGGTGGTTTTACTCATTTAAAGCTTGCTTACAATCAAAAAATTCAATCTTTTTGTGTTTTTCATATAATTTTTTAGTATTGAATAATCCAACATTAAAACTTAGGTGGTTTTGTCCATTTCGAGCATGTTTAAAATTGGAAGATTCAAACTTTATGCATGTTTCCTATAATTTGAGTTTGGAATAATTCAAATCCAAAACTTAGATGGTATTACTCATTTTGAGCATGTTTATAATTAAAAGATTTAAGCTTTATGTGCATTTCCTATAATATTTTAGTTTTGAATAATCTTACATCAAAACTTAGGTGATTTTACTCATTTTGAGCATGTTTACAATAACAATATTCAAACTTTTTATGTATTTGCTATAATTTTTGAGTTTTTAAAAATGCAACACCAAAATTTAGCTAGTTTTGCTCATTTCAAGCATGTTTACAATGAAAAAATTCAAACTTTATGCATGTTTTCTATAATTTTGGAGTTTTGAATAATATAACACCAAAACATAAATAGTTGTAATCATTTCAGGCATGCTCACAATCATAAGATTTAAAATTTATGTGTGTTTTCTATAATTTTTTACTTTTGAATAATGCAATGCTAACACTTAGATAGTTTTCCTTATTTTATGTATGTTTACAATAAAAATATTCAAACTTTATGCATGTTTTCTATAATTTTTGAGTTTTGAATAATGTAACATAAAAATATATGTGGTTTTACTTGTTTCAAACATGTTTAAAATTTGAATATTTAAGCTTTATGCACGTTTTGTATAATTTTTTAGTTTTGAATAATGCAACACCAAATCACAAGTAGTTTTACTCAGTTCGAGTATGTTTAAAATAAAAATATTCAAACTTTATGTGTGTTTCCTATAGTTTTTGAGTTTTGAATAATGGAACATTTAAATAATGGTGGATTTACTCATTTTGAGCAATGTTTGCAATCAAAAGATTCAAAATTTATGCATGTTTCTTATAATTTTTGATTTTTGAATAATACAACAATGAAACTTAGGCAATTTTACTCATTTTGTGCATGTTTACAGTCAAAAGATTTAAACTTTATACACATTTCCTATAAATTTTTACTTTTGAATAATGAAATAATAAGAAATAGGCAATTTTACTCATTTTAAGCATGTTTACAATCAAAAAATTCAAACTTTATGCACCTTTCACATAATTTGAATTTTGAATAATGCAACACCAAAACATAGGTAGTTTTACTCATTTTGAGCATGTTTAAAATCAAAAGAATCAAACATTATGTGCATTTTCTATAATTTTTAAGTTTTGAATAATGCAAAAACAAAACTTTAGTGGTTTTAATCATTTAAAACATGTTTATAATCAAAATATATAAACTTTGTGTGGTTCCTATAATTTTTGAGTTTTACAAAATACAACACAAAAACCTAGGCAATTTTTGTCATTTCAAGAATGTTTATAATTAAAAGATTTAAAATTTATGCATGTTTCCTATTATATTGAATTTTTTAATAATAAAAATTTAAAATAGAGGTAGCTTAACTCGTTTACAGATGTTTAAAATGAAAGATTCAAGATTTATGCATGTTTCATATAATTCAAGTTTTGAATAATGCAACACCAAAATATAGTCAATTTTACTCATTTTGAGCATGTTTACAATCAAAATATTCAAACTTTATACATGTTTACTATAGTTTTTGACTTTTGAATAATGCAATACCAAAACCAAAGAAGTTTTACTCATTTTAAGCATGTTTACAATTTAAATATTCAAACTTTATGTGCATTTCCAAGAAGTTTGTAGTGTTTAACAATACAACATGAAAACTTAAGAGGTTTTATGTGTTTCTACTATGTCTAGGATCAAAAGATTTAAAATTTATGCATGTTTCCTATAATTTGAGTTTGGAATAATTCAAAACCAAAAATTAGATGGTTTTACTCATTTTGAGCATGTTAATAATCAAAAGATTTAAGCTTTATGTGCATTTCCTATAAATTTTTAGTTTTGAATAATCTGACATCAAAACATAGGTGATTTTACTCATTTTGAGCATGTTTAGAATAAAAATATTCAAACTTTTTATGCATTTACTACAATTTTTTAGTTTTAAATAATAACACCAAAATTTAGCTAGTTTTGCTCATTTCAAGCATGTTTACAATGAAAAGATTCAAACTGTATGCATGTTTTCTATAATTTTGGAGTTTTGAATAATACAAAACCAAAACTTAAACAATTTTAATCATTTAGGCATGTTTACAATCATAAGATTCAAACATTATCTATGTTTTCCATAATTTTTTACTTTTAAATAATGCAATGCTAACACTTAGGCAGTTTTACATATTTCAAGTATGTTTACAATAAAAATATTCAAACTTTATGCATGTTTTCTATAATTTTTGAGTTTTTAATAATGTAACATAAAAACTTATGCGGTTTTACTTGTTTTAGACATGTTTAAAATCATAATATTTAAACTTTATACACATTTTGTATAATTTTTTAGTTTTGAATAGTGCAACACCAAATCATAAGTAGTTTTACTCAGTTTGAGCATGTTTAAAATAAAAATATTCAAACTTTATGTGTGTTTCCTATATTTTTTGAGTTTTGAATAATGCAACATTTAAATAATGTTGGATTAACTCATTTTGAGCTTGTTTGCAATCAAAAGATTCAAAATTTATGCATCTTTCTTATAATTTTTGAGTTTTGAATAATACAAAAATGAAATTTATATAATTTTACTCATTTTGTGCATGTTTACAATCAAAAGATTTAAACTTTATACACATTTCCTATAAATTTTGACTTTTGAATAATGCAACAATAAAAAAAAGGTAATTTTACTCATTTCAAGCATGTTTACAATCAAAAAATTCAAACTTTATGAACCTTTCTTGTAATTTGAGTTTTGAATAATGCAACACCAAAAATTAGGTAGTTTTACTCATTCTGAACATGTTTAAAATCAAAAGAATCAAACATTATGTGCATTTTATATAAATTTTAAGTTCTGAATAATGTAACAACAAAACATAAGTGGTTTTAATCATTTCAAACATGTTTAAAATCAAAATATATAAACCTTATGTGTGGTTCCTATAATTTTTGAGTTTTACAAAATACAACACCAAAACTTAGGCAATTTTTGTCATTTGAAGCATGTTTATAATTAAAAGATTTAAAATTTATGCATGTTTGCTATAATATTGAATTTTTTAATAATGAAAATCTAAAATAGAGGTAGTTTTACTCATTTAAAGATATTTAAAATTAAAAGATTCAAGATTTATGCATGTTTCCTATAATTTGAGTTTTGAATAATGCAACACCAAAATATAGGCATTTTTACTCATTTTGAGCATGTTTACAATCAAAATATTCAAACTTTATACATGTTTACTATAATTTTTGAATTTTGAATAATGCAACACCAAAAGCAAATGAAGTTTTATTCATTTTAAGCATGTTTACAATTAAAACATTCAAACTTGATGTGCATTTCCAGATTTTTTTGAGTTTTTAACAATACACCACCAAAACATAAGAGGTTTTATGTGTTTCTACTGTGTCTAGAATCAAAAGATTCAAAATTTATGCATGTTTACAAAACATAAGTAGTTTTACTTGTTTTGACAATGTTTAGAATCAAAAGATTCAAATTCTATGCATATTTCTATAATTTTTATGTTTTGAATAATGCAACACTAAAACTTAAGTGGTTTCACTTGTTTCAATCATGTTTAGAATTAAAGGATTCAAAATCTATGCATGTTTCCTATAATGTTTGAGTTTTGAATAATAAAATACCAAAACATAGGTGGTTTTACTCATTTCAAGCATGTTTACAATCAAAAGATTCAAACTTTATGTGTAATTTCTATATTATTTGATTTTTGAATAATGCAACAAGAAAACTTAGGTTGTGTTACTCTTTTTGAGCATGTTTGAAATCAAAAGATTCAAAATTTCTATGTGTTTCCTATAATACTTTTGTTTTTAAATAATGTAACACCAATACTTAGCTAGTTGTACCCATTTTAATCATGTTTACATTCAAAACATTTAACTTGATGTACTTTTCCTATAATTTTTGAGTTTTGAATAATGAAACACCAAAACTTAGGTAGTTTTACTCATTTTGAGCATGTTTACAATCCAAAAAATTTAAACTTTATGCATATTTCCTATAATTATTGAGTTTTGAATAATGCAATACCAAAATGTAAGCATCTTTACATGTTTTGAGCATGTTTACAATCAAAAGCTTCAAACTTTATGCACATTTCATAATTTTTTTGACTTTTAAATAATGAAACACCAAAACTTAGGTGGTTTTACATGTTTTGAGCATGATTAGAATCAAAATATTCAAACTTTATGTATGTTTCCCCTAATTTTTTGATTTTCAATAAAGCAACACAAAAACTTAGGCAATTTTACTCATTTCTAGCACATTTACAATCAAAAGATTCAAAATTTATGTGCATTTCCACTAACTTTTGAATTTTGAATAGTGTAACACCAAAACATACATGGTTTTACTCATTTCAATCATGTTTACAATCAAAAGATTCAAACATGATGCGTGTTTGATATAATTTCTTAGTTTTGAATAATGCACCACCAAAATGTAGGTACTTTTAC
This sequence comes from Torreya grandis, assembly GCA_037957365.1. Taxonomy (NCBI): domain Eukaryota; kingdom Viridiplantae; phylum Streptophyta; class Pinopsida; order Cupressales; family Taxaceae; genus Torreya; species Torreya grandis. The sequence continues at coordinate 347,732 of JARHVA010005251.1, read as the reverse complement.
TCAGTTCAAAAATGTTTATAAATACAAGACTCAAAATTTATGTGTGTTTCCTATAATTTTTAGTTTTAAATAATGCAACATCAAAACTTAGGTGGTTTTACTCATTTTGATCATGTTTACAATCAAAAGATTCAAAATTTATGCATGTTTCCTTTAATTTTTGAGTATTAAATAATGCAAAATAAAAACATAGGTAGTTTTACTCATTTCAATGATATTTACAATAAAAAAATTCAAACTCTATGTGTGTTTCCTATAATTTGAGTTTTGAATAATGTAACATAAAAACTTAGGCAATTTTACTTATTTCAAGAATTTTAGCATCAAAAGATTCAAAATTTATGTACATTTCCAATAATTTTTTAGATTTGAATAGTAAAACACCAAAACATAGGTAGTTTTGCTCATTTCAAGCATGTTTGCAATATAAAAATTCAAGCTTTATGGGATGTCATATAATTTTTGAGATTCGAGTAATGCAAGGCCAAAATTTAGATGGTTTTACTCACTTGGAGTATGTTTACAATCAAAAGATTCAAAATTTATTTGCATTTATTATCATTTTTGAGTTTTGAATAATGCAACACCATAACATAAGTTTTTTTACTCATTTCAAGCATGTTGACAATCAAAAGATTCAAGCTTTATGCACATTTCCATTACTTTTTGAGTTTTGAATGATGTAACACAAAAACTTAAGAGGTTTTACTCATTTTGATTATGTTTACAATCAAAATACTCAAAATTTATGTACTTTTCCTATAATTTTTGAATTTTGAATAATGCAACACCAAAACTTACGTGGTTTTACTCATTCAAGCATGTTTACAATTAAAAGATTCAATGTTTGTGTGTTTCCTATATTTTGAGTTTTGAATAATGCAACACTAAAACATAGAATATTTTACTCATTTCAAGCATGTTTAAATTCAAATGATTCAAACTTTATGAGTATTTCGTATAATTTTCAGTTTTAAATGATGCAACACTAGAACTTATGTAGTTTTACTCATTTTGAGCATGTTTACAATCAAAAGATTCAAATTTTATTTGCATTTCCTATAATGTTTGAGTTTTGAATAATGAAACACCAATACATAAGTCGTTTTACTCAAATAGAGCATGTTTACAATCAAAAGATTCAAATTTTATTTGCATTTTATATAATTTTTTAGTTTTGAATAATGCAACACAAAAACTTAGGTTGTTCTACTCATTTAGAGCATGTTTATAATTAAAAGATTTAAACTTTGTGTGTTTCCTAAAATTTTGGAATTTTGAATAAGCAACATCAAAAGATAGGTGCTTTTACTCATTTTGAGCATGTTTACAATCAAAATATTAAAACTTTATGTACATTTCCTACATATTTTTGAGTTTTAAATAATGTAACACCAAAACCTAGGCAATTTTACTCATTATGATCATGTTTACAAAAAAAATATTCAAATCTTACATACATTACCTATATTTTTTTAGTTTTGAATAATGCAACACCAAAACATAGGTAATTTTATTCATTTTAAGAATGTTTACAATCAGGAGATTCAAACATTATGTGAATTTCATATAATTTTTGAGTTTTGAATAATGCAACAACAAAATTTAAGCATTTTTGCTCATTTTCTCCATGTTTAAAATCAAAAAGATTTAAACTTTATTCATGTTTACTATAATTTTTGAGTTTTGAATAATCCAACACCAAAACATAGGTAGTTTTACTCATTTCAAGCATGTTAATAATCAAAAGATTCAAACTTTGTGTACATTTCCTGTAATTTTTGAGATTTAAAGAATGCAACACTGAAACTTAGTTGGTTTTATGTTTTTCAAGCATGTTTACAATCAAAAGAATCAAAATTTATGTACATTTCCTATAATTTTTTAGTTTTGAATAATGTAACAACAAAATTTAGGTAGTTTTACTCATTTTGAGCATGTTTACAATCAAAAGATTCAAACTTTATAGATATTTATTATTATTCTTGAGTTTTGAATAATGCATTGCCAAAACATAAGAGGTTTTAGTCATTTAGAGCATTTTTAAAATCAAAGATTCAAACTTAATGTGATTTTCTTATAATTTTTGAGATTTGAATAATGCAACACCAAAATGTAGGTAGTTTTACTCTTTTCGAGCATGTTAAGAGTCAAAAGATTCAAACCTTATGCACATTTCATATAATTTTCTAGTTTTTAATAATGCAACACCAAAACTTGTCAGTTTTACTCATTTTGAGCATATTTACAATCAAAAAATTCAAATTTTATGTACATTCTTATAATTTTTGAGTTTTGAATAATGCAACACCAAAATTTAGCTATTTTTGCTCATTTTGAGCATGATTACATTGAAAAGATTCAAGATTTATGCATGTTTCCTATAATTCTTGAGTTTTGAATAATGCAACACTAAAACTTATGGAACTTTACTTATTTTGAGAATGTTTACAATTAAAAAATTCAAACTTTATGCACTTTTTTTAAATAAAAAAATACTTTTGAATAATGCAACACCAATATTCAAGTAGTTTTACTCATTTTGAGCATGTTTGAAATCAAAAGATTCAAACTTTATGCACATTTTCTATAATTTTTGAGTTTTGAATAATGCAACTAAAAATTCTAAGTTGTTTTGTTTATTTCAATCATGTTTACAATCAAACTATTCAAACTTTATGCACATTTCATATAATTTTTGAGTTTTGAATAATGCAAAACCAAAACATAAGTGGTTTTACTCATTTTGACCATGTTACAATCAAAAGATTCAAACTTTATGCGTGTTTCCTATAATTTTTGAGTTTCTAATAATAAAAAACATAAGCATGGGCAATTTTACTCATTTCAAGCATGTTTACAATAAAAAGATTCAAAATTTATGCATAGTTTCTATAATTTTTTAGTTTTGAATAATGTAACATTGAAACTTAGATGGTTTTACTCAATTTGTGCATGTTTACTATTAAAATATTCAAATTTTATGTCTATTTCCTATATTTTTTGAGTTTTGAATAATGTAAAATTGAAACTTAATAGGTTTTAATCATTTTGAGCATGTTTAGAATCAAAATATTCAAAATTTATGTCCATTTATTATTATTTTACATGCTTTGATTAATGCAACACCAAAACCTAGATCGGCTTACTCATTTTAAGCATGTTTACAATCAAAATATTCAAAATTTATGTGTTTTTCTTATAATTTTTGAGTTTTGAATAATGCAACATCAAAACTTAAGCAGTTTTAATCATTTTTAGCATGTTTACAATCAAAATATTCTATATTTAAGCATATTTTCTATAATTTTTGAGTTTTAAATAATGCAACACCAAAACATAGCAATTTTCCTTGTTTGGAGCATGTTTACATTGAAAAAAATCAAACTTTATGCATGTTTCCTATATTTTTTTAGATTTGAATAATGTAACATCAAAACTTAGGTGGTTTTACTTGTTTCGAGCATGTTTATAATCAAATGATTCAAACTTTATGCACATGTTATATAAATTTTGAGTTTTAAATAATGCATCACCAAAACCTAGGTAGTTTTACTCATTTCAAGCTTATTTACAAACAAAAGATTCAAACATTATGCACATTATCTATAATTTTTGAGTTTTGAATAATGAAACACCAAAACCTAACTGGTTTTAGTCATTTCAAGAATGCAATAATGAAACTTAGTTGGTTTTACATGTTTCAAGGATGTTTACAATCAAAAGATTCGAAATTTATGTGCATTTCCATTAATCTTTTAGTTTTGAATAATGCAACACCATAACTTAGGTAGTTTTACTCATTTTAAGCTTGTTTGCAATCAAAAGAATTAAAATTTATGCACATTTATTTTAATTTTTTAGTTTTGAATAATGCAAGGCTAAAACATAAGAGGTTTTACTCATTTTGAGCATTCTTAAAATCAAAAGATTCAACCTTTATGCAATTTTCCTATAATTTTTAAGTTTTGAATAATGCAACACCAAATCTTAGGTAGTTTTACTCATTTTAAGCATATTTAGAATCAAAAGATTCAAACCTTATGCACATTTCATATATTTTTTTAGGTTTGAATAATGCAACACCAAAACTTAGTCAGTTCTACTCATTTTGAGCATATTTACAATAATAATATTCAAACTTTATGCACATTTCTTATAATTTTTGAGTTTCGAATAATTCAACACCAAAATTAAAGTGGTTTTACTCATTTTGAGAAAGTTTAAAATTAAAAGATTCATACTTTATACACATTTCGTATAATCATTATGTTTTGAGTAATGCAACACTAAATTTTAACTGGTTTTACTCATTTTTATCATGTTTACAATCAAAAGATTTAAAATTTATGCATGTTTCCTATATTATTTGAGTTTTAAAAATGTAACACCAAAAATTTAGTAGTTTTACTTGTCTCAAGCATGTTTATAACAAAACGATTCAAACTATATGCATATTTCCTATTTTTTTTGAGTTTTCAATAGTGTAAGACCAAAACATAGGTAATTTTTGATGTTTCAAGCATGATTACAATTAAGAGTTCAAACTTTATGCATGTTTCCTATAATTTTTTGTTTTTAAATTACGTAATTCTAAAACATAGGTGGTTTTACTCTTTTCAAGAATGTTTATAATCAAATGATTCAATCTTTACATGCATTTCTTATAAATTTGAGTTTTGAATAATGCAACACCAAAACTTAGGCGGTTTTAAACATTTTGAGCATTTTACAATCAAAAGATTCAAATTTTATCCATGTTTCCTATAATTTTTGAATTTTGAATAATGTAACACCAAAACTTATGTGGTTTAACTCATTTGGGCATGTTTACAATCAAAAGATACAAACTTTACATGTGTTTCCTATAATTTTTGAGTTTTAAACAATGTAACACCAAGACTTAAGCAGTTTTACTCATTTTGAGCATGTTTACAATCAAAAGATTCAAAGTTTTTGCATGTTTCCTATATTTTTTGAGTTTTGAAAAATGCAAAAACTAAAACATATTAGGTTTTACTCATTACGAGCATGTTTATAACTAAAATGTTTAAACTTTAAGCGAGTTTACTATAATTTTTTAGTGTTAAATAATGCAACACCAAAACTTAAGTGCGTTTACTCATTTCAAACATGTGTATAATCAAAAGATTTAAACTTTATGCATATTTCCTATAATATTTGAGTCTTGAATAATGCAACACCAAAACATAGGTGGTTTTGCTCATTTTTAGCATGTTTACAATCAAACTATTCAAACTTTATGTGCATTTCTTATATTTTTTATTTTTTAATAATGCAACCCAAAAACTTAAGTGGTTTTACTCATTTTGAGCTTGTTTACAATTAAAAGATTATTTATTTTTGTCTATTTCCTTTAATTTTTGAATTTTAATTGATGTAATACTAAAACTAAAGTTGTTTTACTTATTTTAAGGATGTTTACAATCAAAATATTCAAACTTTAAGCATATTTCCTATAATTTTTATGTTTTTAATAATGCAACACTAAAACTTAGTTGTTTTTACTCGTTTCAAGCATGTTTACAATTAAAATATTGAAACTTTTTGTGCATTTCTTATAATTTTTTAGTTTTAAATAATGTAACACAAAAACATTGGTAGTTTTACTCAATTTGAGCATGCTTACAATTAAAATATTCAAAATTTTTGTGTATTTCCCATCATTTTTGAGTTCTGAACAATACAACACTAAAGCATAGGTAGTTTTATGCATTTCAAGCAAGTTCACAATTAAAATTTTTAAAATTAGTGCACATTTTCTTTAATTTTTGAGTTTTGAATAATGCAACACCAAAACATAAGTGGTTTTACTCATTTTTGGCATGTTCAAAATCAAAAGAATCAAATTTTTTGCAAGTTTCCTATAATTTTTTAATTTTAAATAATACAAAACCAAAACCTAAGTGGTTAGACCCATATTAAGCATGTTTAAAATCAAAATATTCAAAATTTATGCATGTTTCCTATAGTTTTTGAGCTTTGAATAATGAAACACCAAAAAATAAGTGGTTTTACACATTTCAAGCATGTTTAAAATTAAAAGATTCACATTTTATGCATGTTTCCTATAATTTTAGAGTTTTGAATAATGTAACACCAAAACATAGGTAGTTTTATTCATTTTGAGCATGTTTACAATCAAAAGATTCAAAATTTATGAACATTTCCAATAATTTTTTCATTTGAAAAATACAACACCAATACTTATGGACTTTTACTCATTTTGAGCATGTCTACAATCAAAATATTCAAACTTTATGTGTATTTTCAATAATGTTTTTGTTTTGAATAATCTAACACAAAAACTTTGATGGTTTTTGTTTATTTTGATCATGTTTGCAATCAAAATATTCAAACTTTAGGTGCATTTTGTATATATTTTTTAGATTTGCATAATGCAACACCAAAACATAAGTTTTTTAAATCATTTCGACCATGTTACAATAAAAAATTTCAAACTTTATGTGTGTTTCCTTTAATTTTTGAGTTTTGAATAATACAACACTTGAACACAGACAATTTTACTCATTTTGAGCATGTTTATAATCAAAAGATTCAAAATTTATGCACATTTTCTATATTTTTTGAGTTTTGAATCATGCAACACTAAAACATAGATGGTTTAACTAATTTTGTTCATATTTATAATTAAAAGATTCAAACTTTATGCATGTTTCCTATATTTTTTGAGTTTTGAGTAATGCAACACTGAAACCTAAGAGGTTTTAGTAATTTTGAACATGTTTACAATCAAAAGATTCAAACTTTATGTGTGTCTCTTATTATTTTCATGTTTTGAATAATGCAAAACCAAAACCTAGGTATTTTTACTCATTTTAATCATGTTGACAATCAAAAGATTCAAACTTTATGTGTGTTTCCTACAATTTTTCAATTTTGAATAATACAACACGAAAACTTAAGTAGTTTCGATCATTACGAGCATGTTTAGAATCAAAATATTCCAAGTTTATGTGCATTTTATATAATTCTTGAGTTTTGAATAATGAAACACCAAAACATAGGTAGTTTCACTCATTTAGAGCATGTTTACAATTAAAAGATTCAAACTTTATGTGTGTTTTCTACAATTTCTGAGTTTTGAATAATGTAACATCAAAACTTAGGTGGTTTTACTTATTTTGAGCATATTTACAATCGAAATATTTAATCTTTATGCACATTTCCTAAAATTTTTTGAGTTTTAAATAATGCAACACTAAAACCTAGGCATTTTTACTCATTTTGAACATGTTTACAAATAAAAGATTCAATCTTTATGCACATTAACTATTATTTTTGAGTTTTAAATAATGCAACACTAAAACTTAGGTGGTTTTATTCATTTCAAGAATCTTTACAATCAAGAGATTCAAACTTTATGTGAATTTCCTATAATTTTTGAGTTTTGAATAATGCAACAATAAAATTTATTCATTCTTACTTATTTTGAGCATGTTTAAAATCAAAAGATTCAAACTTTATGCATGTTTACTATAATTTTTGAGTTTTGACTAATGCAACATTGAAACATAAGTAGTTTTACTCATTTCAAGCATGTTAACAATCAAAACATTCATTTATACATCTTTCCTATAATTTTTGAGTTTTGAAGAATGCAACATTGAAACTTAGTTGGTTTTACACATTTAAAGCATGTTCACAATCAAAAGATTCAAAATTTATGTATGTTTCCTATAATTTTTTAATTTTAAATAATGCAACATAAAAAGTTAGGTAGTTTTACTCATTTTGAGCATGTTTAAAATTAAAAGATTCAAACTTTATGCACATTTATTATAATTTTTGAGTTTTTAATAATGCAATGCTAAAACATAAGATGTTTTACTCATTTTGAGAATTTTTAAAATCAAAAGATTCCAACTTTATGCATTTTTCCTATAATTTTTGAGTTTTGAATAATGCAATAACAAAACTTAGGTAGTTTTACTCATTTTGAGCATGTTTAGAATCAAAAGATTCAAACCTTATGCACATGTCATATATTTTTTTAGTTTTGAATAATGCAACACCAAAACATAATTAGTTCTACTCATTTTGAGCATATTTATAATCAAAAGATTCAAACATTATGCACATTTCTTAAAATTTTTGAGTTTTGAATAATGCAACACCTAAACTTAGATAGTTTTACTCATTTCAAGCATGTTTACAATCAAAATATTCAAACTTTATGCACATTTCTTATCATTTTTGAGTTTTAAATAGTGCAACACAAAAATTTGAGTGATTTCACTCATTTTGAGCATGTTTAAAATCGAAAGATTCATGCTTTATGTGTATTTCCAATAATTTTTTTGTTTTGAATAACACCACACCAAAATTTAAGCAAGTTTACTCATTTTGTGCATGTTTACAATCAAAAGATTTAAACTTTATTCATGTTTCCTATAAGTTTTGAGTTTTAAATAATGTAATACTAAAAATTTGATAGCTTTACTTGTCTCAAGAATGTTTATAATCAAAATATTTAAGCTATATGCATATTTCCTAAATTTTTTGAGTTTTTAATAATGTAACACTAAAACTTAGGCAATTTTCCTTGTTTGAAGCATGTTTATAATTAAAATATTCAAACTTTAGGCATGTTTTCTATAATTTTTTATTTTTGAATAATGTAATAACAAAACATAGGTCGTTTTACTCATTTCAAGAATGTTTACAATCAAAATATTTAATACTTATACACATTTAACATAATTTTTGAGTTTTGAATAATGTAACACCAAAACTTAAGCAATTTTTCTCATTTTGAGCATGTTTACAATCAAAAGATTCAAACTTTATGCGTGTTTCCTATAATTTTTAAGCTTTGAATAATGCAACACCAAAACTTAGGTGGTTTTACTCATTTTGACCATGTTTACAATTAAAAGATTCAAACTTTACAGACATTTCGAATAAGTTTTGAGTTTTGAACAATGTAACTCCAAAACATAAATGCTTTTACTCATTTTGAGCATGTTTACAATCAAATGATTCAAAATTTATGCATGTTTCCTATATTTTTTGAGTTTTAAATAATTTAAAACCAAAACATAAATAGTTTTACTCATTATGAGCATGTTTACAATCAAAAGGTTCAAACTTTATGTGAGTTTACTATAATTTTTTAGTGTTAAATTATGCAACACCAAAACTTAAGTGTGTTTACTTATTTTGAACATGTGTAAAATCAAAAGATTCAGACTTTATGCATATTTCCTATAATTTTTGAGTTTTGAATAATGCAACACCAAAAATTAGGTGGTTTTACTCATTTATAGTATGTTTACAATCAAAATGTTCAAACATTATGCGTATTTCATATAGTTTTTGATTTTTTAATAATACAACCCAAAAACTTAAGTGGTTTTACTCATTTTGAGCATGTTTACAATCAAAAGATTCAAATTTTATGCACATTTCCTTTAATTTTTGAATTCTAATTGATGCAATACTAAAAATTATGTGGTTTTACTCATTTTAAGCATGTTTACAATCATAAGATTCAAACTTTATGTGTATTTCTTATAATTTTTGAGTTTTAAATAATGTAACACAAAAACTTACATAATTTACTCATTTTGAACCTATTTATAATTAAAAGATTTAAATTTTATGCATGTTTCTTATAATTTTTGAGTTTTGAATAATTCAACACCAAAACGTAGGTAGTTTTAGGCATTTCAAGCAAATTTATAATTAAAAGAATAAATGTTTATTGTGTTCCCTATATTTTTTATGTTTTGAAAAATGCAACACCAAAACATAGGTATTTTTACTTGTTTGGAGTATGTTTACTATAAAAATATTCAAACTTTATCTATGTTTCCTATAATTTTTGAGTTTTGAATAATGCAACACCAAAACATAGTGGTTTTACTAGTTTCATGCATGTTTATAATTAATATATTCAAACTTTCTATGCTTTTATAATAATTTTTGAGTTTTCAAAAATGGAAGACCAAAACTTTTGTGATTTTAATCATTTCATGCATGTTTACGATCAAAATATTCAAACTTCATGCACATTTCCTATAATTTTTGAGTTTTGAATAATGTGACACCAAAACATGGGTAGTTTTACTCATTTGAAGAAAGTTACAATTAAAAGATTCAAAGTTTATCTGTATTTCCTATAATTTTTGAGTTTTGAATAATGCAAAACCAAAATGTAGGTGGCTTTACTCAATTCAAGCATATTTACAATTAAATTATTCTAAATTTATGTGTGTTTCCTATAATTTTGGAGTTTTGAATAGTACAACATAAAAACCTACGTGGTTTTACTCATTTTGAGCATGTTTACAATCAACATATTTAAACTTTATGCATGTTTCCTATAATTTTTGAGTTTTTAATAATGTAAAATCAAAATATAGGCTATTTTACTCATTTCAAACATATTTACAATCAAAAGATTCAAAATTTATGCACATTTCCTATCATTTTTGAGTTTTGAATAATACGACACCAAAACTTAGGTGTTTTTACTCATTTTGAGCATGTCTACAATCAAATGATTCAAAATTTATGCACTATTTCAAAAAAAATATAGTTTTGAATAATGTAACACTAAAACATAGGTATTTTTACTCATTTCAATTATGTTTACAATCGAAAGATTTAAACTTTATGTAATTTTCCTATTATTTTTGAGTTTTGAATAATGCAACACCAAAACATAAATAGTTTTACTCATTTCCTATTATTTTTGAGTTTTAATTAATATTACATGAAAAGTTATATGATTTTATTTCTAGCATGCTTACATTCAAAATATTCAAACTTTATATTCATTTCCAATAATATTTTAGCTTTGAATAATGTAAAATGAAAACTTAAGAGGTTTTACTCATTTTGACACTGTTCACAATCAAAAGATTTATAATTTATGCATGTTTCCAATAATTTTTTAGTTTTGAATAATTCAACATCAAAACATAGGATATTTTACTCATTTTGATAATGCTCAAAAATAAAATATTTGAACTTTATGCATGTTTCCTATAATTTTTGAGTTTTGAATTATGTAACATGAAAACTTAGGTGGTTTTACTCATTTTGAGCATGTTTACAATCAAAAGATTTAAACTTTATCCATATTTCCTATAATTTTTTAGTTTTAAATAATGTAACACTAAAACTTAACCAATTTTACTCATTTCAAGCTTGTTTACATGCAAAATATTCAAACTTTATGCATATTTCCTATAATTTTTGAGTTTTGAATAATGCAACATCAAAACTTAAGTAGTTTTACTTGTTTCAAGAATTGTTTACAATTTAAAGATTCAAACATTATGCTCGATTCCTATAATTTTTGAGATTTGAATAATACAACACCAAAGCATAAGTGGCCTTAATCATTTCAATCATGTTTAGAATCAAAAGATTCAATCTTTATATGTGTTTCCTATAATTTATGAGTTTAGAATAATGCAACAACAAAACATAGGTGGTTTTACTCATTTTGAGCATATTTGCAATCAAAAGATCCAATTTTATGTGCATTTCCTATATTATTTGTGTTTTGAATAATACAACACCAAAATTTGGGTAGTTTTACTCATTTAAATCATGTTTAAAATCAAAATATTCAAACTTTATGTTGTTTTCCTATAATTTTTGAGTTTTGAATAATGCAACATCAAAACATAGGCAATTTACAATCAAAATATTCAAAACTTATGTGCATTTGCTCTAATTTTTGAGTTTTAAATAATGTAACATGAAAACATAGGCAATTTTACTTGTTTTGGGCATGTTTACAATCAAAAGATTCAAACTTTATTCACATTTCCTATAATTTTGAGTTTTGAATAATGCAACACCAAGTTTAGGTGGTTTTATGTAATTTTACTCATTTTTACAATGTTCACAATCAAAAGAATCAAAATTTATGTCTGTTTCCAATAATTTTTTAGTTTTTTATAATGCAACATCAAAAAATTTATTGTTTAACTTGATTTGAGTATGTTTACAATTGAAAGATTCAAAATTTATGTTTGTTTCATATAATTTTCGAGTTTTAAATAATGTAGCACTAAAACTTAGGTGATTTTACTCATTTTGAGCATGTTTACAATCAAAAGATTCAAAATTTATGTGTGTTTCCTATAATTTTTGTGTTTTGAATAATGCAACACCTAAACTTAGGAAATTTTATTTGTTTCATGCATGTTTACAATCAAAATATTTAAACTTTATGTGCATTTCCTTTAATTTTTGAGTTCTGAATAATGCAACACCAAAACTTCGGTGGTTTTACTCATTTTGAGCATGTTTACAATCAAAAGATTCAAATTTTAGGCACATTGCCTGTAATTTTTTATTTTTACATAGTGCAAAAAAAATTAGGTGGTTTTACTTGTTTTGATCATGTTTGCAATCAGAAGATTCAAACTTTATTCACATTTCCCCTAATTTTTAAGTTTTTAATAATGCAACATCAAAACCTGGGTAGTGTTACTCATTATGAACATGTTTAAAATAAAATATTCAAACTATATTTGAATTTTGTATCATTTTTGCATTTTGAATAATGCAACACTAAAACTATGGTAGTTTTACTTGTTTCAAGCATATTTACAATCAAAAGATTAAAACTTTATGTTTGTTTCCTATAATTTTTGAGTTTTGAATAATGCAACACAAAAATTAGGTGGTTCCACTCATTTTGATCATGTTTACAATTAGAAGATTCAAACTTTATGCATATTTCCCATAATTCTTTTGTTTCTAATAATACAACACCAAAATTTAGGTGATTTTACTCATTTCAGGCATGTTTATAATCAAAAGATTCAAAATTTATTCATGTTTCTAATAATTTATGAGATTTGAATAATGAAGACCAAAACTTAGGTAGTTTTACTTATTTCAAGCATTGTTTTAATCAAAAGATTCAAACCTTATGCATGTTTCATAAAATTATTGAGTTTTGAATAATGCAACATCAAAACTTAGGTTATTTTACTCATTTTGAGCATGTTTACCATCAAAAGATTAAAACTTTATGTGTGTTTCCTATAATTATTGAGTTTTGAATAATACAACATGAAAACATAGGTGGTTTTAATCATTTTGAGTATGTTTACAATCAAAATATTTAAACTTTATGCATATTTTCTATAATTTTTGAGTTTGTAAAAATGAAACACCAAAATGTAGGTAGTTTTACTCATTTGAAGCGTGTTTATAGTGAAAGTATTCAAAATTTATGTATGTTTCATATATTATTTGAGATATGAATAATGCAACAACAAAGATCAGGTTATTTTACTCTTTTTGAGCATTTTAAAAATTAAAAGATTTAAATGTTATATGCATTTCCTATAATTTTTGGGTTTTGAATAATGCAAAATCAAAACTTAGGTGGTTTTCCTTGTTTTGAGAATCTTTACAATAAAAATATTCAAAATTTATGTGCATTTCCTCTAACTTTTGTGTTTTGAATAGTGCAACACAAAAAATTTAGTGATTTTACTTATTTTGGGAATGTTTACAATCAAAGGATTCAAACTTTAAGTACATTTTCTATAATTTTTGAGTTTTGAATAATGTAACACCAAAACTTAGGTGGTTTTTTCTCATTTTGAACATGTTTACAATCAAAAGATTCAAAATTTATGTGTGTTTCCATTAATTTTTGAGTTTTGTATAATGTAACACCAAAATTTAGGTAGTTTTAATCATTTCAAGCATGTTTACAATTAATTAAAAGATTTAAAATTTATGCATGTTTCCTAAAATTTTTGAGTTTTGAATAATGCAACATCAAAACATAGGAAATTTTACTTGTTTTGAGCATATTTACAATATAAAGATACAAATGTTATTCGTGTTTCCTATACTTTTTGTGTTTTTAATCATGGAAAACCAAAAAATAGGTAATTTTACTCATTTTAAGGATGTTTAGAGTCAAAAGTTTCAAACTTTATACGTATTTCCTATAATTTGAGTTTTGAATAATGAGACATTAAAACTTAGGTAGTTTTACTCATTTTGAGAATGTTTACAATCAAAGGATTCAAACTTTATGTGGGTTTCTTATAATATTTGAGATTTGTATAATGCAACAACACAACTAAGGTAGTTTTACTCATTTTGTGCATGTTTAGAATCACAAGATTCAAACTTTATGTTCATTTCCTATAGCTTTTTAGTTTGGAATGATGCAACAATAAAACATAGCTAGTTTTTGCTCATTTTGAGCATGTTTATAGTACAAATAATCAATATTATGCATGTTTCCATTAAATTTTATGTTTTTAATGATACAACACCAAAACTTAAGTGGTTCTAATCATTTCAAGCATGTTTATAATCAAAAACTTAAACTTTATGGGTGTTTCCTATAATTAGTTTTAAATAATACAACAGTGAAACATAATTGGTTCTACTCATTTTAAGCATGTTTACAATCAAAATATTCAAACTTTATTCACACTTCTTATCAATTTTTATTTTTTAATAATTCAACACCAAAACATAAGTTGTTTTTCTCATTTTGAGCATGTTTACAATCAACAGATTCAAACTTTATTCGTGTTTCATTTAATTTTTGAGTTTTGAATAATACAACACCAAAACTTAAGTGGTTTTACTCATTTTGAGCATGTTTACAATTGAAAGACTCAAAATTTATGTGTGTTTCCTATAATGTTTGAGTTTTGAATAATGTAACACCAAAAATCATAAGCGGTTTTACTTATTTCAAGCATGTTTACAATCAAAAGATTCAAACTTTATGTGCATTTTTTATATTTTTTAAGTTTTGAATAATACAACACAAAAATGTAGACTATATTGCTCATTTCAAGCATGTTTAAGTTCAAATGTTTTAAACTTTAAGTGCATTTCCTATAATTTTTTAGTTTTGAAAAATGCAAGACCAAAACTTAGTCAATTTTACTCATTTCAAGCATGTTTACAATCAAAAGATTTAAAATTTATGTGTGTTTCTTATAATTTTTGAGTTTTTAATAATGTGACATTAAAGCATAAGTGGTTTTACTCATTTTGAGCATGTTTACAATCAAAATATTTAAACTTTATGCATGTTTCCATTAGTTTTTGAGTTTTAAATGATGCAACACCAAAACATAAATGGTTTTACTCATTTTAAGCATGTTTACAATCAAAAGATTCAAACTTTATGTGTGGTTCCAATAATTTTTTATTTTTGAATAATGTAACAGCAAAACATAGACAATTTTACTCATTTAGAGCATGCTTACAATCAAAAGATTCAAAATTTATGCGTATTTCCTATATTATTTGAGTTTTGAATAATGCAACACTAAAACATAGGAAGTTTTACTTATTTGGAACATGCTTAAAACTAAAATATTCAATATTTATGTGCATTATCCTATAGTTTTTGAGTTTTGAATAATGCAACACCAAAACATAGGTGGTTTTACTTGTTTTGAGCATGTTTACAATCAAAATATTTAAAATTTAAATGTTATTTCAATAAATTTTAAGTTTCTAATAATGTAACACCAAATCATAGGTAGTTTTACTCATCTCAAACATGTATACAATCAAAAGGATAAAACTTTATGCATATTTCATATGATTTTTGACTTTTGAATAATGCAACACCAAAACATAGGAAATGTTTATTCATGTTGAGCATATTTTACAATCAAAAGGTTCAAAATCTATATGCATTTCCTATCATTTCTGAATATTGCATCACCAAAACTCATGTAGCTTTACTCATTTTAAGTATGTTTAAATTAAAAAGATTCAATCTTTATATGTGTTTCCCATATATTTTTTATTTTGAATAATGCAACACCAAAACATAAGCAGTTTTACTTATTTTGAGCATGCTTAAAATTAAACAATTCAAATTTATGCAAGTTACCTATGAAACACCAAAACTTAGGTGGTTTTACTTACTTCAAGCATGCTTACAGTCAAAAGATTCAAAATTTATGCACATTTCCTTGAATTTTTGAGTTTTGAATGATGCAACACCAAAACTTAGGTGATTTTACTCATTTTCATAATGATTACGATAAAAAGATTCAAACTTTAAGCATGTTTCCTATAATTATTGAGTTTTGAATAATGTAACACCAAAACATAGGTGGTTTTACTCATTTTGTGCATGTTGATAATCAAAAGATTCAAACTTTTTTTGTGTTTCATTTAATTTTTGAGTTTTGAAACTTGTAATACCAAATCATTAGTGGTTTTACTCAGTTCGAGCATGTTTAAAATTAAAATATTCAATATTTATTCATGTTTCATATAATTTTTTATTTTTGAATAATGCAAAACTTAAACATAGGTAATTTTACTCATTTTGAACATGTTTGCAGTCAAAATATTCAAGCTTTATGTGTGTTTCCTATAATTCTTTAGTTTTTATTAATGCAAAAATGAAACTTAGGTGGTTTTACTCATTTTGTGCATGTTTACAATCAAGATATTCAAGCTTTATACACATTTCCTATAATTTTTGAGTTTTGAAAAAATTCAATAATAAAACATAGGTGGTTTTGATCATTCCAAGCATGTTTACAATCAAGAGATTCAAACTTTATGTGCCTTTCCTATAATCTTTTATGTTTGAATAATGCAACACTAAAACCTAGATAGTTTTACTCATTTTGTACATGCTTAAAATCAAAGGATTCAAATTTTATGCATGTTTAAAATCATTTTGAACATGCTTAAAATCAAAATATATAAAATTTATCCTTGTTTCCTATAATTTTTGAGTTTTGAAAAATGCAACACCAAAACGTATGCAATTTTAGTTGTTTCGAGCATGTTTATAATTAAAAGAATTAAACTTTATGCATGTTTCCAATAATTTCTAAGTATTTAATAATGCAAATCTGAAATAGAGGTAGTGTCACTCATTTCGAGCTTGTTTGCAATAAAAATATTTGAGCTTTATGCATGTTTCCTATAATATGAGGTTTGAATAATGTGACACTAAAGCATAGACATTTTTGCTCATTTCAAGCATGTTTACAATTAAAAGGTTCAATCTTTATGTGTATTTCCTATAATTTTTGAGTTTTGAATACTACAACACTAAAACATAAGAGGTTTTACATGTTTTAATCATGTTTAGAATCAAAAGATTCAGTATTTATGCATGTTTCATATAATTTGTAAATTTTGAATAATGCAACACCAAAACATAAGCAGTTTTACTCATTTTGAGCATGTTTAGAATCAAAAGATTCAAACTTTATCCATGTTTCCTATATTTTTTATGTTTTGAATAATGCAACATAAAAAATTAAGTGGTTTTACTCATTTCACCCATTTTTAAAATTAAAGGATTTAAAATTTATGCATGTTTCCTTTAATTTTTTAATTTTGAATAATGTAATACCCAAACATAGGTGGTTTTACTCTTTTCAAGCATGTTTACAATCAAAATATTTATTCTTTATGCACATTTTCCATATTATTTGAGTTTTGAATAATGCAACACCAAAACATAGCTGGCTTTACTGATTTTGAGCATGTTTAAAATCAAAAGATTCAAAATTTATGAGCATTTCTTACAATTTTTAATTTTGAATAATGCAACATCAATACATAGTTGGTTTTACTCATTTGAGCACGTTTACAATCAAAATATTTAAGATTTTTGTGTTTTTCTTATAATTTTCTAGTTTTGAATAATGCAACACTAAAACATAGGTAGTTTTACTTATTTTGATCATGTTTACAATCAAAATATTTAAACTTTATGTGCATTTTCTATAGTTATTGAGTTTGGATAATGCAACACCAAAATGTTTGTAGTTTTACTCATTTCGAGAATGTTTACAATAAAAAGATTCAAAATTTATCTGTGTTTCCTATAATTTTTGAGTTTTGAATAATGCAACACAAAAACTTAGACAATTTTACTCATTTCAAGCATGTTTACAAAATAAAAGATTCAAAATTTATGTGCATTTCCTACAAATTTTGAGTTTTGAATAATGCAACACCAAAATTAAGGTGGTTTTACTCATTTTGAGCATGTTTACAATCAAAAGATTCAAACTTTATGCATATTTCCTATAATTTGAGTTTTGAATAATGTAACTCTAAAATGTAGGTGATTTTAGTCAATTAAAAGATTCAAACTTTGCGTGTGTTTTTTAAATTTTTTTAGTTTTAATAATGAAACATCAAAACATAGGTGGTTTTACTCATTTCAAGCATGTTTATAGTAAAAATATTAAAACTTTATGTGTTTTTTCTATAATTTTTGAGTTTTCAATAATGCAAATATCAAAACATAGGCAGTTTTACTCATTTTGAACATATTTACAATCAAAAGATTCAAACTTTATGTGTGTTTCCTATAATTTGAGTTTTGAATAATGCAACACCAAAATGTAGGCATCCTTACTCATTTGAGCATGTTTATAATCAAAATATTCAATCTTTATTTGTGTTTCCTATTATTTTTGAGTTTTGAATAATGTAACACTAAAACTTAGGTAGTTTTACTCATTTCAAGCATTTTACATTCAAAATATTCTTAATTTATGAATATTTCCTATCATTTTTGAGATTTAAATAATAAATGACCAAAACATAGGCGGTTTTACTCATTGTAAGCATGTTTAGAATCGAAAGATTCAATCTTGATGTGCATTTCCTATAATTTTTTAGATTTAAATAATGCAAGACCAAAATTTAGATGGTTTTACTTGCTTCAAACATGTTTTTAATCGAAATATTCAAACTTTATTCACATTTCTTATCATTTTTGAGTTTTCAATAATGCAACACCAAAACATAAGTGGTTTTACCTATTTATAGCATGTTTGCAATCAAAAGATTCAAACTTTATGTGCATTTCCATTAATTTTTAAGTTTTGAATGATTCAACACAAAAACTTAAGTGGTTTTACTCATTTTGAGCATGTTTACAATGAAAAGACTCAAATTTTATGTGCATTTCCTATAATTTTTGAGTTTTGAATAATTTAACATGAAAACTTATGTTGTTTTACTAGTTTTGAGCATGTTTACAATCAAAAGAGTCAAACCTTATGCACATTTCCTATAATTTTTTAGTTTTGAATAATGTAAAACATAAAATTAGGCTATTTTACTCCTTTTGAGCATGCTTAAATTTAAATGATCCAAAATTTGTGTATATTTCCTATCATTTTTGAATTTTGAATAATGGAACACCTAAACGTACATAGTTTCACTCATTTTGAGCATGCTTACAATCAAAATAATCAAACTTTATGTGCATTTCCTTTAATTTTTGAGTTTTGAATAATACAATAGCAAAACATAAGTGGTTTTACTGATTTTGAGCATGTTCACAATCAAAAGATTCAAAATTTATTCATGTTTCCATTAATTTTTTAGGTTTGAATGATACAACATCAAAACATAAGTGGTTCTAAACATTTGAAGCATGTTTACAATCAAAAGATTCAAACTTTATGTGTGTTTATTATAATTCTTGTATTTTGAATAATGTAACATCAAAACTTAAGTGATTTAACTCATTTGAGGATGTTTAGAATTAAAATTTTCAAACTTTATGTGAATTTCCTATATTATATGAGTTTTGAATAATAAAACACTAAAACTTAGGTAGTTTTACTCATTTTTAGCATGTTTAAGACAAAATATTCAAGCTTTATGCGTATTCCATATAATTTTTGAGTTTTAAATAATGCAACACCAAACTTTAGGTGGTTTTACTCATTTTGAGCATGTTTACAATAAAAAAATTTAAACCTTATGCACAATTATGATAAATTTTGAGTTTTGAATAACGTAACACCAATATATAGGTAGTTCTACTCATTTTGAGCATGTTTACAATCAAAAGATTCAAATTTTATGAGGTTTCCTATGATTTTTGAGTATTGAATAATGAAACACCAAAACTTAAGTAGTTTTACTCATTTTGAGCATGTTTATAATAAAAAATTCAATATTTATGTGTATTTCTTATAATTTTTGAGTTTTAAATAATGAAACAACAAAACTTATGTCATTTTATTCATTTCCAACATGTTTACACACAAAAGATTCAAACTTTGTACATGTTTCCAATAATTTTTTAGTTTTGAATAATGCAACATCCAAAGTTAATTAGTTTTACTTATTTTGACAATGTTCACAATCAAAAGAAATAAGATTTATGCATGTTTCTTATAATTTTTTAGTTTTGAATATAGAAACATCAATACTTTAGTGATTTTACTCATTTTGAATTTGTGCACATTTCCCATAATTTTTTAGCTTTGAATTATACAACGTGAAAACTTAGGCAGTTTTACTCATTTCAAGCATTTTTACAATCAAAAGATTCAAACTTTATCCATGTTTCTAATAATTTTTGAGTTTTAAATAATGCAACACCAAAACTTGTGCAATTTTACCCATTTTGAGCATGTATACAATCAAAAGATTCAAAATTTAGCTATGTTTTCTATAATTTTTGAGTTTTGAATAATGTATTAATAAAACTTAGGTGGTTTTACTCATTTAAAGCATGTTTATAGTCAAAATATTCAAGCCTTATGTGCATTTCCTATAATTTTTTAGTTTTGAATAATGCAACACAAAATCTTAGGTAGTTTTATGAATTTCAAGCATGTTTACAATCAAAAGATTGAAACTTTATGCACATTCCTTATAATTTGAGTTTTGAATAATAAAAAACCAAAACCTAGACAATTTTACTGATTTTAAGCATGTTTACAATCAAAAGATTCAAACTTTAAGTGCATTACCATTAAATTTTTACTTTTGAATAATGCAACACCAACACTTAAGTAGTTTTCGTTGTTTCAAGCATGTTTACCATCAA
Organism: Torreya grandis; assembly: GCA_037957365.1. Classification (NCBI taxonomy): domain Eukaryota; kingdom Viridiplantae; phylum Streptophyta; class Pinopsida; order Cupressales; family Taxaceae; genus Torreya; species Torreya grandis. The sequence goes on along the minus strand of JARHVA010005251.1, from coordinate 326,878 downwards.
AAGATTCATACTTTATGCATGTTTTTATAATTTTTGAGTTTTGAATAAAATAACATAGAAAATTATGTGATTTTACTTGTTTTGATCATGTTTAAAATCAAGGTATTCAAACTTTATATGCATTTTGTATAATTTTTGAGTTTTGAATAATGCAACACCAAAACATAAGTTGTTTTACTCATTTTGAGCACATTTACAATCAAAAAGTCTTACTCATTTTTAGCATGTCTAAATTTAAATGTTTCAAGCTTTATGAGCATTTCCTATAATTTTTGAGTTTTGAATAATGCAACACCAAAACTTAGGTGGTTTTAGTCATTTTGAGAATTTTTACAATCAAAAGATTTAGAATTTATGCACATTTCTTATAATTTTTTAGTTTTGAATAATTTAACACCAAAACATAGGTGGTTTTTCTCATTTAGAGCATGTTTACAAACAAAAGATTCAACTTTATGCACATCACCTATATTTTTTAATTTTTAAATAATGCAAGACTAAAACTTAGGCATTTTTACTCATTTTGAGAATGTTAATGATCAGAAGATTTAAGTTTTATGTGAATTTCCTATAATTTTTGAGTTTTGAATAATGCAACCTAAAAACTTAGGTAGTTTTACTCATTTCGAGATTTTTTACAATCAAAATTTTCAAAATTTATGTGTTTCCTATATTATTTGAGTTTTGAATAATGAAATACAAAAATTTAGGCATTTATATTCATTTTGAGCATGTTTAAAATCAAAACATTGAATCTTTATTCATGTTTATTGTAATTTTTGAGTTTTGAATAATGCAACACTGAAACATACATAGATTTACTTATTTTGAGCATATTTACACTTAAAAGATTCAAAATTTATTCACATTTCCTATATTTTTTGAGTTTTGGAGAATGCAACAATGAAACTTTATTGGTTTTACGCGTTTCAAGCATGTATACCATCAAAAGATTCAAACTTTATGTGTGTTTCCTATATTTTTCTAGTAATGAATAATGGAACACCCAACTTAGGTGGTTTTACTAATTTTGAGCATGTTTACAATCAAAATATTCAAAATTTATGAACATTTTTTTTTCAGTTTTAAATAATGTGATGCCAAAACTTGAGTAGTTTTACTCATTTTGAGCATTTTCAAAAATCAAAAGATTCAAATTTTATACATGCTTCCTATAATTTTTGAGCTTTGAATAATACAACACCAAAACTTAGGTAGTTTTAATCATTTCAATCATGATTATAATCAAAATATTCAAACTTTATACATGTTTCCTATAATTTTTAGCTCTGAATAATGTAACACCAAAAATTAGTCAATTTTACTCATTTTGAGCATATTTACAATCAAAAGACTCAAAATTTATGCACATTTCCTATCATTTTTGAGTTTTAAATAATGAAACACCAAAACTTAAGAAATGTTACTCATTTCAAACATGTTACATTCAAAACATTCAACAGTTATACATGTTTCTAATAATTTGTTAGTTTTAAATAATGCAACATCAAATTTTAACATACTTTACTCATTTTGACAATGTTTACAATCAAAAGATACAAAATTTATGTGTGTCCAATAATTTTTTAGTTTTGAGTAATGTGACATCAAAACTTTGATGATTTTACTCATTTTGACAATGTTCACAATCAAAAGATTCAAACTTTCTGCACGTTTCCTATAATTTTTTAGCTTTGAATTATGCAACATGAAAACCTATGAGGTTTTACTTATTTTGAGCATGTTTACAATAAAGAGATTCAAACTTTATCTGTGTTCCCAATAATTTTTGAGTTTTAAATAATGCAACACCAAAACTTAGGTAATCTTACTAGTTTTGAGAATGTATACAATCAAAAGATTTAAAATTTATGTGTGTTTGCTATAATTATTGAGTTTTGAATAATGCAACACCAAAACTTAGGTGGTTTTACTCATTTAAGGCATGTTTACAATCAAAATATTCAAACTTTATGTGTATATCCTATAATTTTTGAGTTTTAAATAATGCAACATGAAAACTTAGGTGGTTTTATGCATTTCAAGCATGTTTACAATCAAAATATTAAATCTTTATGTACGTTCCTTATACTTTGAGTTTTGAATAATGCAACACCAAAACCTAGATAGTTTTACTCATTTTGAGCATGTTTACAATTAAAATATTAAAATTTATTTGCATTTCCTATAATATTTGAGTTTTGAATAAAATAAAATCAAAACTTAGGCAGTTTAGGGATTAGGGTTTAGGGTTTACAATCAAAAGATTGAAAATTTATGCACATTTCCTATAATTCCTAAGTTTTGAATAATGTAACACCAAAATTTAGCTAGTTTTGATTATTTCAAGCATGTTTACAATGAAAGGATTCAAAATTTATCCATGTTTCCTATAATTTTTGAGTTTTAAATAATACAACACCAAAGCATAAGCAATTTTACTCGTTTTGAGCATGTTTACAATCAAAATATTCAAAATTTATGCACATTTACAAGAAATTTTTACTTTTGAATAATGAAACACCAACACTTATGAGTTTTCCGCATTTCAAGCATGTTTACAATCAAAAGATTCATACTTTATGCATGTTTTCTATATACTTTTTTGAATAATTCAACACAAAAAATTCGATGGTTCTACTTGTCTCGATCATATTTACAATAAAAATATTCAAACTTTATGCATGTTTCATATAATTTTTGAGTTTTAAATAATGCAACACCGAAACATAAGTGGTTTTACTCATTTTGAACATGTTTATAATGAAAAGGTTTTACTCATTTTGAGCATGTTTACAATCAAAAGATTCAAAATTTAAGCACCTTTCCCATAATTTTTTTGTTTTGAATAATGCAACATCAAAACCCAGGAAGTTTTTCTCATTTCGAGCATGTTTACAAATAAAAGATTAAAACTTTATGCACATTACCTATAATTTTTAAGTTTCAAATAATGCAACACTAAAACATAGGTGGTTTTACTCATTTTGAGAATGTTTACAATCAAAAGATTCAGTCTTTATATGTGTTTCTTATGTTATTTGAGTTTTGAATAATGCAACATAAAAATTCAGGCATTTATACTCATTTTGAGCATGCTTATAATCAAAAGATTAAAACTTTGTGTGTTTCCTATAATTTTTGAGTTTTGAATAATGCAACACTAAAATAGACACAATTTTACTCATTTCAAGCATCTTTACAATAAAAAGATTCAATCTTTATGCATGTTTCATATTATTTTTGAGTTTTGAAGAATGCAACAATAAAACTTGGTTGGTTGTACGTGTTTCAATCATGTTTACAATCAAAAGATTCAAACTTTATGTGCATTTCCTATATTTTTTTAGTTTTAAATAATGCAACACACAAAATTAGGTGGTTTTATTCATTTTGAGCATGTTTACATCAAATGATTCAAAATTTATGCACAATTGTTATAATTTTTGAGTTTTAAATAATGTAACAACAAAACTTAAGTAGTTTTACTCATTTTGAGCATTTTTAAAAATCAATAAATTGAAATTTTATACATGTTTCCAATAAATTCTGAGTTTTGAATAATGCAACACCTAACTTAGGTAGTTTTACTCATTTTGAGCATGTTTCCAATCAAAAGATTCAAACCTTATGCATGTCTCCTATAATTTTTTAGTTTTGAATAATGCAACACCAAAAGCTAATTAGTTTTACAAATTTTGAGCATATTTACAATCAAAAGATTTAAACCTGATGCACATTTCTTATAATTTTTGAGTTTTAAATAATGTAACACCAAAACTTACATGGTTTACTCATTTAGAACATGTTTACAATCAAAAGATTCAAACTTAATGAAAATTTCTTATAATTTTTTACTTTTGAATAATGCAACACCAAAATTTAAATGATTTTACTCATTTTGAGCACGTCTAAAATCAAAATATTCAAACTTTATGCACATTTCATATAAGTTTTGAGTTTTGAATAATGTAACACAAAAATTTAAGCCATTTTACTCATTTCGAGCATGTTTGCAATCAAAAGATCCAAACTTTATGCATGTTTCCTATAATTTTTTGAGTTTTCAATAATGTAACACAAAAGCATAATAAACTTTCCTCATTTAAAGCATGTTTACAATTAAAAAACTCAAATTTTATGTGTGTTTCCTATAATTTTTGAGTTTTGAATAATGCAATGATAAAATGTATGTGGTTTTACTCATTTCTAGCATGTTTACAATCAAATAATTCAATCTTTATATGTATTTCCTGTAATTTTTGAGGTTTGAATAATAACATACCAAAACTTAGGCAATTTTAGTCATTTTGAGAATGTTTACAATCAAAATATTCAAACTTTATACACATTTCCTATAATATTTGAGTTTTGAACAATTCAACACCAAAACTTAAGTGGTTTTACTCATTTTGAGCATATTTACAATCAAAAGATTCAAATTTTATGATTACTTAATATAATTTTTGAGTTTTAAATAATGCAAAACCAAAACTTAAGTGGTTTTACTCATTATGAGCATGTTTACAATAAAAAGATTCAAACTTTATATGAGTTTACTATAATTTTTTAGTGTTAAATAATGCAACATAAAAACTTTAGTGGTTTTACTCATTTTGAACATGTGTATAATCTAAAGATTCAAAATTTATGCAAATTTTATATAATTTGAGTCTTGAATAAGGTAAAACCAAAAATTAGGTGGTTTTACTCATTTCTTGCATGTTTACAATCAAAAAATTCAAACTTTATGCACATTTCTTATAATTTTTGAGTTTTTAATAATATAACACAAAAACTTAAGTGGTTTTACTCATTTGGAGTATGCTTACAATCAAAAGATTCAAACTTTATGTACATTTCCTTTAATTTTTGAATTTTTATTCATGCAACATGAAAACAAAACTGGTTTTACTCATTTTGAGCATGTTTACAATCAAAAGATTTGAACTTTGTGTGTGTTTTTGATAATTTTTATGTTTTGAATAATACAACACTGAAACTTAGTTGTTTTTACTCCTTTCAAGAATGTTTACAATCAAAAGGTTCAAACTTTATGTTGATTTCTTAAATTTTATGAGTTTTAAATAATGCAACATAAAAACTCAAGTAGTTTTACTCATTTTGAGCATGTTTACAATTTAAAGATTCAAACTTTATGTGTGTTTCCTATAATTTTTAGTTCTGAATAATGTAACGTCAAAACTTAGGTGGTTTTACACATTTCAAGCATGTTTACAATCAAAACATTTAAACTTAATGCACATTTTCTTTGATTTTTGAGATTTAAATAATGCAACACTAAAACTTAAGTGATTTTACTCATTTTGGGTAATTCAAAATGAAAATAATAAAATTTTATGCATGTTTCTTATATATTTTTAGTTTTAAATAATGCAACACAAAAACTTAAGTGGCTAGACCCATTTCCAGAATGTTTGAAATGAAATTATTCAAAATTTATGTGTGTTTCCTATAATTTTTGAGTTTTGAACATTGCAACACCAAAACTTAACTGGTTTTATGCATTTCAAACATTCTTGAAATCAAAAGATTCAAACTTTATGCATGTTTCTTATAATTTTTTAGATTTGAATAATTTAACACCAAAAATTACATGGTTTTACTAATTTTGAGCTTGTTTACAATCAAAATATTCGATATTTATAGTTTTTCCTATATTTTTTTAGTTTTAAATAAAGCAACACCAAAAGATAGGCAATTTTACTTTTTTTGAGCATGTTTAAAATAAAAATATTCAAAATTTATGCATATTTCTTATAATTTTTTATTTTTAAATAATGCAAAATCAAACATAAGCAGTTTTACTTATTTCATGGATGTTTACATTTAAAATATTCAAAGTTTTGAATAATAAAACACTAAAACGTTAGTGTTTTTACTTGTTTCATGCATGTTTACAATTTAAAATATTCAAAATTTATATGCATTTCCTATATTTTTTGAGTTTTGAATAATATGACTCCAAAAACTTAGGTGGTTCTACTCATCTCAATATTGCTTTGAATTAAAAGATTTAAACTTTGTCCATGTTTCCTATAATTTTTGAGTTTTAAATAATGCAACACAAAAACATAGGTGGTTTTACCTATTTGACCATGTTTTCAATCAAAATATTCAAACTTTATGCACTTTTCCTCTATTTTTTTAGTTTATTAGTAATGTAACATAAAAACTTAAATAGTTTTACTTATTTCAAGCATGCTCACAATCAAAAGATTCAAACTTTATGTGTATTTCTTATAAGTTTTGAGTTTTGAATAATGTAACACCAAAACTTAAGCAATTTTACTCATTTAGATCATGTTTACAATCAAATGTTTCAAAATTTATGAACATTTACTATATTATTTGAGTTTTTAATAATACAACACCAAAACTTAGTAGTTTTTCTCATTTAAAGCATGTTTAAGACCAAAATATTCAAGCTTTATGTCTATTTGCTATAATTTATGAGTTTTGAATAATGAAACATAGAAACTTAGTTGCTTTAACTCATTTCTAGCATGTTTACAATTAAAAGATTCATTCTTTATGTGCTATGCTAATAAATTTTGAGCTTTCAATAACGGAACACCAAAATGTAGGCAGTTTTACTCATTTTGAGCATGTTTACAATAAAAAGATTCAAACTTTATGTGTATCCTTTTATTTTTTAATTTTTAATAAAGCAACACCAAAACTCAGGCAATTTTACTCATTTTGAGCATGTTTACAATCAAAGATTCATACTATATGCATATTTCCTACATTTTTTTAGTTTTAAATAATTCAACACCAAAAATTATGTGGTTTTACTCATTTCTATCATGTTTATATTCAAAATATTTGAAACTTATATCTGTTTCCAATAATATTTTAGTTTTAAAGAATGAAACATCAAAACTTAAGTGGTTTTACTCATTTTGACAATGTCCACAATCAAAAGATTCAAAATATATGTGTGTTTTCAATAATTTTGTAGTTTTGAATAATGCAACATCAAAACATAGGTGATTTTACTAATCTTGACAATGTTCACAATAAAAAAAAATTGAACTTTATGCACTTTTCCTATCATTTTTGAGTTTTGAATTATGCAACACAAAATCTTAGGTGGTTTTAGTCATTTTGAGCATGTTTACAATCATAAGATTCAAACTTTATCCATGTTTACAATAATTTTTTAGTTTTAAATAATATAACACCAAAACATAGGTTATTTTACTCATTTTGAGCAAGCTTACAAATAAAAGAGTCAAACTTTATGCATATTTCCTATAACTATTGAGTTTGGAACAATACAACATCAAAAATTAAGCACTTTTACTTGTTTTGGGAATGTTTACAATTTAAAGAATCAAACTTTATTCGTGATTCCTATAATTTTCTAGTTTTTAATAATCCAACACCAAAACATAAGTGGTTTTACTCATTTCAAGCATGTTTAGAATCAAAAGATTGAAACTTTAAGCATGTTTCCTTTTTATTTGAGTTTTGAATAATGGAACACAAAAAATTAGGTAGTTTTACTCATTTTGAGCATGTTTACAATAGAAATATCCAAATTTATTCATGTTTCCTATATTATTTTAGTTTTGATTAATGCAACACTAAAATTTAGGTAGTTTACAATCAAAATATTCAAATTTTATGTGCATTTTCTCTAATTTTTTAGTTTAAAATAATGTAACACAAAAAATTACATAGTTTTATTCATTTTGATCATGTTTACGATCAGAATATTCAAACTCTATATGCATTTCATATAGTTTTTGAGTTTTGACTAATGTAACGCTAAAACTTAGGTGGTTGCAAGTGGTTTTACTCATTTTAAGCATGTTTACAATAAAAATATTCAAATTTTAAACACTTTCCATATAATTTTTGAGTTTTGAATAATTCAAAACCAAAACATAGGTGGTTTAACTTGTTTCGAGTATGTTTACAATCAAAAAATTCAAACTTTATGTGTGCTTCCACTAAATTTTGAGTATTGAATAATGCAAAACTAAAACTTAGATTGTTTTACTTGTTTCGATCATCTTTACAATTAAAAGATTTAAAATTTGTGTGTGTTTCCTATAATTTTTGAGTTTTGCATAAGGTAACACTAAAACCTATTTGGTATTACTCATTTCAAGCATGTTTACAATCAAAAGATTCAAACTTTATGTGCATTTCCTATAATTTTTTAGTTTTAAATAATGGAACACCAAAAATTAGGTGGTTTTACTCATTTTGCACATGTTTATAGTCAAAATATTACAACTTTTTCACATTTCCTATAATTCTTGAGTTTTAAATAATGCAACACAAATCTTAGGTAGTTTTTCTCATTTTGAGCATGTTTACAATCAAAAGATTCAAACTTTATGCATGTTTTCTATAATTTTTGAGTTTTGAATAATGTAACACCAAAACTTAAGTCATTTTACTTATTTCAAGCACATTTACAATCAAAAGATCAAAACTTTATGTACATTTCCTAGATTATTTGAGTTTTGAAAAATACAACACTAAAATTTACATAGTTTTACTCATTTCAAGCATGTTTACAATCAAAAGATTCAAAATTTATGTGCATTTCTGATGTTTTTTAAGTTTTGAATAATGCCACACCAAAACTTAGGTGGCTTTATTCACTTTTACTCATTTTGTTCATGTTTAAAATCAAAAAAGATTCAAACTTTATACAATTTACCTATAATTTTTGAGTTTAGAATAATGCAACACCAAAATTTAGGTTGTTTAACTTGTTTTAAGTGTGTTGTTTACAATCAAAATATTTAAACTTTATGCATGTTTCATATAATATTTTAGTGTTGAATAATGCAACACTTAAAATTAGGTGGTTTTACTCATTTCGAGCACGCTTAAAATCAAAAGATTCATATTTTATGGGCATTTCCTATAATTTTTGAGATTTTAGTAATGAAACACCAAAACATAGGAAGTATTACTCCTTTCAAACATGTTTACAATAAAAATTCTCAAATTTTATATGCATTTCCTATAATTTTTCAGTTTTGAATAATGTAACACCAAAACATAGGTGGTTTTACTCATTTTGAGCATGTTTACAATCAAAAGATTCAAACTTTGTGTGTTTCCTATAATTTTTGAGTTTTGAAGAATGCAACACCAAAACTTAGGTGGCTTTCCTTATTTTGAGAATGTTTACAATCAAAAGATTCAAACTTTATTCATGGTTTCTATAATTTTTGAGTTTTGAACAATTCAACACAAAAACTTAGGTAGTTTTGCTGATTTTGAGCACATTTATAATTAGAAGATCAAAACTTTATTTGTGTTTCCTATATTATTTGAGTTTTGAATAATGTAACATCAAAATTTAGGTAGTTTTACTCATCTCAAGCATGTTTAAAATCAAAAGATTCAAAATTTATGTGTTTTTCTTATAATTTTGAGTATTAAATAATATAATAGCAAAACATAGGCGGTTTTACTCATGTCAAGTATGTTTACAATCAAAACATTCAAACTTTATGCACAATTCCTTTAATTTAGAGTTTTGAATAATACAACAACAAAACTTAGGTGGTTTTAGGTGCTTTTACTCATCTTAAGCATTTTTACAATCAAAAAATTTAAACTTTATACACTTTTCCTATAATTTTTGAGTTTTTAATAATGCAACACCAAAACTTAGGTGGTTTAACTAGTTTTGAGTATTTTTACAATCAAAAATTCAAACTTTATGCATATTTCCTATCATTCTAGAGTTTTGAATAATGCAACACAAAAACTTAGCCAGTTTTGCTCATTTTGAGAATGTTTACAATGAAAAGATTCAAACTTTATACATGTTTTGTATAGTGTTTCAGTTCTAAATAATCAGACACTAAAACTTAGGTAGTATTACTCGTTTCAAGCATGTTTACAAATATAAGATTCAAACTTTATGTGTATTTCGTATAATTTTTAAGTTTTGAATAATGCAACACCCAAATTTAAGTGGGTTTGCTCATTTTGAGTATGTTTACAATCAAAAGATTCAAGCTTTATGCATGTTTCCTATAATTTTTGAGTTTTGAATAATGCAACACCAAAACTTAGGCAATTTTACTTGATTCAAGCATGTTTACAATTAAAATATTAAAATTTTATGTGTGTTTCCTATCATTTTTGAGTTTTGAATATGCAAAAACAAAACTTAGGCAATTTTACTCATTTTAAGCATTTTTACAATCAAAAAATTAAAACTTTCTATACATTTCCTATAATTTTTTAGTTTTGAATAATGCAACACCAAAACATAAGTGAGTTTACTCATTTTGAGCATGTTTACAATCAAAAGATTCAAAATGTAAACACTTTTCTTATAATTGTTAAGGTTTAAATAATGTAACACCCAAACTTAGGTGGATTTACTCATTTTGATCATGTTTACAATAAAAAGACTCAAACTTTTATAGAATTTTGATGTATATTTCCTAGAATTTTTATTTTTGAATAATGCAACACTGAAAGTTAGGTAGTTCTGCTCATTTTGAGTATGTTTACAATCAAAATATTCAAACTTTATGTGCACTTCCTATATTTTTTTAGTTTTGAATAATGTAACATCAAAACATAGGAGGTTGTACTCATTCTGAGCATGTTTACAGTCAAAATATTCAAACTTTATGCATGATTCCTATAATTTTTGAGTTTTGAATAATGTAACACCAAAATCTAGACAATTTTACTCATTTTGAACATGTTTAAAATCAAAAGATTCAAACTTTATGTTTTTTCTATAATTTTTGTGTTTTGAATAATGCATCACCAAAACTTTGGCAATTCTACTTGTTTCGTGCATGTTTCCAATCAAAAGATTCAAACTTTATGTTCATTTCCTATAATTTTTGAGGTTTGAATAATGCAACACCCATACTTAAGTGGTTTTTCTCATTTCGATCATGTTTACAATCAAAATAATCAAACTTTATGTACATTTCCTATAAATTTTGAGTTTTGAATAATGCAACACCAAAACTTAAGTGATTTTGCTTATTTCAAGCATGTTTATGATAAAAAGATTCAAAATTTATTCACATTGCCCATATATTTAAGATTTTAATACTGCAACACCAAATCCTAAGTGGTTTTACTCATTTTGAGCACGTTTACAATCAAAAGATTAAAATTTTATTCATGTTTCTAATAATTTTTAAGTTTTGAATAATGCAACACCAAAAATTTGGTGATTTTATTCATTTTAAGCATGTTTACAGTCAAAATATTCAATCCTTATGCATGTTTCCTATAATTTTTTAGTTTTGAATAATGAAACACCAAAACATAGGCAATTTTACTTGTTTTGTGCATGTTTACAATTAAAAGATTCAAACTTTATGCACATTCTCTAGCATTTTTATTTTTTAAATAATGCAACACCAATATTCAGGCGGTTTTACTCATTTCAAGCCTGTTTAGAATCAAATATTCAAACTTTGTGCATGTTTCTTATAATTTTTATGTTTTGAGTAATGCAACACTAAAATATATGTAGTTTTTCTCATTTTGAGCATGTTTTCAATTAAAAGATTTAAACATTATACATGTTTCCTATTATTTTTTAGTTTTTAATAATGCAACACCAAAACTTATGACGTTTTACTTGTTTCCAGTATGTTTACAATGAAAATATTCAAAATCTATATGTATTTCTTATAATTTTTGAGTTTTTAACAATGAAACATCAAAACTTAAGGAGTTTTACTTATTTCGAGCATATTTACATTTAAAAGATTCAAACATTTTTGTGCATTTTTCTTTATATTTTGAGTTTTGAATAATGCAACACCAAAACATAAACACTTTTACTTGTTTCAAGCATGTTTACAATCAAAAGATTTAAACTTTATGCATGTTTCCAATAATTTTTTAGTTTTGAATAATGCAACACCAAAACTTATGCAGTTTTACTCAGTTTGATCATGTTTACAATCAAAAGATTCAAATTTTATTCATATTTCCTATAATTTTAAATTTTTGAATAATGCAAGACCAAAACTTAAGTGGTTTACTCACTTCTGGAATGTTTACCATCAAAATATTTAAAATTTATGTGAATTTCCTATAATTTTTTAGTTTTATATTATAAAACAATAAAACTTACGTTGGTTTTACTCATTTTGAGCATGCTTACAATCAAAAGATTCAAACTTTATGTGCATTTCTTATAATTTTTAAGTTTTGTATAATGTAACATCAAAACATATGTAGTTTTACTCATTTTGAGGATTTTTCCAATGAAAAGATATAAACTTTATTAATATTTCCTATAATTTTTTAGTTTTCAATAATCCAAATCCAAAACATACGTAGTTTTACTCATTTTAAGCATGTTTACAATCAAAAGATTCAAACATTATGCATGTTGCTTATAATTTTTGAGTTTTGAATAATGTAACACCAAAACTTAGGTAGTTTTACTCATTTAATCACGTCTACAGTCAAAAGATTTAAAATTTATGTGCATTTCTTATAATTTTTCAGTTTTGAATAATACAACACCAAAACTAAAGTAGTTTTACTAGTTTCAAGCATGTTTATGTTTAATAGATTCAAACTTTATGCACATTTCCTATAATGTTTGAGTTTTGAATAATGAAACACAAAACATAGGTGGTTTTACTCATTTTGAGCTTGTTTACAATCAAAAGATTTTAAAATTTATCCACGTTTACTATAATTTTTGAGTTTTCAATAATGCAACACCAAAACTTATGTGGTTTTACTCATTTCTAGCATGTTTATAATCAAAAGATTCAAAATTTATGTGTATTTCCTATAATTTTTGAGTTTTGAATAATACAACACCAAAACCTAGGAGGTTTTACTTGTTTTGAGCATGTTTACAATTAAAAGATTCAAACTTTTTATGTGGTTCCTATAATTTTTGAGTTTTAAATAATGTAACACCAAAACATAGGTGAATTTACTCATTTCGAGCATGTTTACAATCAAGAGATTCAAAATTTATGCCTATTTCCTATAATTTATGAGTTTTGAATAATGCAACACCAAAACTTAGGTGGTTTTACTCATTTTGCACATGTTTACAATCAAATAATTCAATCTTTATATGTGTTTCCTATATTTTTTTAGTTTTGAATAATGCAACACTAAAACTTAGGCAGTTTTTCTCGTTTAGAGCATGTTTACAATCAAAAGATTCAAACTTTATACACATTTCCTATAATTTTTGAGTTTTGAATAATGCAACACCAAAAACTAGGTTCTTTTACTCATTTATAGCATGTTTACAATCACAAGATTCAAACTTTATGCGTATTTGTTATAGATTTTGAGTTTTGAGTGATGCAACACCAAAACTTTGGGAATTTTACTTGTTTGAAGCATGTTTATAGTCAAAAGATTCAAAGTTTATGTTTGTTTCCTATCATTTTTTAGTTTTGAATATGCAACACCAAAACTTAAGCAATTTTACTCATTTTGAGAATGTTTACAATCAAAAGATTTAAAATTTGTGTGCATTTCATATAATTTTTGAGTTTTAAATAATGTAATACAAAAAACATAGGAGGGTTTACTCATTTTGTGCATTTTTAAAATTGAAATATTTAAACTTTATGTGCATTTCATATAATTTTTGAGTTTTAAATAATGCAACATCAAAACATAGACATTTGTACTCATTTTGAGCATGTTTACAATCAAAAGATTTAAAATTTATGAATATTTAATATAATTTTTGAGTTTTGAATAATGCAAAACCAAAACTTAGGTGGTTTAACTTGTTTGTAGTATGTTTACAATCAAAAGATTCAATCTTTATGTGTGTTTCCAATAATTTTAGACTTTTAAATAATGCAACATTAAAATCTAATTAGTTTTACTCATTTTGAGCATGTTCACAATCAAAAGATTCAAACTTTATATGTGTTTCCTATAATGTTTATGTTTTGAATAATGTAACACCAAAACTTAGGTGGTTTTACTCATTTTGAGCATATTTACAATCAAAAGATTAAAACTTTATTCACATTTCTTATAATTTTTTAGTTTTAAATAATGCGACACAAAACTTAGGTTATTTTACCCATTTTAAGCATGTTTACAATCAAAATATTCAAACTTTATGTGTGTTTCCTATAGTTTTTGAATTTTGAACAATTCAAGATCAAAACTTAGGTAGTTTTCCTTGTTTTGAGCATGTTAAAAATCAAAAGATTCAAAATTTATGCATGTTTTCTATAATTTTTGAGTTTTGAATAATGCAACACCAAAATTTAGGTGTTTTTTCTAATTTTGAGCATGTTTACAATCAAAAGTTCCAAACTTTATGCATGTTTTCTATATTATTTGAGTTTTAAATAATGTAACACCAAAATTTAGGTAGTTTTACCCATTTCAAATATGTTTAAAATTAAAAGATTCAAAATTTATTTGTTTTTCCTAAATTTTTTGAGTTTTAAATAATGCAACACCAAAACTTAAGTAGTTTACAATCAAAATATTCAAACGTTATGTGTTTTCTCTAATTTTTGAGTTTTGAATAATGTAACACAAAAACTCAAGTGGTTTTACTCATTTTGAGCATGTTTAAAATCAAAAGATTAAAACTTTTTGCACATTTCATATAATTTTTGAGTTTTAAATAATACAACACAAAAGCACAAGTGGTTTTAAGTACTTTTACTCATTTTAAGCATGTTTACAATAAAAAGATTCAATCTTTATACACTTTTCCTATAATTTTTGAGTTTTCAATAATACAACACCAAAACATATACGTTTTAACTTGTTTCAAGTATGTTTACAATCATGACATTCAAAATTTATGCATGTTTCCTATAATATTTAAGTTTTGAATTGTAACACCAAAATTTAGTCTATTTTGCTCTTTTTGAGCATGTTTACAATGAAAAGATTCAAGCTTTATGCATGTTCCCTATAAATTTTTAGTTTTGAATAATACAACACCAAAACTTAGGTAGTATTAGTCATTTCAAGCATGTTTACAATCAAAAGATTCAAAGTTTATGTACATTTCCTATAATTGTTTATTTCTGAATAATACCACACTAGAACTTAGGTGGTTTTACTCATTTTGAGCATATTTACAATCAAAAGATTTAAACTTTATGCACATTTCCTATAATTTTTTAGTTTTAAATAATGAAACATAAAACTTATGTGGTTTTACTTGTTTTGAGCATGTTTGCAATTAAAAGATTCAAACTTTATGTGCATTTCCTATAATTTATGAGTTTTGAATAATACAAAACCAAAACATAGGTAGTTTACTCATTTTGAGTATGTTTACAAACAAAACATTTAGAATTTATGTGTGTTGCCTATAATTGTTGAGTTTTGAATAATGTAACACCAAAATTTAGGTAGTTTTAGGCATTTTCAATATGTTTACAATCAAAATATTCAAACAATATGTACATTTCCAATAACTTTTGAGTTTTTAATAATGCAACACCAAAGCTTAAGTGGTTTTTCTCATTTAGAGCATGTTTACAGTCAAAAGATTCAAACATTATGCATGTTTCCTATCATTTTTGAATTTCAATAATGCAACACCAAAAACAATGTTATTTTACTCAATTTGAGCATGTTTACAATCAAGAGATTCAAACTTTATGCATATTTTTTATAATTTTTGAGTTTTGAATAATGCGACACTAAAACTTTTTGCAATTTTACTATTTTCAATCATGTTTACAATTAAAAGATTCAAACATTATGTGTTTTTCTTATTATTTTTGAGTTTTGAGTGTGCAAAACCAAAACATAGGTGGTTTTACTTGTTTCAAGCATATTTATAATCAAAATATTAAAACTTTATGCACATTTCCTATATTTTTTGAGTTTTGAATAATGTAACACCAAAATCTAGGTGGGTTTACTAATTTTGAGCATGTTTACAACAATCAAAATTTATACATTTTTCCTATAGTTTTTGAGTTTTTAATAACGCAACAACAAAACATAGGTGGTTTTAATCATTTTGAGGATGTTTAAAATCAAAAGACTCAAACTTTATGCACATTTCATAGAATTTTTTACTTTTGAATAATGCAACACCAAAACACAGGTGGTTTTACTATTTTAAGCATGTTTGCCATAAAAGTATTCAAACTTCATGTGCAGTTCTTATAATTTTTGAGTTTTAAATAATACAACACCAACACTTAGGTGGTTGTACTCATTTTGAGCATGTTTAGAATCAAAAGATTCAAAATTCATGCATGTTTCTTATAATTTTTGAGTTTTGAATAATACAACACCAAAACCTAGCGGTTTTACTCATTTTGAGCATGTTTATCAAAAGATTCAAACTCTCTGTGCATTTTCTATAATTTTTGTGTTTTGAATAATGCAACACTAAAACTCTGGTAGTTTTACTTGTTTCAAGCATGTTTACAATTAAAATATTCAAATTTTAAGTGTGTTTCCTATAATTTTTGAGTTTTGAATAATGCAACATCAATCCTAAGTTGGTTTTACTCAATTTGATCATGTCTAGAATTAAAATATTTAAAATGTTTGCACTTTCCTATATTTTTTGAGTTTTGAATAATGCAATGCCAAAACTTAGGTTATTTAGCTCATTTTAAGCATGTTTATAATCAAAAGATTCAAAATTTATTCATGCTATCAATAATTTTTGAGTTTGAAGAATGCAACACCAAAACTTAGGTGGTTTTACTCATTTTGTGCATGTTTAAAATCAAAATATTTTAAATTTATGCATGTTTCCAGCAACATTTGAGTTTTAAAAAATGTAACACTAAAACATAGGTGATTTTACTCATTTTGAACATGTTTAAAATCAAAAGATTCAATCTTTATGCATGTTTCCTAGAATTTTTGAGTTTTGAATAATGCAACACCAAAACTTAAGCAGTCTTACTCATTTTGAGCATGCTTACAATCAAAAGATTTTAAATTTATGCACATTTCCTATAATTTTTTATTTTTAAATAATGCAATGCTAAAACATAGGTAGGTATCCTCATTTTGAGAATGTTCATAGTCAAAATATTCCAAAATGATGTGGGTTTCATATAATTTTTGAGTTTTGAATAATGCAACACTAAAATCTAGGTGATTTCACTTGTTTCAAGCATGTTTAAAATCAAAACATTCAAAATTTATGTGTATTTCCTAGAATTGTATGTTTTGAATAATCTAACACCAAAACTTAGGTGGTTTTACTCATTTCAAGCATGTTTAGAATAAAAACCTTTAAACTTTATGCATGTTTTCTATAATTTTTGAGTTTTGAATAATGCAACACCAAAACTTATGCAATTTTACTTATTTTGAGTATGTTTACAATCAAAAGATTTAAAATTTATATGTGTTTCTTATAAATTTTGAGTTTTAAATAATGTAAAATGAAAAGTTAGGTAGTTTTACTTGTTTCAAGAATGTTTACATTCAAAAAATTCAAATTTTATTTGTATTTTCCTATAATTTTTGATTTTTGAATAATGTAACACCAAAATATTGGCACTTTTACTTGTTTTGAGAATATTTACAATCAAAAGATTCAAACATTATGTGTGTTTCAAAATAATTTTTGAGTTTTGAATAATGCAACACCAAAACTTATGTAGTTCTATTCAGTTCAAGCATGTTTACATTCAAAAGATTTAAACCTTATGTGTGTTTCCTACACTTTTTTATTTTTGAATAATGTAACACCAAAACTTATGTGGTTTTACTCATTTTAATAATGTTTACAATCCAAAGAATAAAACTTTATGTGCATTTCCTATAATTTTTGAGTTTTGAATAATAAAACACCAAAACATAGGTAGTTTTACACATTTTGAGCATGTTTACAATCAAAAGATATAAACTTTATTTACATTTCTTTTCATTTTTGTGTTTTGAATAATACAACACCAAAACTAAGGTAGTTTTGCTCATTTTGAGGATGTTTCCAATCAAATGATTCAAACTTTTTGCATGTTTCCTATAATTTTTTATTTTTGAATAATGCAACACCAAAACTTAGGTAGTTTTTCTTGTTTTAAGCATGTTTACAATCAAAAGATTCAAACTTTATGCACAATTCCTATAATTTTTGAGTTTTGAATAATACAATATCAAAACTTATGAAGTTTTACTCATTTTGATCATATTTACAATCAAAAGATTTAAACTATATGAACATTTCCTATAATTTTTGAGTTTGAATAATGTGACACCAAAACATAGATAGTTTTCCTAGCTTCAAGCATGTTTACAATTAATAGATTCAATGTTTATCCATATTTCCTATAATTTTTATGTTTAGAATAATGAAACACCAAAGCTTAGATGGATTTACTAATTTTGAGCATGTTTACAATCAAAAGATTCAAAATTTGTGTATTTCCTATAAATTTTTAGTTTTGAATAATGCAACACAAAAATCTAGGTAGTTCTAGTCATTTCAAGGATGTTTATAATCAAAAAATTCAATCTTTGTATTTGTTTCCTATAACTTTTTAGTTTTTAATAAGGCAAAACCAAACCTTAGCTTATTTTTCTCATTTAGAGCATGTTTGAAATCAAAAAATTCAAACTTTATACACATTTCTTATAATTTTTGGGTTTTGAAAAAAACTAGGTTGCTTTACTTATTTTGAGCATGTTTACAATCAAAAGATTCAAACTTTATGTTTGTCTCCTATAATTTTTGAGTTTTGAATAATGAAAAATCAAAACATAGGTAGTTTTACTCATTTTGAGCATGTTTACAATCAAAATATTCCACCTTTATTTGTGTTTCCTATGATTTTTGAGTTTTGAATAATGCAACACCAATGCTTAGGTAGTTTGACTCATTTTCAGCATGTTTACAATCAAAGATTCAAAATTTATGCACATTTCATATAATTTTTTAGTTTTAAATAATGCAACACTAAAACTTATGTAGTTTTACTCATTTCCAGCATGTTTACATTCAATAGATTCAAACTTTATATGCGTTTCCAATAATTTTCTAGTTAAATTGAGTGGTGCAACATCAAAGGTTATGTGGTTTTACTCATTTTAACAATGTTCATAATCAAAAGATTCAAAATTTATGCACATTTCCAATAATATTTTAGTTTTTAATGATGAAACATTAAAACTTAGGAAATTTTACTCATTTTGACAATATTTACAATCAAAAGATTCAAATTTTATGTTTCTTTCAAATAATTTTTTGGTATTGAATTATGTAACACAAAAATTTAGTCAGTTTTACTAATTTGGAGCATGTTTACAATCAAAATATTCAAACTTTATCCATGTTTCTAATAATTTTTTAGTTTTAAATAATGTAACACTAAAACTTAGGCAATTTTCCTCATTTTGAGCACGTTTACAATCAAAAGATTAAAACTTTATTCGTGTTTACTATAATTTTTGAGTTTTGAATAATGTAACACCAAAACTTAGGTGGTTTTACTCATTTCAAGCATGTTTACTATCAAAATATTCAAACTTGATGTGCATTCCCAATAATTTTTTAGTTCTAAATAATGCAACACCAAAATGTAGGCAACTTTACACATATGGAGCATGATTACAATAAAAAAATTCAAACTTTATGCATGTTTCCTATAATTTTTTGAGTTTTTATTAATGAAACATAAAAACATAGGTGTTTTACTCATTTCGACCATGTTTACAATCAAAATATTTAAAATTTATGCATGTTTCCTATAATTTTTCAATTTTGAGTAATGAAACTCCAAAACTTAGGTAGTTTTACTCATTTCGAGCATGTTTATAATCAAAAGATTCAAACATTATTTTTGTTTCCAATAATTTTTGAGTTTTGAATAATACAACACCAAAACTTAGGCAATTTTACTCATTTAGAGCATGTTAACAATCAAAAGATTCAAACTTTATGCATGTTTGCTATAATTATTGAGTTTTGAATAATGCAACAATAAAACATAGGTGGTTTTACTCATTTAAAGCATGTTTATAGTCAAAATATTCAAACTTTATGTGGATTTCCTATAAATTTTTAGGTTTGAATAATGCAACAACAAAACTTTGGTGATTTTAATCATTTCAATCATCTTTACTCATTTCAATTATAATTTTTTAGTTTTGAATAATGTAACATAAAAACTTAGGTGGTTTTATACATTTTGTACATGTTTACAATCAAAGATTCTGACTATATGTGTGTTCCTTATAATTTGAGTTTTGAATAATGCAACACCAAAACATAGATGGTTTTATTTATTTTGATCATGTTTACAATCAAAAAATTCAAATTTTTTATGCATTTCCTATAATATTTGAGTTTTGAATTAAAACAAATCAAAACTTAGGTAGTTTTACTCATTTCAAACATGTTTACATTTAAAAGATATAAACTTTATCCAAATTTCCTATAATTTTTGTGTTTTTAATAATGCAACACTAAAATTTAGCTAGGATTGCTCATTTTGAGCATGTTTACAATGAAAATATTTAATCTTTATGCATGTTTCCTACTTTTTTTTAGTTTTGAATAATACAACACCAAAACATAGGTGGTTTTACTCATTTAAAGCATGTTTAAAATCAAAAGATTTAAACTTTATGCACATTTCAAATAATTTTTTACTTTTGAATATTGAAACACCAACACTTAGGTAGTTTTACTCATTTTGAGCATGTTTACTATCAAAAGATTCAAACTCTATGCATGTTTTCTACATTTTTATGTTTTAAATAATGTAACATAAAAACATAGGTGATTTTACTTGGTTTGATCATGTTTACAATCAAAATATTCCAACATTTTATGTGTGTTTCATATGGTTTTTGAGTTTTGAATATTACAACACTAAAACTTAAGTGGTTTTACTCATTTTGAGCATGTTTACAATCAAAAGATTAAAACTTTATGTGTATCTCCTACAATATTTGATTTTTGAATGATGAAACACCAAAACTTAGGTGATTTTAGTTGTTTTAAACATGTTTACAATCAAAAGATTCAACGTTTATGTGCATTTCCTATAATTTTTGAGTTTTGAAAAATGCAACACCAAAAGATTCAAACTTTATACATGAAAATTCAACACTATAACGTAGGTTGTTTTACTCATTTTGAGCATGTTTACAATAAAAAGTTTCAAAATTTATGCACATTTCATATAAATTTGGTGTTTTCAAAAATGCAACACTAAAACTTAGGCATCTTTACTCATTCTGTGCATGTTTACAATTAAAAGATTCAATCTTTTTATGTGTTTCCTATATTTTTTGAGTTTTAAATAATGCAACACCAAAATTTAAGAGGTTTTAATCATTTTGAGAATATTTACAATAAAAATATTCAAAATTTATGTGTTTCTTATAATTTTTGAGTTTTGAATAATGCAACATTGAAACCTAATGTAGTTTTAATCATTTTGAACATGTTTACAATCAAAAGATTCAAATTTTATGCACATTTTCTATAGTTTTTAAGTTTTGAATAATGCAACACCAAAACATAGACAATTTTACTCATTTTGACCATGTTTACAATCAATAAATTAAAACTTTTTGTGTGTTTCATACAATTTTTGAGTTCTGAATGATGTAACACCAAAACATATCTATGTTTACAATGAAAAGATATAAATTTTATGTGCATTTCTTATAATTTTGGAGTTTTGAATAATGTAACACCAAAACTTAGGAAATTTTACACATTTTTAGCATGTTTACAGTCAAAATATTCAAGATTTATATGCATTTCTTATATTATTTCACTTTTGAATAATACAACACAAAAATTTAGGCATTTTTACTCATTTCAAGCATGTTTGAAATCAAAAGACTCAAAATTTATGCACATTTCATATAATTTTAAAGTTTTGAATAATGCAACACCAAAACTTAAGTGGTTTTACTTGGTTCGAGCATGTCTAGAATCAAAAGATTCAAACTTTATGCATGTTTCCTATAATTTTAGAGTTTTGAAAAATGCAACACTAAAACTTAGTTGGTTTTACACGTTTCAAGAATGTTTAGAATCAAAAGATTCAAACCTTATGTGTGTTTCCTATATTTTTTTATTTTTTAATAATACAACAGCAAAACATATGCATTTTTACTCATTCTGAGCATGTTTACAATCAAAAGATTAAAACTTTATGTACATTTATTACAATTTTTGAGTTTTGAATAATGCAATCCATAACCTAAGCAATTTTACTCATTTTGAGAATTTTTAAAATCAAAACACTCAAATTTTATATGTGCTTCCTATAATTTTTGAGTTTTGAATAATTCAACACCAAAACATAGGTAGTTTTACTCATTTCAAGCATGTTTAAAATCAAAACATTCAAACCTTATGCATGTTTCCTATACCTTTTTAGTTTTGAATAATGCAACACCAAAACTTAGTGAGTTTTATCATTTTAAGCATATCTACAATCAAAAGATTCAAACTTTATGTGCATTTGTTATAATTTTTGAGTTTTGAATAATGATACACAAAAACATAGATGGTTTTACTTGTTTTGAGCATGTTTACAATCAAAACATTCAAACTTTATGCATATTTGCAATAATTTTTTTTTGAATAATGCAACACCAAAATTTAAGCTATTTTACTCATTTTGAGCATGTTTACAATGAAAATATTCAAATTTTATCCATGTTTCCTAATTTTTATGTTTTAAATAATGTAACACCGAAATTAAGTAATTTTCTTTGTTTCAAGCATGTTAACAATTAAAAGATTCAAACTTTATGTTCATTTCCTATAATTTTTGAGTTTTGAATAATGAAATGCTAAAACATAGGTAGTTTTACTAATTTTAAGCAAGTTTACAATCAAAAGATTCAATTTTTATATGCATTTCATATAATTTTTGAGGTTTGAATAATGAAACACCAAAACTTAGGCAATTTTACTCATTTTGACCATCTTTACAATACAATGATTCAAACTTTATGCATGTTTCCTATAATTTTTGAGTTTTGCAATAATGTAACACTAAAACTAAGGTGGGTTTACTCATTTCAAGCATGTTTACAATAAAAAGATTCAAAATTTATGCATGTTTCCTATAATTTTTGAGTTTTGAACAATACAACACCAAAACTCAAGTAGTTTTACTCATTTTGAGCATGTTTACAATCAAAATATTCAAACTTTATGCATGTTTCCTATAATTTTTGAGTTTTAAATAATGCAAAACCAAAAATTAAGTGATTTTACTCATCACGATCATCTTTACAATCAAAAGGTTCAAAATTTATACGATTTTACTATAATGTTTTATCGTTAAATAATGCAACACTAAAACTTAAGTAGTTTACTCATTTTAAACATATGTACAATCATCAGATTCAAACTTTATGCACATTTCCTATAATTTTTTAGTCTTGAATAATGTAACACCAAAACATAGGTGGGTTTACTCATTTTTAGCATGTTTACAATCAAAAGATTCAAAATTTATTCAGATTTCTTATAATTTTGAGTTTTTAATAATGTAACCCAAAAACGTAAGCATTTTTACTCATTTCAAGCATGTTTACAATCAAAAGATTCAAACTTTATGCATCTTTCCTTTATTTTTTCCATTTTAATTAATGTAACACAAAAATTGAAGTGGTTTTACTCATTTTTAACATGTTTACAATCAAAAGTTTCAAAATTTGTGTGTGTTTCCTATAATTTTAATGTTTGGAATAGTGTAATGATGAAACTTAGGTGTTTTTACTCCATTGGAGCATGTTTACAATCAAAAGATTCAAACTTTATGTGGATTTCATATATATATATATATTTTTTGAATAATGCAACACAAAAACTTAGGTAGTTTTACTTGTTTTGAGTAGGTTCACAATTAAAATATTCAAACTTTTTGAGATTTGTATAATTCAATCCCAAAACTTAGGTAGTTTTACTCATTTTGAACATGTTTACAATCAAAAGATTCAAACTTTATGCTTGTTTTTTTATAATTTTTGAGTGTTTCATGATGTAACACCAAAACTTGATCACATTTATAATCAAAATATAAAAAATTTATGCATGGTTTCTATATTATTTTAGTTTTGAATAATGCAACACAAAAATTTAGGTAATTTTACTCATTTCAAGTGTGTTTAAAATTAAAAGATTCAAACTTTATGTGTTTTTCCTATATTTTTTGAGTTTTAAATAATGCAACACCAAAACATAGGAAGTCTACAATAAAAATATTTAAACTTTATTTGCATTTTCTCCAATTTTTGAGTTTTGAATAATGCAACATAAAAACATAGGAAATTTTACTCATTTCGAGCATGTTTAGAATCAAAATATTAAAACTTTGTGCACATTTAGTATAATTATTGATTTTTTAATAATACAACACCAAAACATAAGTAGTTTTAGGTACTTTTTCTCATTTTGAGCATGTTTACAATAAAAAGATTCAAACTTTATACACTTTTCTTATAATTTTTGAGTTTTCAATAATGTAACACCAAAACATAGGTGGTTTAACTTGTTTCGAGTATGTCTATAATCAAGACATTCAAACTTTATGTGTGTTTTCTATAATTTTTGAGTTTGAATAATGCAACCCCAAAATTTAGCTAGTTTTGCTCCTTTTGAACATGTTTATAATGAAAAGATTCAAACTTTATGCATGTTTCCTATAATTTTTTAGTTTTGAATAATGCAACACCAAAACTAAGATAACATTATTCATTTCAAGCATGTTTACAATCAAAATATTTAAACTTTATGTGTATTTCTTATAATTTTTGAGTTTTGAATAATGCAATACCAAAACATAGGTGGTTTTACTCATTTTGAGCATGTTTACAATCAAAAGATTCAAACTTTATGCACATTCCCTATAATTTTTTATTTATAAATAATTAAACATAAAACATCAGTGGTTTTACTCATTTTGATTGTGTTTACAATCAAAAGATTAAAACTTTATATGTTTTTTGTATAATTTTTGAGTTTTGAATAATTGAGCACTAAAGCTTCAGTAGTTTTACTCATTTTAAGAATGTTTAAAATCAAAAGATTTAAACTTTATGCCTGTTTCCTATAATTTTTGTGTTTTAAATAATGTAACACCAAAACATAGGTGGTTTTAGTTGTTTTGATCATGTTTATAATAAAAAGATTCAAACTTTATGCATGTTCCAAAAAAAATTGTGTTTTGAATATTGAAACACCAAAGCCTAGGTGGGTTTTCCCATTTAGAGCATGTTTACAATTAAAAGATTCAAATTGTTGGTTATAATGGTAATAGTGTAAATAAGAGTAAAGTTTTTAGAGGCAAACCCAAGGAAGGAAACAAAGTGTTAAGTTTGGATTCAGAGAAATTGGGTAATGATAAAGACTGAAAGTTAGTAAGAAATAGAAAAAAGATCATCGCATTCTTAGGTGTCCACCCAAGATTGTTAATTATCTTCGCATATATTAGAAGGATGAGCTAATTAATTATGGGTATTCCGTTTGATTTAGTTCTTACATTGAGGAAATCTAAATATTCTCTGATCTCGTTGTCAAAAAGTTGGCTTTATGTCTTGATGGTAATACTGTTAAGCTAGGCTAATTATGTTTTATTGAATTTTATGATTATGGGTCAGGGACCCTATTTCCCTAACATTGATAAAAAATATATATTAAGAATTGAGAAGTATCTATTTTGTGTATTCCATCTATTTCTTTAAATTTATTTAGATAATGTCATCTCTATTTAATATTAATGAAGGGTATAACATTATATTTTATTATTATATTTAATATTTTAGTGAATAGTATAACTTTATATTTTATTATCATTTATATCAATTAAATTATTTTTATTTTTTATAAATATTAAATTATTTTATTATTATTTTTATTTTCTATTAAAAAATTTATTAATTAAAAAAATTTAGATTAAAAATTTAATATTTTTAGATTCTATATAATTTATTTATAATATTTTTAAAGAAACTATTTTTTCTAATCGAATTCACTTTCTATGATTTTTCTCATATATATTTAAAAAGAAAAGAAAATGATCCAAAAAAAAATATCAACTTTGAAAAAATAAAAAAATAATACAATTTCTTAATTTAAAGAAAAATATAATTTTTTTAAATTTTCAATTTCCTAATATTATGGATATATGCTTTTGGGTTATCCTTCTACCCGATATTATTTTATAAATGTGATTTTGACTTAAATATGCACCGTTACTTCTTTTCATTGTTACATATGGAGTTGATTTC
Source organism: Torreya grandis (assembly GCA_037957365.1). NCBI lineage: Eukaryota > Viridiplantae > Streptophyta > Pinopsida > Cupressales > Taxaceae > Torreya > Torreya grandis. The sequence continues at coordinate 300,664 of JARHVA010005251.1, read as the reverse complement.
TAAGGTGTTTGCTTTAAGCATGTTTCTTATAATTTTTGAGTTTATAATAATGCAACACCAAAAAGAAGGTTATTTTACTCATTTTGAGCACATTTAAAACCAAAATATCAAAACTTTATTAATGTTTTCTATAATTTTTGAGTTTTTAATAATGTAACACTTAAACATAGGCAATTTTACTTGTTTCAAGCATGTTTACAATCAAAAGATTCAAATTTTATGTGTGTTTCCTGTCGTTTTTGAGTTTTGAACATTCAAAATCAAAACTTAGGTGATTTTATTTGTTTCAAACATGTTTACAATCAAAATAATAAATTTTTTTATTTATTTCTTCTAATTTTTTATTTTTGAATAATTCAACACCAAAACATTGGTTAGTTTACTCATTCTGAGCATGTTTACAATCAAAAGATTTTAACATTATATGCTTTTCTTATATTTTTTTAGTTTTGAATAATGCAACACCAAAACTTAAGTGATTTTACTCATTTTTAGCATGTTTACAATCAAAAGATTTAAACTTTACATGTATTTCCTAGAATTTTTTAGTTTTGACTAATGCAACACCAAAACTTAGGTGGTTTTGCTTGTTTTGAGCATGTTTGCAATCAAAATATTCAAAATTTATGAGTATCTCCTTTAATTTTTGAGTTTTGAATAATGTAACACCAAGACTTAGGTGGTTGTACTCATTTTGAGCATATTTACAATCAAAATATTCAAAATTTATTCATGTTTCTTATTTTTTTTACTTTTAAATAATGTAACACCAAAACCTAGGCAATTTTACTCATTTTGAGCATGTTTAAAATAAAACAATTCAAACTTTATGTGTGTTTTATATAATTTTAGTGTTTTGAACATTACAACACCAAAACCTTGGTAGTTTTACTCATTTAAAACATGTTTACAATCTAAAGATTCAAGCTTAATGTGTGTTTCATATATTTTTTGAGTTTTGATTAATGTAACACCAATACTTAGGTGGTTTTACTCATTTTGATCATGTTTACAATCAACAGATTCAATCTTTATGCACATTTCCTATAATTATTTAGTTTTGAATAATGCAACACCAAAACTCAGGGGTTTTTCCTCATTTCAAGCATGTTTGTAATGAAAATTTTCAAACTTTATTCACATTGTCAATAATTATTTAGATATAAATAATGCAACACCAAAACATAGGTGGGTTTACTCATTTTGAGCATGTTTACAATAAAATTTTTGTAACTTTATGCACATTTCCTACAATTTTAAAGATTTGAATAATGCAACACCAAAACTTACGCAATTTTACTCATTTTGAGCATGTTTACAACTAAAGATTCAAACTTTATGTGTTTCCTATAATTTTTGACTTTTGAATAATGTAACATAGATACTTGGTTGTTATACTCATTTTGATCATGTTTACAATCAAAAGATTCAAAATTTATGCACATTTCCTATATAATTTTATAGTTTTGAACAATGCAACACCAAAACATAGGTGATTTTCCTCATTTTGAGCATGTTTATAATCAATAAATTCAAACTTTATTCACATTGTTTAAAGATTTATGTAGGTTTGTTATAATTTTTGAGTTTTGAGTTTTTCTTATTTTAGTGAATATTTATAATTAAAAGATTCAAACTTTATACATGTTTCCTATAATTATTGAGTTTTGAATAATGCAACACCAAAAATTATGAAATTTTGCATTTTTTGAGTATGTTTACAATCAAAAGATTCAAAATTTATATGCATTTCCTATATTTTTTTAGTTTTTAATAATGTAACACCAAAAGTTATGCAATTTTACTTGTTTTGAGAATGTTTACATTCAAAAGATTCAAGTTTTATGAGCATTTACCTATAAATTTTGAGTTTTGAATAATGTAACACCAAAATATAAATGATTTTACTTATTTCTAGCATGTTTACAATCAAAAGATTCAAACCTTATATGTGTTTCCTATAATTTTTTAGTTATGAATAATACATCACCAAAACATAGATGGTTTTACTCATTGCGAGATTGTTTACAATCAAAATAGTGAAGCTTTATGTTCATTTCTTATAATTTTTGTGTTTTGAATATTAAAACATGAAAACATAGTTAAGTTTACTCATTTACAGCATGTTTGGAATCAAAAGATTTAAACTTCATGTGAATTTCTTATAATTTTTGACTTTTGAATAATGTAAAACCAAAACATAGGTAGTTTTTCTCTTTTTGAGCATGTATACAATTAAAAAATTCAAACTTTATGCAAGTTTCATATAATTTTTGAGTTTTGAATAATACAACACCAAAAATTAGGTAGTTTTACTTGTTTTAAGCATGTTTACACTCAAAGGATTCAAAATTTATGCACATTTAATATAATTTTGACTTTTAAATAATGCAACACCAAAACTTGGGCAGTTTTACTCATTTTAAAATGTTTACAATCAAAAGATTATAACCTTATATGTGTTTCCTATAATGTTTTAGTTTTGAATAATTTGACACCAAAACTTAAGCAGTCTTACTCATTTTTTGCATGTTTACAATCAATAGATTCTAACTTTATGCATTTTTCCTATAATTTTTGAGTTTTGGTTAATGCAACACCAAAACATAGGTGGTTATACTAATTTTGAGCTTGTTTACAATCAAAAGATTCAAACTTTATGATTATTTCCTATAATTTTTTAGTTTATAATAATGTAACACCAAAACTTATGTAATTTTACTTATTTTGAGCATGTTTATAATCAAAAGATTCAAACTTTATGCACATTTCCTATAATTATTATGTTTTGAATAATGGAACACAAGAACATAGGTTGTTTTATTCATTTCAAGCATTTTTAGAATCAAAAGCTTCAAACTTTATGTGCATATATTATAATTTTTGAGTTTTGAATAATGCAAAACCAAAACATAGGCAAAATTTTCTCATTTCAAGGATGTTTACAATTCCAAGATTCAAATTTTATGCATTTCCTATAATTTTTGAGTTATGAATAATGCAACACCAAAAATTAGGTAGGTTTTCTTGTTTTAAGCATGTTTACAATCAAAAGATTCAAAATTTAGGCACATTTCCTATAATTTTTGAGTTTTGAATAATGAACCACTACATTTACATAGTTTTACTCATTTTGATCATGTTTACAATCAAAAAATTTAAACTTTATGTGTATTTCCTATAATTATTGAGTTTTGAATGATGCAACACCAAAACTTATTTAGTTTTACTAGTTTCAAGCATTTTATAGTTAATAGATTCAAACTTTATGGACATTTCCTATAAATTTTTTGTTTTGAATAATGGAACACAAAACTTTGGTGGGTTTACTCATTTTGAGATTTTTATAATCTAAAGATTTAAAATTTGTATGTTTCCTATAATTTTAGAGTTTTGAATAATATAACACCAAAATATAGGTGGTTTTACTTATTTTGAACATGTTTACAATCAAGAGATTTAATCCTTGTATGCATTTCCTATAGGTTTTTAGTTTTGAATAAGGCAACAACAAAGCTTATGTGGTCTTTCTCATTTAGAGCATGTTTATAATTAAAAAAAAACAATCTTTATAAATGTTTCCTATAATTTTTGGGTTTGAATAATGTAACACCAAAAACTAGGTTGTTTTTCTCATTTTGAGCATGTTTATAATCAAAAGATTCAAAATTTATTCATGTTTCCAATTATTTTTGAGATTTGAATAATGTAAAACCAAAACATAGGTGGGTTTTCTCATTTTTAGCATGCTTAGAATCAAAAGAATCTAACTTTATGCATGTTTCCTATAATTTTTGAGTTTTGAATAATGCAACACCAAAACTTAAGCAATCTTAATCATTTTGTGTATGTTTACAATTAATAGATTCTAACTATCAGAAATCTTACACATTTTAAGCATGCTTATAATCAAAAGATTCAAACTTATTCATGGATTCAATCATTTTAAAGATTTGAAGAATGTAACATCAAAGCTTAGGTGGTTTTACTCATTTTTAGCATGTTTACAGTCCAAATATTCTAACTTTACGCGTGTTTCCTATAATTTTTGTGTTTTGAATAATGCAACATGAAAACTTAAGAAGTCTTACTCATTTTGTGCATGTTTACAATCAACATATTCTATCTTTATGCATAGTTCCTATAATTTTTGAGTTTTGAATAATGCAACATAAAATCCTAGGTGGTTATACTCATTTTAAGCATGTTTATAATCAAAATATTCAAACTTTATGCATGTTTCCTATAATTTTTTGAGTTTTAAGTAATGTAACACCGAAACTTAAGTGATTTTACTTGTTTCAAGCATGTTTACAGTCAAAACATTGAAACTTTATATGCATTTCTTAGAATTTTTATGTCTTAAATAATACAACACAAAAATTTATGTGGTTTTATTCATTTCAAACATGTTTAGAATAAAAAATCAAAATTTATGTGTTTTTCTTATAATTTTTGAGTTTTAAATAACGTAAAACTAAAACATTTGTAATTTTTCTCATTTCGAGCATGTTTACAATTAAAAGATTCAAACTTTATGTATGTTTCCTATAATTTTACTTGTTTAAAGCATGTTTACAATCAAAGGATTCAAACTTTATGCACATTTCCTATTATTTTTAAGTTTTAAATAGTGAAACACAAAAACTTACATAGTTTTACTCATTTTGATCATGTTTACAATCAAAAGATTTGAGCTTTATGCATGTTTACTATAATTTTTGAGATTTGAATAATGCAACACCAAAACATAGGTAGTTTTATTAATTTCAAGCATGTTTACAATCAATAGATTAAAATTTTATGGACATTTCCTATAATTTTTGAGTTTTGAATAATACAACATAAAACATAGGTGGTTTTACTCATTTTGAGCTTGTTTATAATAAGAAGATTCAAACTTTATGCATGTTTGCTATAATTTTTTGAGTTTTTAATAATGTAACACCAAAAAATAGGTGGTTTTATTTGTTTTGATCATGTTTATAATCCAAATATTCAAAATTAGTGTGTTTCGTATAATTTTTGAGTTTTGAATAATGCAATACCAAAACTTAGGTGGTTTTACTCATTTTGAGCATGATTACAATCAAAATATTCAAACTTTGTATGTCTTCCCTAAAATTAAATAGTTTTGAATAAGGCAAAACTAAAACTTACTTGGTTTTTCACATTTAGAGCATGTTTACAATCAAAAAATTCAAACTTTATGCATGTTTCCTATAATTTTTTATTTTTGAATAAGACAACATAAAAGCTTAGTTGTTTTTTCTCATTCAGAGAATGTTTACAATAAAAAAATTTAAGCTTTATACATGTTTCCTATAATTTTTGGGTTTTGAATAATGAAAACCAAAAACTAGGTTGTTTTACTCATTTTGACCATGTTTACAATCAAAAGATTCAAATGTTAATTATGTTTGCAATAGTTTTTAAGATTTGAATAATGTAACACCAAAAATATGGTGGTTTTACTCCTTTTTAACATGTTTACAATTAAAATAATCTAAATTTATGCATGTTTCCTATAATTTTTTAGTTTTGAATAATGCAACACCAAAACTTAAGTAGTCTTACTCATTTTGTGCATGTTTTTAATCGACATATTCTAACATTCAATAGTCTTACTCATTTTTAACATTTTTATAATTAAAATATTCAAAATTTATTCATGTTTCCAAAATTTTTTAAGATTTGAATAATGTAACACCAAAAATTAGGTAGTTTTACTCATTTTTAACATGTTTACAATCAAAAGATTCTAAGATTATGTCTTATAATTTTTGAGTTTTCAATAATGCAACACCACAACTTAATCAGTCTTAATCATTTTACGCATGTTTACAATAAATATATTCTAACTCTATGTATATTTCCTACATTTTTTGAGTTTTGAATAATGTTACATAGAAACACAAATGGTTATACTCATTTTGAGCATGTTTACAATCAAAAAATTTAAACTTTATGTGTGTTTAATATAATTTTTGAGTTTTGAATAATGAAACACAAAAAATTAATTGATTTTACTTTTTTGATCATGTTTATAATCAAAATATTCAAACTATATGTGCATTGCCTAGAATTTTTACGTTTTGAAAAATTGTTGAGTAAATTTGACTTTTTAGTCAAATTGAGGCACACATAGGTAAAAACTTGACTTTATAGGTCTATTAGGGGTGTAATATCATGTCATGAGGTGTTTCATAGGTAATTTTATGCCATTTAATGTTATATTATCCTTGGTCACTTATTTCATTAGTCTTTCATGCTATTTTAGGTCATTAAAGGTCAAATTAATGCATTTAATGCTTTATATAGGTTTCATGAGAAATGTGAAAGTGTAAAAACATGATTTCATGCCCCATGTGTCCCTATAAGTCTTAATTAACTAAAAATATTGAAATATATTAGGTTATGTACAAGAAAATTTAATTTTCTTATAGAGAAAGGAGGTATTGGCACTTGTATAGCCTCCTTCAGAAGTGTACCACTTGGAAAAGGTTTAAATGTGAATATTAACCTTCTCCAAGCTTAGTTACATGTTTTTATTTAATCTAGATATGTCATTTCTTTCTCAAAACCGTTTTTCTTCCTTTCAACCTTTTTAGACACACAAAAGTGAGTTACAGGTTTGTATTTGGTATGGTTAGCATAAGGGGTTTTAGGAAGAATGATTCTGGGTGGCTTTTGTAAACTTAGAGACATTAGTTTTCATACTAATATTTTTAATACTGATCAACTATGATTCATGAATCATTCATTTGATGTTGACTATGCAAATATGCCTATCAATTTGTGTACCCTTTAGGTTTTGGTCTTGTTTGGAAAATTCTGTACAATATACATATTGATATTTCTTCTAGAGCATGTTGACTTCCTTATCCAATTATCCCCACACTTGGTTTCATGTTTCATGATTTTATGATGTGCTAATCATCTCAATTTGTAATAAGTATAATTTTCTAAGTTATAGACAATTTTCACCATTTTTAGTAGTTTTGTGCTTTGCCAATGGATTCAAATAAATGTTTTAAATGTCTCCACTGATTCTCATTGTCACATTTCATCCTCCTTATCCAAGTAATATTTCATGGTTTGCATTCTTACATACACATACTCATAGTCTACCAAGCTCATAACCATTTCCTTACTTAATTTCACTTGTATCCATGTTGGAGCATGTGTGGAACCTATTTGGAATATTAATGGAGGTGATTTAAAAATATCATGATATTTCATGCTAATATTTTTTTAAATATTAATTAACTATGAAGTCAATCCCTTTAGTCCATAAAGTTATTTCAGGTTCATTGCTTGCATATAGTCCATTTCCACCTGTAGAGATCTCTTTTTGATAACATCATGATGGAGTAGAATATTAGAAAGTGGATACAAACCTTTTTGAGTCTTAAAATTTTGTATTCATATTCAGAAAATACCTAATTTGAGCATAAGAGCACTATCCTATGTCACTACTTGTACCTTCAAAATATAGTATGCATGTAGGTGCCAACAGAGAGTAGGGGACTCCTTATAAGGTGTTGAAATACGTATTTAAATACTCCTTGAGGTCATTATAAGATTAAAACATCATAAAAAAAAATAGGTTTGAAGTGATAAATGATCAAGTGAAGTTGAAAACTACCTTCAAGGATGTTGACTGTATACAGGGACCAGGTTCCCTAAAAACACAAAATAGACATCCATAAGGTTTTTATAGGCATCTTATGATTTGTTTGAATGAAATTATAAGGTATATAAATAATTGAATTTGATATTCCCAATATATTAAAATACCATTTCATATTTTGGAGGGCAAAATATTGATGGAGGTTGACCATTTGGAGGCTTAAAATTGTATACAAAATAATACAACTAGGTAGTAAACTCTACAGGGTTTGAATTACAAAATAACTTTAGCATTTCAAGGAGTAAATGAGGAAAGTTTCCATGTTTATAAGATATTATGAAGTGAAAGAGTTTAATTTAATCATGGATGTCATCAAGAGATTTTATATACTATGCTTTAATCCCTACTCACATCTATAGTTTGTACATATAAGAAAAATACACCTACAAGCAGGGGTAAACAACTGTGTCAAGATAGTGACTAAATTTTGATGAATAAGATGATCTTTAACCATTAAACGTGAATGTTGGCTCAATATTTATATATTTGGACCTTATAATGGGTTCAAATAAGGTTCTCAAGCATCTTGACCAAGTCTAAAACAGCTCAAGAACACTTATAAGAACCCTGAGTAGGGTGTCTCAATGTAATAGGTAGAGCACAGTTTGTTGGAAAAAGGTATAAATGAATGGGTGTATGTATATTTAATAAGATTAAAAATCAAAAAAATTATTTCCATTAATACATGACAACTTCAGTAATCCTCTAACATTGTAAAATAAGCTACATAGTCTCTTTTGAGTCTTAAGAACACCTATAACTGAGCAAATAATAGTGAGCAGAGAATTAGTGTCCTTAGCATGAATAGGACATGAAATCAAAGTAGGTGGACCTAGGTCACTATTTTATCACCATAAGAAATTTTAGGAGGAAGTTATAAGCATGTTTCCAAGTCCAAATGAGCTTATATACACTTTCAGGGGTTAGTACATATTGAGTTTCTCAGTCAAAGGTAAGGAACTCACTTTAGAGCTTAGAGGGTATGAGAAGGGTTTTGGAAAGATTAGAATAATGAAGTAGATATATTAAAACCTTAATTATGAAAAATAATATATTTTTGACTAATAAAAATTTAAAATACACCTACACATACCCCGCCAAAGACCTAAGTACACTTATAGGCACCTAGGACAAAAAACATAGTCTTAGGGATTCATGTATGAAGGAGGAATGTAAGGAGGTTGGATTATTTTTTAAAACTCAAATAACCTTATTAATGACTCAAATTATCTCATATAACTCTAAAAGGTGGATATCAATTAGAGGAAGTAACCCTAATCAAGTAAACTTAGTCCATATCATGGAGACCCTAATAGTCTACCTTAGAACAAGTTTGTCTTGAATTTTGAAGTATTTGAGTGATAAAATAATAAAAATAAGGGATAAAAACTTGTAAAAATCACATTTACAAGTTATTCAGGCTCATAAAATTGATATTTTATTTAAGAGAATATGGTAAGTACATCTTGTTTTGTCTCAGATAGGGGGCACTTTCCTTTGTGCATAGATAGGTAGGTCTGAGGAAAAGAGGTGAAGGGGGTGAACTAAAAGCTTTAGGAGATCATTCAGAAGGGTTTGGGAAGATTAATAACACAAATTAAAACATGAGAGACCAAGAAAAAATTAAGGATACTAATAGAGGGAACCAAACCATCAAGGGTTGCAGTCAAGGTTATGAGAAATAATGAGACCTAGTGTTAAATGAGGAGGTCCTATTCATTCCTATTATTTAATATGCCTTCCATATTATTTTACCATGTATATTGTATGATATTATATATGTTTGATATATCACGGGGGCAAGGAAAACCATGAAAATTCATTTTGAGTTCTAATGTACAGTTAAGCCTACTAGGCAAGGTTCAAACCTAAGGCCAAATGGTAGGTCAATTATATTTTTAACACAAGGTGATCACTCCAGTGGTTTTAAATATTTTTATTGCATCATTTAAATGTATTAAAATCTTTTATTATGTGTAAGAAACCTTTTATAAGCCATTTTTTAACCCAAAACCCACTCAAACATGCAGAAAAGAGGGAAGCAAGCTCGATAAGACAACTTTTGGAGCTCACATCTTCTTGGACGGTATACATGGGAGATAAAGGAGTTATAGGAGGTCCCTAGAAACTGATTTGTGGCATTTGAATAAAAATTCAATGTATCATCTTTATGAACAATCCTTAAGACCAAAAATAGATCTAAAACCCTACTAAACCCTCAATCGGGACCAGTTTGTGAAAATGGAGTTGGAGATGAAATATAATGATATAGTTGAACTAAATATCTATTAGAACTTGGAAAGGACTCACTAAAGATTCTTCACATGATATTTATCTATACAAAATTGTATGGATGGGGGTAGAAATAGGGTTTTTCTCACTATATTCTATGGTGTGCAAGCTATAGGAGGAGTTAAGAGATGAAAATTTTTTTGAAGTGAATATTTAGACTTATAATAACTAATAATATTAATTTAATTCCCTAAAATAATTTATAAGTGCCCCAAACTAGGTGATTCAACTCAACCGTTCAAATCTCGCATATTGGACAAGTTAGTGAAGAAGATGGAAAACTTTATGTGAGTTAAATTTAAGGTATCCTTGATGATTCCAAAGTGATGGACGGTGTTCACACATTTAATTAAATCCTTCCCATGGATTTACGTGGATAACTAATGATGTTTAGGAAGCCAAGTGTGCAAGGTGAATGCAAGGAGTTATTTTTGGACTGTAGATGATGATTTCTCCTTTTTAGTTGATTCAAGAAGACTAAGCATGAAACCAATGCATGGAATGGCATGTATGATGTACCTACCTTTAATTCCAATCATCTAACCTAGTTCTAATTAGTTATGGGATGTTTAAACAAAGGCAATCATGAGGGCAGTGTTTTTGTGTAAAATGAGGAGTTTTGTGCCACTTTTCATGAAGGTTATGCCTTTAATTGACATTTATGCTTCCATAACTTGCATTTTTTTATCCCATATCCTTATAAAATTAAAAAGTAACTACTATTATTAGCTGGAAAAGTGTCCTTGTGACCCTTGGACTTCTCTCTTCTGCTCTCTCTCTCTCAAGCTCTTTAAGAACTAGCCATTTTGGACATTGTATCTATGCTCCACTTGAGTATGGCAAAGCACTACTCATTTGTATACCATTTGATCAATAAAATGACTAATTTTTATCTCTTACATGAATATACATAGTGTTATTTGATTTAATGTTGGATTTACTTAGTGAAAACTATGGATTCCTTGGCATATTATCTTATTCTCTCACCTATTTGCAGCTTCTTCTTGTAGGGCATGTGAAATGTTTCAATATATGTCCATGTTTAAGTGAGTTTGTATTTTCATCAGTGCCATTCAAGGCCTCTTATCTATTACTCCTATCCTAAGACATTCTTCCATAATATAATATTGTACCATTGATACAAGAAGACTTAGATTGGAGAAATGTATGTTTTGGTTAGTTTCTTGTTCTCAAGTGTAGCAGATATATGGTTGAAAGTCATCAGTCAATTTGGTGTATCACCTCCCTTAGATTTGTTTGTTTTTAGTTATCTTTCTCCCCCCCACCCCCAAACGTTATTAGTAGTTACAATCCTAAGTGGTGCATTAAGGGAGCTAGAACTATCTAGAGACTCACCTCATTCCTCATGTTACCCACAAGCCTAGAGGTGATTCCATTGTCCCACTTGGATGAGGAGAGGTATAGATCTCCTCAAAGGGTGAAAATACAAGGGAAAAAAATAATATAACACAAAAACTTAGGTGGTTTTATTCATTTAAAGCATGTTTAGAATAAAATGATTCAAAATTTATGTGCATTTGTTATAATTTTTTAGTTTTGAATAATGCAAAACCAAAACATAACTAGTGTTTCTCATTTCAAACATGTTTACAATTAAAATATTCAAACTTTATTTAGAGTTTTTAATAATTTAATACCAAAACCTAGGTAATTCTATGTGTTTTAATCATGTTTATAATCAAAAGATTCAAACTTTATGCACATTTCCTATAATTTTAGAGTTTTGAATAATGCAACACCAAAACTTAAGTGATTTTACTTGTTTCGAGCACATTTGCAATCAAAAGATTCAAACTTTATGCACAGTTCCTAGAATTTTTATGTTTTGAATAATGCAACACAAAATATTAGGTGGTTTTATTCATTTCAAGCATGTTTAGAATAAAGATGTTCAAACTTTATTCATATTTCTTATAAACTTTGAGTTTTGAATAATGCAACACCAAAAGATAGGCAATTTTACATTTTTTGAGCTTGTTTATAATCAAAAGATTCAAAATTTTTGTGTTTCCTATAATTTTTGCTTTTTGAATAATGCAACACAAAAACATAGGTGGTTTTACTCATTTCTGGCATGCTTAAAATCTAAATATTCAAACTTTTTATGCATTTCCTATAATTGTTTAGTTTTGGATAAGGCAAAACCAAAGCTTAGGTAGTTTTTCTCATTTATAGCATGTTTACAATCAAAAGATTTAAAATTTATGTTTTTTTCCTATAATTTTTGAGTTTTGAGTAATGCAACACCAAAATGTAGGTAGTTTTACATATTTTGATCATGTTTACAATCAGAAGACTCAAACTTTATACACATTTCCTATGATTTTTGAGTTTTAAATAATGCAACACCAATGCTTAGGTGCTTTGAATCTTTCTGAGCATGTGTACAATGAAAGATTCAAACTTTATGTGCATTTCCTATAATTTTTGAGTTTTAAATAATACATCACTAAAACTTAAAAAATTTTACTCATTTTCAACATGTTTACATTCAAAAGTTGTAAATTTTATATGTGTTTCAAATAATTTATTAGTTAAATTGAATAATAGGTAGTTTTACTCATTTTAAGCATGTTTATAATCAAAAGATTCAAAGTTTATGTGCATTTCCTATAATTTTTGAGTTTTGAATAATGCAACACCAAATCTTAGGTGGTTTTACTCATTTTGAGCGTGATTACAATCAAAATATTTAAAATTTAATCACATTTCTTATAATTTTTGTGTTTTGAATAATGGAATGTAAAACATAGTTGGTTTTACTCATTTTTAGCATGCTTATAATCAAAAGATTTAAAATTTTTGCATGTTTACTTTAACTTTTGAGTTTTGAATAATGCAACACCAAAACTTAGGTGGTCTTACTCATTTTGAGCATGTTTACAATCAAAACATTTAAATTTTGTGTATTTCGTATAATTTTTGAGTTTTAAATAATGGAACACCAAAACATAAGTGGTTTTACTCATTTCAAGCATGTCTACAATCAAAAAATTTGAACTTTATGTGTTTCTTATAAATTTTGAGTTTTGTATAATGCAACACCAAAGCTTAGGTGGTTTTCTCATTTAGAGGATGTCTACAATCAAAAAATTCAACTTTTATACACATTTCCTATAATTTTTGAGTTTTGAATAATGTAACACCTAAAACTAGGTTGTTTTTCTCATTTCAAGTATGTTTACAATCAAAAGATTCAAAATGTATACGTGTTTCCTATAATTTTTGAGTTTTGAATAATGCAACACAAAAACTTAGGCAATTTTACTTGTTTCAAGCATGTTTATAGTGAAAACATTTAAACTTTATGTTTCTTTTGTATCATTTTTTATTTTTGAATATACAAATTTAAAACTTCAGCAATTTTACTCATTTCAAGCACGTTTACAATCAAAATATTAAAAAATTATGTGCATTTCTTATAATTTTTGAGTTTGAATATTGAAACACCTAAAATTAGGCAGTTATACTCATTTTGAGTATGTTCACAATTAAATGATTCAAATTTTATGCATGTTTCCTATAATTTTTGAGTTTTGAATAATGAAACAACAAAACTTAGGTATTTTTACTCATTTTGAGCATGTTTAAAATTGAAAGATTCAAACTTTATGCTCATTTTCTATAATTATTATGTTTTGAATAATGCAAAACCAAAATGTTGGTAGTTGTAATCATTTGAAGCATGCTTACAATAAAAAGATTCAAATTTTATTTGTGTTTCCTATAATTTTTGAGTTTTGAATAATGTAACACCAAAACATAGGTTGTTTTACTCATTGAGATCATGTTTACAATCAAAAGATTCAAACTTTATGTACATCTCCTATAATTTCTAAGTTTTGTGTAATGCAACATTAAAGCATAGGCAATTTTTCTCATTTTGAGCATGTTTATAATCAAAAGATTCAATTTTTATTTGTGTTGCCAATAATTTTTAAAATTTGAATAATTTAACACAAAATTAGGTGCTTTTACTCATTTTTAGCATGTTTATAATCAAAATATTCTAATATGCATGTTTCCTATAATTTTTTAGATTCGAATAATACAACACCAAAACATAACAGCCTGACTCATTTTGTGCATGTTTAAAATCAACAAATTTTAACTTCATGCACGTTTCCTACAATTTTTAGGTTTTGAATAATGCAACACCAAAAAACAAGTTGTTATACTCATTTTCATCATGATTACAATCAAAAGATTCAAACTTTATGCACGTTCCCTATAATTTTTGAGTTTTAAATAATGCAACACCAAAACTTAAGTGATTTTACTTGTTTCGAGCATGTTTATAATCAAAAGATTCAAAATTTATGCACATGTTTTAGAGTTTTTATGTTTTAAATAATGCAACACAAAAGCTTAGGTGGTTTTATTCATTTCAAACATGTTTAAAATAAAAAAATTCAAACGTTATGTCCATTTCATATCATTTTTGAGTTTTGAACAATGCAAAACAAAAACATAGGTAGTTTTTCTAATTTTTAGCATGTTTACAATTAATAGAGTCAAACTTTATGTACGTTTCCTATAAAGTTTGAATTTTGAAAAATGCAACAACAAAACATAGGTAGTTTTACTTGTTTTGAGCATGTTTACAATCAAAAGATTCAAACTTTATGCAAATTTTGAGTAATTTTTTAGTTTTGAATAATGCAACACCAAAACTTACATAGTTTTACTCATGTTTATAATTAAAAGATTTAAACTTTATTCACATTTACTATAATATTTTAGTTTTGAATAATGCAACAAAAAAACTTAGGCAGTTTTACTAGTTTCAAACATGTTTACAATCAATAGATTCAATTTTTATGTACATTTCCTATAATTTTTGAGTTTTGATTAATGGAACATAAAACTTAGGTGGTTTTACTCATTTTGAGCATGTTTACAATCAAAATATTCAAAATTTATGCACATTTACTATAATTTTTGAGTTTTGAATAATGTAACACCCAAACTTAGGTGGTTTTACTTATTTTGAGCATGTTTATATTCAAAATTTGGGTGTTTCCTATAATTTTTGAGTTTTGAATAATGTCACACCAAAACATAGGTGGTTTTACTCATTTTTAGCATGCTTACAATCAAAAGATTCTAACTTTATGCATGTTTCCTATAATTTTTGAGTTTTGAATAATGAAAAACCAAAACTTAAGTAGTCTTTTTCTTTTCATGCATGTTTACAATAAACGGATTCTAACTTTATGTGCATTCCTTACAATTTTTGAATTTTGAATAATGTAACAACTTAGGTGGTTATACTCATTTCGAGCATGTTTACAATCAAATATTTAATATTTATGCATGTTCCTATAATTTTTAAGTTTTGAATAATGCAACACCAAACTTAAGTGATTTTACTTTTTTTTAGCATGTTTACAATCAAAAGATTCAAACTTTATGTGCATTTCTCAGAATTTTTATGTTTTTAATAATGAAACACAAACACTTAGGTGGTTTTATTCATTTCAAGCTTGTTTAGAATAAAAAGATTCAAACTTTATGTGTATTTATTATAAATTGTGAGTTTTGAATAGTGCAAAACTAAAACATAGGCAGTTTTCTCATTTTGAGCATGTTCATAATTAAAAGATTCAAACTTTATCCATGTTTCCTATAGTTTTTTAGTTTTGAATAATGAAACACCAAAACATAGGTAGTTTTACTTATTTTAAACTTGTTTACAATCAAAAGATTCAAACTTTATGCACATTTCCTATAATTCTTGTGTTTTGAATGATACAACACCAAAACTTAAGTAGTTTTACTCATTTTGATCATGTTTACAATCAAAATATTTAAACCTTATGTGCATTACCCATAATTTTTGAGTTTTGAATAATGTAAAAATAAAACATAGGCAGTTTTACTAGTTTCAAGCATGTTTACAATCAATACATTCAAAATTTATGCACATTTTATATAATTTTTGAATTTTTAATTAATATAACACAAAACATAGGTAGTTTTACTCATTTTTAGCATGTTTATAATCAAAAGATTCAAACTTTATTTACTATAATTTTTGTGTTTTGAATAATGTAACACCAAAACATAGGTAGTTTTACTCATGTTGAGCATGTTCATAATCAAAAGATTTAAAATTTATATGTTTCCTGCAATTTTTTAGTTTTGAATAATGTAACACAAAAACTTAGGTCATTTTACTTGTTTTGAACATGTTGACAATCAAAAGATTCAAACTTTGTATGTATTTCCTATAATTTTTATTTTTGAATAAATCAAAACCAAAACTTAGGAGGTTTTTCTCATTTAGAGCATGTTTACAATAAAAAATTCAAACTTTATACATGTTTCTATAATTTTTGGGTTTTGAATATTACAACACCAAAAACTAGGTTATTTTACTTGTTGAGTATGTTTACAATCAAAAGATTCAAACTTTATTCGTGTTTCCAAAATGTTTTTAGATTTAGATAATGTAACACCAAAACTTGTGGTTTTACTCATTTTTAGCATGTTTACAATCAAAAGATTCTAACTTTATGTGTGTTTCCTATAATTTCTGTGTTTTGAATAATATAACACCAAAACTTAAGCAGTCTTACTCATTTTGTGCATATTTCCAATCAATAGATTCTAACTTTATGTTTTAAATAATGTAACATAAAAACATAAATGGTTTTATTCATTTCAAGTGTATTTAGAATCAGAAGATTCAAAATTTATGTGCATTTCTTATAATTTTTGAGTTTTGAATAATGTAAAACCAAAACATAGGCATTTTTTCTCATTTCGAGCATGTTTACAATTAAAAGATTCAAACTTTATGCACGTTTCCAATAATTTTTTAGTTTTAAACATTGCAACACCAAAACATATGTGGTTTTACTCACTTTGAGTACGTTTACAATGAAAATATTAAAACTTTATACACATTTATTATATTTTTTGAGTTTTCAATAATGTAACACCAAAGCTTAGGTTGTTTTACTTGTTTGGAGCATGTTTACAATTAAAGGATTCAGATTTTATGTGCATTTTTCTATTATTTTTTAGTTTTGAATAATGCAACACCAAAACATAGGTGGTTTTAATTTTTTTGAGCATGTTTACAATCAAAAGATTCAAACTTTATGCATGTTAACAATAATTTTATAATTTCAAATAATGTGACACCAAAACATAGGCATTTTTACTCAGTTTGAGCATGTTTGCAATAAAAATATTTAAAATTTATGCATGTTTTATATATTTTTTGAGTTTTGAATAATGCATCACTAAAACATAGGTGGTTTTACTCATTTTGAGAATGTTTACAATTAAAAGATTCAAAATTTATGTGTATTTCCTATATTTTTTTAGTTTTGAATAATAAAACACCAAAACTTATGTTGTTTTACTCATTTCGAGCATGTTTACAATCAAAAGATTCAAACTTTATGTGCATTTCTTATAATTTTTGAGTTTTGAATAATGCAACACCAAAACTTAGGTTGTTTTACTCATTTTGAGGATCTTACCAATCAAAAGATTCAAAATTTATGCACATTTCCTAAATTTATTGAGTTTTGAATAATACAACAAAACATATGAAATTTTACACATTTTAAACATGTTTACAATTAAAAATTCAAAATTTATGAATATTCCCTATAATTTTTGAGGTTTGAATAATGTAACACCAAAACATGGGCAATTTTACTCATTTTGATCTTGTTTACATTCATAATATTTAAAATTTATGTGTACAACACCAAAACATTGGTGATTTTACTAGTTTCGAGCATGTTTACAATCAATAGATTCAAACTTTATGTAGTTTCCTTTAATTTTTGAGTTTTGAATAATGGAACACAAAATTTAGGTGATTTTACTTATTTTGAGCATGTTTATAATCAAAATATTCAAACTTTATTGACGTTTACTGTAGTTTTTGAGTTTTGAATAATACCAAACCAAAATTTAGGTAGTTTTACTCATTTTCAGCATGTTTACAATCAAAAAATAAAAAATTTGTGCTTTTCCTATAATTTTTATATTTTGAATAATGCAACACCATAAATTAGATGGTTTTATTCATTTTGAGTAGGTTTTTCAATAAAAACATTCAAACTTTAAGCATGTTTCTTAAATATTTTGATTTTTTAATAATGTAACACCAAAACATAGGTGGTTTTACTCATTTTCAGCATGTTTACAATCAAAAGATTCAAACTTTATTCACTTTTCCTATAATTTTTGAGTTTTGAATAATGACAAACAAAAGCATAGGTGGTTTTACTTGTTTTGAACATGTTTAAAATAAAAATATTTAAATTTTATGCACATTTCCTATAATTTTTGAGTTTTTAAAAATGCAACACCAAAACATAGGTAGTTTTACTCATTTTAAGCATGTTTACAATCAAAAGATTCAAAATTTAAGCATGTTTCATATAATATTTGAGTTTTAAATAACATAACATAAAAACCTATTTGGTTTTACTCATTTCAATAATTTTTACCTATTAAAAGATTGAAACCTTATGTGCATTTCCTATACTTATTGAGTTTTGAATAATGAAACATCAAAACTTATGTGGTTTTAAGAGGTTTTACTTATTTTAATCACATTTGCAATCAAAATATTCAAACTTTATACACTTTTCTTAATATTTTTGAGTTTTGAATAATTCAACACCAAAACCTAGGTAGTTTAACTTGTTTCAAGTGTGTTTACAATCAAAATATGTAAAATTTATGCGTATTTCCTATAATTTTTGTGTTTTGAATAAAGCAACACTAAAACTTAGGACGTTTTACTCATTTTGAGAATGCTTAAAATCAAAAGATTCAAACTTTATGTTTGTTTCTTACAATTTTTGAGTTTTTAATAATGCAACACAAAGATTAAGGTAGTTTTACTCAATTCATACATGTTTACAATCAAAAGATTCAGACTTATGGGCATTTCATATAATCTTAGTGTTTTGAATAATGCAACACTAAAACTTATGTGGTTTTACTCATTTTGGGCATGATTACAATCAAAATATTTAAACTTTATGCACATTTCCTATTATTTTTCTGTTTTAAATAATGTAATGCAAAACCTAGGTGATTTTACAAATTTTGAGCATGTTTACAATCGAAAGATTCAAACTTTATGTGTGTTTCCTATAGTTTTTGACTTTTGAATAATACAACACCAAATCTTAGACAATTTTACTTATTTTGAGTATGTTTACAATCAAAAGATTTAAAAATTATGTGTGTTTCTTATAATTTTTTAGTTTTGATTATGCAACACCAAAACTTAGGTGATTTTACTTATTTTGAGCATGTTTACAATCAAAATATTTAAACTTTAGGCACATTTCCTAAAACTATTATGTTTTGAATAATGAAACACCAAAACTTAGGAATGTTTACTAATTTTGAGTGTGTTTTCAATCAAAAAATTCAAAGTTTATATGTTTTTCCTATAATTTTTGAGTTTTGAATAATGCAACACCAAAACATAGGTGGTTTTACTCATTTGGAGCATGTTTAAAATTAAAAGATTTAATATTGATGAATATTTTCTATAATTTTTATGTTTTGAATAATGCAACACCAAAACATAGGTGCTTTCGCTTGATTCAAGAATGTCTACCATCATAATATTTAATGTTTATGCAAGTTTCATATAATTTTTGATTTTTGAATAATGCAACACTAACACTTAGGAAGTTTTTATCATTTTGAGCATCTCTAAAATCAAAAGATTCATACATTATGTGTGTTTCCTATAATTTTTGAGTTTTCAATAATGCAGCACCAACACATAGGTGGTTATACTCATTTTGATCATGTTTATAATCAAAAGATTCAATTTTATGTGTGTTTCCTATAATTTTTGAGTTTTGAATAATGCAACTCCAAAACCTAGGTAGTTTTAGTAATTTTGATCATGTTTAAAAATAAAAGGTTCAAACTTTATGCATGTTTTATATAATTTTGGTGATTTAAATAATGTAACAACAAAACTATGGTACTTTTACTCATTTCAAACATGTTTACAATCAAAAGATTCAAACTTTATGCATGATTCCTATAATTTTGGAGTATTGAATAATTCAAGAATAAAACTTAGGTGGTTTTACTTATTTCAATCATGTTCACAATGAAAAGATTCAAACTTTATGTGTGTTTCTTTGTTTTTTTTAGTTTTAAATAATGAAACACCAATACCTAAGCAATTTTACTCATTTAAAGCATGTTTATAATCAAAAGATTCAAATTTTATTTGTTTTTCAAATAAATTTTTAGATTTGAGTAATGCAACACAAAAACTTATGTGGGTTTTCTCATTTTGAACATGTTTACCAAGAAAATATTCTAACTTTATGTACATTTCCCATAGTTTTTGAGTTTTGAATAATTAAACACCAAAACTTAGGTGGTTTTACTAATTTTGAGCATGTTTACAATCAAAAGATTCAAATTTTATGCATGTTTCCTATAATTTTTGAGTTTTGAATAATGCAACACCAAAACTTAGGTGATTTTACTCATTTTGAGCATGTTTACAATCAAAAGATTCAAACTTTATATGTTTTTCCTATAATTTTTTATTTTTGAATAATGCAACACCAAAACATTGGTAGTTTTACTCATTTAAAGCATCTTTGCAATCAAAATATTCAAAATTTATATGTATTTCCTATAATTTTTGAGTTTTCAATAATGAAACACTAAAACTAGGTAATTTTACTCATTTTGAGCATTCTTACAATTGAAATATTCATAACTTTATGTGTATTTCCTATAATTTTTGACTTTTAAATAATGCAACTCTAAAACTTAGGATGTTTTACTCATTTTGAGCATGCTTACAACCAAAAGATTTAAACTTTTTACATGTCTCCAATAATTTTTGAGTTTTGAATAATGTAACACCAAAACCTACGTGATTTTGCTCATTTCTAGCATGCTTACAATCAAAAGATCAAACTTTATGCATGTATCCAATACTTTTTGAGTTTTGAATAAAGTAACACCAAAACGTGGGTGGTTTTACATGTTTCAAATGGGTTTAGAATCAAAAGATTAAAAATTTATGTGAATTTATTATAATTTTTGAGTTTTGAAAAATGAAAAACCAAAACATAGGTAGTTTTTCCCATTTTGAGCATGTTTACAATTAAAAGATTCAAACTTTATGCACGTTTCATATAATTTTTGAGTTTTGAATAATACAACACCAAAACATATGCAAATTTACTTGTGTTAAGTATGTTTACACTCAAAATATTCTAACTTTATGCACATTTCCTATAATTTTTGAGTTTTGAATAATGAAACACCAAAACTTAGGTGGTTTTACTCATTTTGAGTATCTTTACAATTAAAAGATTCAAATTTTATGCATGTTTCTTATAATTTGAGTTTTGAATAATGCAACACTAAAATTTAGGTGATTTTACTCATTTTGAGCATGTTTACAATAAAAAAATTCAAACTTTATATGTTTTACTTATAATTTTTTTTGTTTTGAATAATGCAATACCAAAACATAGGTGGTTTTACTAATTTAAATCTTGTTTGCAATCAAAATATTCAAACTTTATATGTTTTTCTTATAACTTTTGAGTTTTCAATAATTCAACACCAAAACTTGGGTTATTTTACTTATTTTGAGCATGTTTACAATCAAAATATTCAAACTTTATGTGCATTTCCTATAATTTTTGAGTTTTGAATAATGCAACTCTAAAACTTAGGAGGTTCTACTAATTTTGAGCATGTTTACAACCAAAAGATTGAAATATTTTGAACGTCTCCTATAATTTTTGAGTTTTGAATAATGCAACATAAAAACCTAGGTATTTTTACTTATGTTAAGCATGTTTAAAATTTAAAGATTCAAAATTTATGCGTGTTTTGTATAATTTGTGTTTTGACTAATGTAACATAAAAACTTTAATACTTTTACTCATTTTGAGCATGTTTACAATCAAATGATTCAATTTTTTTTATTGTTTCCTATAACTTTTATGTTTTAAATAATACGACACCAAAATTTAAGTGGTTTTACTAATTTTGATCATGTTTACAATAAAAATATTCAATCTTTATGCATTTTTCCTATAGTTTTTGAGTTTTGTATAATGTCACACCAAAACTTAGGTAATTATATTCATTTTGAGAATGTTTACAATCAAAAGATTTAAAATTTATCTGTGTTTCCTATAATTTTTGAGTTTTGAATAATGCAACACCAAAACATACGTGATTTTACTTTATTTGAGCATGTTTACAATCCAAAAAATCAAACTTTATTTAAATTTCTTAAAATATTTATGTTTTGAATAATCTAACAGCAAAACATAGTTGGTTTTTCTCATTTTAAGCACCTTTAGAATCTAAGGAATCAAAATTTATGCATGTTTCTTATAATTTTTGAGTTTTGCATAATGAAACACCAAAACATAGTCAGTTTTACTCATTTTGAGCATGTTCATAATTAAAATATTCAAACTTTATGCATGTTTCTTATATTTTTTTAATTTTGAACAATGCAAGACCAAAACTTATGTAATTTTACTTGTTCTGAGTATGTTTACAATCAAAAGAGTCAAAATTTATATGTATTTTTTTAATAATTTTTGAGTTTTTAATAATGCAACACTAAAAGTTAGGTAGTTTTACATGTTTTAAATAAATTTACATTTAAAATATTCAAACTTTATGTGTATTTGCTTATAACTTTTGATTTTTGAATAATGTAACACCAAAATATTTGTGCTTTTACTTATTTCAAGCATCTTCACAATCAAAATATTTAAACTTTATGCATGCTTCCAATATTTTTTTAGTTTTGAATAATGCAACACAAAAACATATGTAGTTTTACTCAGTTTGAGCATGTTTACAATTAAAAAAGTCAAACCTTATGCATGTTTCCCATTATTTTTGAGTTTTGAATAATGCAACACCAAAGCATAGGTTGTTTTACTCAATTTGACAATGTTTACAATCAAATTATTCAAACTTTATGTGCATTTCCTATAATTTTATAGTTTTGAATAATAAAATACCAAAACCTAGGTGGTATTTCTCATTTTGAGCATGCTTACAATCAAAAGATTCAAAATTTATGTGCATTTCCTCTTATTTTTGAGTTTTGAAAAATGCAAAATGAGAACTTAGGTAGTTTTACTCATTTTGAGGATGTTTCCAATCTAAAGATTCAAACTTTATGCATGTTTCCTATAATTTTTTATTTTTGAATGATGCAACACAAAAACATAGGCAATTTTACTAGTTTTACCCATGTTTATAATTAAAAGATTCAAAATTTATGCATGTTTCCTATAATTTTTGAGTTTTGATTAATGTAACAACAAAAATTAGGCTGCTTTACCCATTTTGATCATGTTTACATTCAAAGAATTTAAACTTTATGTGCATTTCCTATAATTTTTGAGTTTTGAATAGTGTAACACTAAAACTTAGGTAGTTTTACTAGTTTCAAGCATGTTTACTATCAATAAATTCAAACTTTAAGCACATTTCCTATAATTTTTGAGTTTTAAATAATGGAACAAAAAGCTTAGGTGGTTTTACTCCTTTTAAGCATATTTACAATCAAAAGATTAAAAAGTTATGCATGTTTACTATAATTTTTGAGTTTTGAATAATGCAACACCAAAATTTATGTAGTTTTACTCATTTGGAGCATGTTTACAATTAAAAGATTCCAAATTTATGTATATTTCCTATAATTTTCTACTTTTGAATATTGCAACACCAAAACTTAAGTGATTTTACTCAGTTTAAGTATGTTTACAATTAAAATATTAAACTTTATGCACATTTTCTATCATTTTTGAGTTTTGAACAATGCAACACCAAAACTTAGGTGGTTTTACTCATTTTGAGCACGTTTATAATCAAAAGATTCAAACTTTATTCACTTTTCCTATAGTTTTTTAGTTTTGAATAATGAAACACCATAACATAGGTGGTTTTACTTGTTTTGAGCATGTTTACAATCTAAAGATTTAAAATTTATTTACATTTCTTATTATTTTTGAGTTATGAATAATGCAACACCAAATCTTAGGTAGTTTTACTAGTTTCAAGAATGTTTATAATCAAAATATTCAAACATTATGAACTTTTCTTATAATTTTTTAGTTTCAAATAACACAACACCAAAACTTAGGTTGTTTTACATGTTTTGAGCATGTTTACAATCAAAATATTCAATGTTTATGCATGTTTCCTATTTTTTTGAGTTTTGAATAATGTAACTCCAAAATGTAGGTGGTTCTACTCTTTTTTATGATACTTAAAATCAAGAGATTTAAACTCTATGCACATTTCCTATAATTCTTGAGTTTTGAATAATACAATAATAAAATTTAGGTAATTTTCTTGTTTTGAGCATGTTTAGAATAAAAAGATTTAACCTTTATGAGTGTTTCATATAATTTTTCTATTTTGAATAATGCAACACCAAAACATAGGTGGTTTTACTCCTATAGAGCATGTTTACATTCAAAATATTCAAACTTTATGTGCATTTCCTATAATTTTGTATTTTGAATAATACAATGCTAAAACTTGGATGATTTTACTCATTTTGAGCATGTTTACAATATTAAGATTCAAATTTTATATACATTCCCCATAATTTTTAAGTTTTGAATAATCCAACACCCAAACTTAGATGGTTTTACTCATTTACAGCATGCTTACAATCAAAATATTCAAACTTTATGTGCATTCCTTATAATTTTTGAGTTTTGAATAATGCAACACCAAAACTTATGTGGTTTTTCTTTTTTCAAATATGTTTATAAACAAAAGATTCAAATTTTATGCTTGTTTAATATATTTTTTGTGTTTTGAATAATGTAATACTTCAACTTAGGTAGTTTACTCATTTCAAGCATGTTTTCAATTAACATGTTCAAATTTTATGTACATTTACTATAATTTTTGAGTTTTGAATAATGTAACACCAAAACATAGGCAATTTAACTCATTTTGAGTATGTTGACAATCAAAAGATTCAAACTTTATGCACGTTCCATACAATTTTTGAATTTTGAATAATGGTACACCAAATATTAGGTGGTTTTACTCATTTAGAGCATGTTTAAAACCAAAAGATTCAAAATTTATGTGCATTTCTTATAATTTTTGAGTTTTGAATAATGCAACATGAAAACATAGGTGGTTTTAATCATTTTGAGCATGTTTATAATCAAAAGATAAAAATATTATGCATATTTCCAATCATTTTTGAGTTTTGAATAATGCAACAACAAAACATCGGTAGTTTTAGTCATTTCAAGCATGTTTACAATCAAACAAATCAAAATGTATGCATGTTTCATACAATTTTTGATTTTTTTATAATATAACACCAAAGCTTAGGTAGTTTTACTCATTTAGAGCATGTTTAGAATCAAAAGATTCAAAATTTATGTGTGTTTCCTATAATTTTTTAGTTTTGAATAATGCAACACCAAAACATAGGTGGTTTTAGTCATTTTGAGCATGTTTACAATCATATGATTAAAACATTATATGTGTTTTCTAAATTTTTTGAGTTTTGAATAATGTAACACCAAAACTTAGATGATTTTACTCATTTTGAGATTCTTTACAATTAAAATATTCAAAATTTATGTGTGGAATAATGTAACACCAAAACTTAGGCAAAGTTACTCATTTAAAGCATGTTTACAATAGAAATATTTAAACTTTATGCACTTTTCCTATATTTTTTGAGTTCTGAATAATGCAACACCAAAACTTCAGTAGTTTTACTCATTTTGAACTTGTTTACCATCAAAAGATTCAAACTTTATGTGCTTTTCCTTTAATTTTTGAGTTTTGAATAATGCAACACCAAAAATTAGTTGGTTTTACTTGTTTCAAGCATATTTACAATTAAAAAATTCAATGTTTATGTGCATTCCCTATAATTTTTGAGTTTTCAATAATGTAGCACTAAAACTTAGATGGTTCTAATATATTTGAGCATGCTTAAAATCATCAAATTCAAACTTTATGCACATTTCCTATGTTTTTTGAGTTTTAAATAATGCAACTCCAAAACTAATGTGGTTTTACTTGTTTCAAGATTGTTTATAATAAAAATATTTAACATTTATGTGTGTTTCCTATAATTTTTGAGTTTTGAATAATGCAACACCAAAACACAAGTCATTTTTCTCCTTTTCAGCATGTTTTCAATCAAAATATTCAAACTTTATGCATGTTTCCAATTATTTTAGTGTTTTGAATAATGCAACACCAAAATGTAGATGGTTTTAATCATTTAAATCATGTTTACAATTAAACAATTCAAAATTTATGTGTATTTTCTATCATTTTTGAGTTTTGAATAATGAAAAACCAAAATTTAGGTGGTTTTACTCATTTTGAGGATGTTCACAATCAAAATATTCAAACCTTATGCATGTTTCTTATAATTTTGTATTTTTGAATAATGCAACTCTAAAACGTAGGTTGTTTTACTTGTTTCAAGCATGTTTACAATAAAAAATACAAACTTTATGCATGTTTCTTATAATTTTTGAATTTTAAATAATAAAACACCAAAACCTAAGCTATTTTACTCATTTTGAACATGTTTACAATCAAAAGATTCAAAAATTATGTACATTTCTTAAAATTTTTAAAATTTGAATAATTCAACCCCAAAACTTAGGTCATTTTACTCATTTAGTGCATGTTTACAATCAAAAGGTTTAAATTTTATGCATTATTCCTATAATTTTTGAGTTCTAAATAATGCAACACCAAAACTTAAGCAATTTTACTCATTTCAAGCATGTTTAGAATCAAAAGATTAAAACTTTATGAGTGTTTCCTATATGTCTTGAGTTTTGAATAATGCAACATAAAACTTCTGTGGTTTTAGTTATTCAGATCATGTTTAAAATCAAAAGATTAAAACTTTATGTGCATTTCCTATATTTTCTTATTTTTGAATAATGCAACACCAAAACTTTAGTAGTTTTACTCATTTCAAACATGTTTACTTACAATCAAAATATTAAAACTTTATCAGTATTTCCTATAATTATTGAGTTTTGAATAATGTAACACTAAAATTTATGCAGTTTTACTCATTTTGAGCATGTTGACCATTAAAAGATTCAAACTTTATGTGCATTTCCTAGAATTTTTGAGTTTTAAATAATGTAACATCAAAACTTAAGTGATTTTTAATCATGTCGACCATGTTTACAATCAAAAGAATCAAAAATTATGCACATTTCCTTAAATTTTTGTGTTTTGAATAACATAACAGTAAAACTTAGATGGTTTTACTCATTTCAATCATGTTCAGATTTAAAAGATTCAAACATAATGTGCATTAGTTATAATTTTTATGTTTTGAATAATGTAACACCAAAACTTAGATGGTTTAACTCAATTCTAGCTTATTTACAATGAGAAGATTCAAATTTTATGTGCATTCCATTTAATTTTAGAGTTTTGAATAATGCAAAACCAAAATTTGAGTGGTTTTATTTGTTTAAATCATGTCTATAATAAAAAATTCAAACTTTATCTGCATTTCCTATAATTTTTGAGTTTTTAATAATGTAACACCAAAACTTATGTTATTTTAACCGTTTTGAGCATGTTGAAAATCAAAATATTTAAATTTTATTTATGTTTCCTATAATTTTTGAGTTTTGAATAATGAAACATAAAAACCTAGGTTGTTTTATTCATTTTAAACATGTTTACAATCAAAAGATTCAAACTTTATGCACATTTCCTATAATTTTTAAGGTTTTGAATAATGCAACACTAAATTTAGGTAGTTCTACTCATTTTGAGAATGTTTACAATCAAAATATTTATAATTTATTCACATTTCTTATAATTTGAGTTTAGAATAATGTAACACCAAAACATAGGCAATTTTACTCATTTTGAGCATGTTTACAATCATAAAATTCTAAGTTTATGTGCATTTCCTATAATTTTCGGTTTTTGAATAATGCAACACTAAAACATAGGTAATTCTAATCATTTCAAGCATGTTTCAATCAAAATATTCAAACTTAATGTAGTTTCCTATATTTTTTGAGTTTTGAATAATACAACACCAAAACTTAGGTGGTTTCACTCATTTCAAGCATGTTTACAATCAAAAGATTAAAACATTATTTGTATTTGTTATAATTATTATTTTTAAATAATGCAAGAACAAAACCTAGGTGGCTTTACTCATTTTCAGCATGTTTACAATCAAATATTCAAATTTTATGTGTGTTGCCTATATTTTTTGAGTTTTGAATAATACAACACCAAGACATAGATAGTTATACCCATCTTAAACATGTTTACAATAAAAAGATTCAATCTTTATGTGTGTTTGCTATAATTTTTAAATTTTTAATAATACAATACTAAAACTTAGGTGGTTTTACTAGTTTCAAGTATGTTTACAATCAAAAGATTCAAAATTTACATGCATTTCTTATAATTTTTTTGTTTTGAATAATGCAACACCCAAACATAGGTGGTTTTACTCATTTCCAACATGTTTACAATCAAAAGATTCAATCTTTTTGTGTGTTTCCTATAATTTTTGAGTTTTGAATAATGAAACACCAAAACATAGACAGTTTTACTCATTTTGGACATGCTTTCAATCAAAAGATTAAAACTTTATGAGTTTTTCCTATAAATTTTGAGTTTCAAATATGCAATACCAAAACATAGGAGGTTTTAATCATTTCAAACATGTTTACAATAAATTTTTTCAAACTTATGTATGTTTCTTATAATTTTTGAGTTTTAAATAATGTAACACCAAAAATTAGAGGGTTTTACTCATTTTGATCATGTGTACAATCAAAGGACTCAACATTTATGTGTGTTTCCTGTAATTTTTTAGTTTTGAATAATGCAACATAGAAATGTAGGAGGTTTTACTCATTTCAAGCATGTTTACAATCAAAAGATTCAAACTTTATGTGAATTTTCTATAATTTTTTAGTTTTGAATAATGCAACACAAAAACTTATTTAAATGTACTAATTTCACTCATCTTTACAGTCAAAAGATTCAGACTTTATATATTTTACCTTTAATTATTGAGTTTTTAATAATGTAACTCCAAAATTTAGGTGGTTTTACTCATTTTGAGCATGAGTACAATAAAAAGATTCAAACTTTATCCATGTTTTCAATAATTTTTGAGTTTTGAATAATGAAACACCAAAACTTGTGTAATTTTACTTGTTTAGAGTATGTTTACAATCAAAAGATTCAAACTTTATGTGCATTGCCTATAACTTTTGAGCTTTGAATAATGCAACACTAAAACTTTGGTATTTTTACCCATTTTGATCATGTTTATGATAAAAGTATTCAAACATTATGCATGTTTCCTATAATTTTTGAGTTTTAAATAATGCAACAATAAAACTTAGGTAATTTTACTAGTTTTGTGCATGTTTACAATAAAAATATTCAAAATTTATGTGTGTTTCTTATAATTTTAGAGTTTTGAATAAAGCAACTCCAAAACATAAGCAATTTTACTCATTTCAAGCATGTTTACAATCAAAAGATTCAAAATTTACGTGTATTTCTCATAATTTTTGTGTTTGAATGAGGCAACACCAATACTTAGGTGGGTTTACTCATTTTGAGCATGTTTACAATCAAAATATTTTAATTGTATATGTGTTTCCTCAAAAATTTGAGTTTTGAGTAATGCAACACCAAATCTTAGGCATTCTTACTCATTTTGAGCATGTTTATGTTCAAAATAATCAAAAAATTTGTGCATTTAGTATAATTTTTAAGTTTTCAATAATACAACACCAAAATTTAAGTGGTTTTAATCATTTCAAGCATGTTTACAATCAAAATATTCAAACCTAATACTCATTTCCTATTATTTTTTATTTTTAAATAATGCAACACCAAAACATAGGTTGTTTTACTCATTTTTTCCATGTTAACAATCAAAAGATTCAAAGTTTATGTGTGTTTCCAATAATTTTTAATTTTTGAATAATACAACACCAAAACATATGCAATTTTACTAGTTTTGAGCATGTTTACAATTAAAGATTCAAATTTTATGTTCTTTTCCTAAAATTTGTGAGTTTTTAACATATTTACCATCAAAATATTCAAACGTTAAGTGTTTTTCCTATAACTTTTGTGTTTTGAATAATCAAGAAATAAAACATAGGTGGTTCTACTTATTTCAAGCATGTTTACAATCAAAATATTTAAACTTCATTTGCGTTTCCTATAATTTTTGAGTTTTAAATAATGTAACAATAAAATATAGGTGGTTTTACTTATTTCAAGCATGTTTACAATCAAAAGATTCAAAATTCATATGCATTTCCTATGATTTTTGAATTTTGAAAAATGCAACACCAAAAATTAAGTAGTTTTACTCATTTCAAGCTTGTTTAGAATCAAAAGATTTAAACTTTATGCGTGTTTCCTATAATTTTTTATTTTGAATAAGGTAACACTAAAATTTAGATGGTTTTACTCATTTTCAGCATGTTTACAATCAAAAGATTCAAAATTTATGCACTTTTAAAAAAACTTGTGAGTTTTGAAAAATGAAACACCAAAACTTATGCGGTTTTACTCATTTTGAGCATGTTTACAACTAAAAGATTCAAACATTATACACATTTCCCATAATTGTTGAGTTTTGAATAATGTAACACCAAAACTTAAGTAGTTTTACTCATTTTAAGCATGTTTATATTCAAAATATTAAAAATTTAAGTGTGTGTGTGTATGTGTTTTTAATGTTTTGAATAATGCCATATAAAAAATTAGGTCGTTTTACTCATGTTAAGCATGTTTACAATCAAAAGATTCAAATTTTATGCACATTACCTATAATTTTTGAGTTTTGAATAATTCAACACCAAAACTTAGGTGGTTTTAACGTTTTCAAACATGTTTAAAAAGAAAAGATTTAAACTTTATGCATTTTTTCTATAATTTTTTGAGTTTTGATTAATGTAACATTAAAAGTTAGGTGGTTTTACTCATTTTGAGCACGTTTACAATCAAAAGATTCTAATTTGATGTGCATTTCCTAATTTTTTTGAGTTTTTAATAATGAAATAGCAAAACATAGGTTATTTTACTCATTTGAATCTGTTATTTGTAAACATGCTCATAACAAGTAAAACTACCTAAGTTTGTGTGTTGCATAAACTTTGAATTTGTTATTTATAAACATGTTCATAACAAGTAAAAATTCCTAAGTTTATGTGTTTTATTATTCAAAACATGTTGAAAATGTGTTAATTCACATAAATTGTTGCCTCATTTTTGGTGTTACATTATTCAAAAATTAAAAAAATATAGAAATGTGCATATAGTTTGAATATTATGCTTTTATACATGCTTAAAATTAGTAAAAACACCTAATTTTTAGTGTTACATTATTTAAAACTCAAAAATTATATGAAACCCATAGAAATTTTGATTAATTTGATTATAAACGTGCTCAAAATGAGTAAAAGTGCTTTAGTGTTATGTTAAAGTAAATGCGCATAAAGTTTGAATCTTTTGAATGTAAACATTCTCAAAATGAGAAAAATTGCTTAAGTTTTGGTGTTGCATTATTCAAAACTCAAAAATTAAAGCAAATTTTAATAAAGTTTGAATCTTTCAATTGTAAACATGTTCAAAATGAGTAAACTACCTATGTTTTGGTGTTGCATTATTCAAAACTCAAAAATTATAAGAAACATGCATAAAGTTTGCTTCTTTTGATTATAAATATGATTGAAATGAGTAAAAGCACCTAAGTTTGGGTGTTTCATTATTCAAAACTCAAAAATTATAGGAAACACACATATATTTTGAATATTTTGATTGTAAACATGCTTGATATGAGTAAAACTACCTAATTTTTGGTGTTATAATATTCAAAACACAAAAATTATGGGAAACACACATAATGTTTGAATCTTTTAATTATAAACATGCTTGAAATGAGTGAAATTTCCCAAGTGTCTTGCATGATTCAAAACTCAATAATTATAGGAAACACACATGAAGTTTGAATATTTTGATTATAAACATGCTCAAAATGGGTAAACTTGCCTAAGTCTTGGTGTTGCATTATCTAGGAAATGTGCATAAAGTTTGAATGTTACTAACTAGAGAAGTAGATAAATGAAGTTGTAAGATTAGATTAGATTTATTTCCTTCATAGATTAGATTCCAAATTTCTAAATTAATCTTTCCTACTTTTAGGATTTTGCTTTCATAGATTATATTTCATGCTTAATAGATTAGTTCTCAGTGTTTTCTTAGATTAGTTTCCTGTTTGCTATAGTGGTTTTTATTTTATGCTTTGTCTAGCGATTGGAATTGTGTTTTCTCTGAATATAACTAAGCTAAAAATCCAAAAAAATTGAGCTTATTACTTGTAAGAAAAAAGGAAAATTAAAATCTTAACACTTACGGACTAGTTTATAGATTAGGTGTATTTTTGAGTCTTTAGGATAAAGGTATGTAATCATGAATTACTCTAAATGGTGTCACAATTGAATAAATTTACCATGCATGTGGAAGTTGGTATCAAAGTACTTCATATAAATTTATAAATATTTTCCTTTTTATTGGATCAAATACACTTATCACATTAAATACCTATTGAAAGTGACAATTTTGAGTATATGTGTAGTTGGTAGGGACATTATAACAATGACTTGTTTTATAATTATACCAACTCACTAGGGTTCCAACTCTTCTATTTTCCATTCAAAAAATAAGAATAAAAAATAAAATAAAAGAACCAATGAGTTCCAAAGAAAATTTTGTTTTGAAGAAAATCAAAAGGCTCACGTGATGAAATAAGGTCAATGTACCATGCATAATGATTAAAAGAAAATAATGGAATTTAAAGAGAAGGAGCTCAAGGTATCTATGTCAAGGATATATATGCTTGGATAGAAGCATAATAATGTCTGAGCTTCTCTTTATTTAATGAGCTTTAAAGAGATACTAGAATGACACTTATAGCCCCATCAAAGCCTTTGAAAAACTCATCACAATAAGGGTTAAATAAACTATACGTTTGACACACATATATTTAAGAAATTATATGGAAAGTATGTTGTGTGAAAACTTAGGAGTCTATTTCATGTTTCTAATTTAGGTATTATTCTATGACACACTTCCTAATTGATTTAAGGATTGCTAACCAGAATTTTAGGTTCTTAAATACTCAGGAGTATTCCCCTATAAGTAATCATTTGTAGTTCCCAACATCCCATCTTTCTTTAGGGAAATGGGGACCCATTTTTATAGATTATAGTCTTGATTTTGAGCCACTTTTCTGTGTTTTTTGTAAAATTTAGGGAAAATATTGAATATTGGCCTTTTATACTTTGTCAAAGATGGCATTGGTGTTGTGTTTCCATAGACTATCTTTGTATCAGGATTATTCTATTAGGCTTATGTTTTTTGGCTTATCTTTATTAGACTTGTTTAATTTGTCTTAGTTGGGCATTTTGTCCATTACCTTATTCAAGGCTATTGATCTCTTACAGACTTATTATTTCAAAATTATTGTCTCAAACTTATTATTGTGGCCATTTTTCCATGGGCTTATTTATTTCAGCATATTTGTTTTAGAAAATTTCTTTTGAACACTTTGTCTGACAAAATTAGTCTTCAAATAATTTACCTAATGCATTTTCCCTATAACAATATTTTCAATACACTTTTTTCAAAATTGCCCTTCAGCCCTTTCAAACCTACCCTTCAAACATTTTGTCTGAGAACTTTTCCCTTCACACCTACCCTTTGGACATTTTGTTCGAGACATTTTACCCTTTGGGACTGCTATCCTGAACATTTCACCTAATGTAATAGACCTACCCTTTGGCCTTTTTTCATTGACCCTTTGCCTTATTATACATACAATTTGGTACTTTTGTCCTAGGCCCTTTCCCCACCAAAATATACCCTACAAAGTAGATCCTTCAGGCATTGTCACCATGAAGTAGACCCTTTATCCCTTTTGAACATACCCTTTGGACATTCTATAACTTACCCTTTGAATGTTTTGTCATAGTAATTTTTCCCTATGAGTCTATCCTTTAGGACTTTTATCCTTGACTAAATTCTTTAGGGCCTTTTACCCTAGACCAATTCATTTGAAAGTTGTGTCTTGAACATTTGTCCTAGTAAAATAGACATACCCTTTAGCATTTTTAACAAGGCCATTTTGTTTAATGAAATGACCCCTCAAAATTATTGCCTCAAACATTTTTTCTAATGGAATTGGGTCTTCAAGAGAATTATAGTAGAAATTTTATCTAAAATAATTTCCTCAATGTTATACATGGCCCCACACAAAAAGCCCTATATAATTGTCAAGTGTCACCCCTACATCAAGCACTTTATTTTATATATGCTAAGTCACTTTTTAATTTATGTTTGTAGGAGCCAATCTAGAAATGAAAAGTGTCAAATCTTGTTAGAGTCGAAGAGTCAAACACCAAGATCTACAGTGCACATTAACCCACTTACTAAAAATCCAATGGTATGAAATCAAGCACAACATCTAAGGATTTGTTTTTCAAAAACTCTATGAGAGTGCTAAGTGGCAACATTATGGAGCCCAGTACACTAAGATACCAAGTATGGGGATACCAAGTGGCAGAAAAACTTTCAAGCTAGGACTATAAAGGCACTCTGAAATCTTGTAGAACTACCAAGTGGCACACTCACATTCCATCATGCATAAAATTGATGGTGTGAGTCCCAGATGGAATTTTCAAAGATCCAGACTTAGTGACAAGCATGGGCAACGTGCAATGCATAGTTATGTTAGATTAGTCACAACTATATTGTGTTACTGGTTATAAAATATTGATACAATGAAACTTATCTTCGACATATGTCTGAGTTCTATTTGAAAGTAGCTAATCTAATAATATTCAATAGGTTGTTCTCACAAGCTATTAAAGGGTAAGACTTCATGCATGAATACTTCTATAAATGATGCATATTTTTGGAATTTTTTATGTAGTTCAAAATATAATTGTAAAAAATACCTTCATCTTCATACACATGCACATGATGCAAAACTTTTGCAAAAGCTATTTTAAACTAATAACTGCAAAAGAACTCTTATACAATTTTTAACCATAGTTAGAACTTATGTTTTGACTATCACATCTAATGACCTTGCATGAACTTGAAGGATGAGGTGACCCTTTCCCCAAATCTATAAAAATAATTGTAATCCAACTTGGAATTTGGTAAGATAATTTTTAAAATAGGAGTAACATCAATTTTGATCATTAACAAATATGTTTTTGTATTTTCTTTCCTATTTTTGTGTAATTATTTGTTACTTTTTTGGTTGTATGTTTCAATAATCCTTAGTGTACTACTATTAATAGATGTGAATAGATTCCTGATAATTTTGATTGATGTAAGGATCTGTAGATGTACAAAAACTATTGAAAAAATGGTAAAATATATTGGTTAAGATAGTCAAGTTGATTGATTCATAATTCTAAATGTGCATGAGTACTTTATTGATGTAGTTTTTTATGTGTGTAAAATCTACCTCAGATACTTCACTAGCTCAATTCATAATCTCTTGATTAAAAGTGTGCAATAGCTGCCCTAAAAATAAAAACCTTTGTCTAAGGCTTGTGAATTTACTATGTCACTACTTCCTTAAAATTCATAGTCATGTCTGATTGTGTGTGTCTGTAAGTAACAGGTATAGGTTTTGAGAGCACATGTCCTTTTAGAAATCAATGAGGGAAGTAGTTCTTCAAAACCATGTAGCCTTCTTTTCTACCTTACCCTTCCCTTATTTTTGAATTTTTTTAAGTTTTGAATAATGTAACACCAAAACATAGGTGGTTTTTCTCATTTAGAGCATGTTTACAATCAAAAGATTCAACCTTTATGTGTGTTTTCTATATTTTTTGAGTTTTTAATAATGTATCACCAAAAATTAAATATTTTTACATGTTTTGAGTATGTTTATAGTCAAATATTCGAACTTTATGCATGTTTCCTACAATTTTTGAGTTTTGAATAATGCAACACCAAAACAAAAGTGGTTTTACTCATTTTGAGAAAGATTACAGTGAAAAAGTTTCAAACTTTGTGTGTTTCTTATAATTTTTTTGTTTTCAAGAATGCAACACCAAAACTTAAGTAGTTTTACTCATTTCAAGCATGCTTACATTCAAAATATTCTAACTTTATTTATGATTAATATAATTTTTGAGTTTTGAATAATGAAATATTAAAAATTAAGTGATTTTATTCATTTTGAGCATGTTTATAATCAAAATATTGAAAGTTCATGTGCATTTTCTATAATTTTTAAGTTTTAAAGAATGCAACACCAAAACTTAAGCAGTTTTACTCATTTTGAGCATGTTTACAATCAAAAGATTCAAAATTTGTGCATGTTTCCTATTTTTTTTGAGTTTTGAAAAGTGTAACACCAAAACATAGCTAGTTTTACTTATTTTGAGCATGTTTACAATTAAAAGATTCAAAATTTATGTATGTTTCCTATAATTTTTTAGTTTTGAATAATGTAACACCAAAACTTAGGAGGTTTTAGTCATTTCAAGCATTTTCACAGTCAAAAGATTCAAACTATATGTGCATTTCTTAAAAGTTTTGAGTTTTGACTAACGCAACACCAAAACTTAAGTCATTTTACTCCATTCATGAATGTTTACAATTAAAAGATTCAAACGTTATGCACATTTCCTATATTTCTCAAGTTTTGAATAATGTAACAAAAAAACTTATGAGGATTTACTCATTCTGAGCATGTTTATAATCAAAAGATTCAAAATTTATGCCCATTTCATATAATTTTTGAGTTTTCATTAATTCAATACCAAAACTTACGTAGTTTTACTTCTTTCAAACATGTTTACAATCAAAAGATTCAATGTTTATGCACATTTCCTATAATTTTTGAGTTTTGAATAATGCAATACCAAAATTTAGGGAGTTTTACTCATTTTTAGCATGTTAACAATCAAAAGATTCAATCTTTATGCATATTTCCTAGAATTTTTGAGTTTAAAATAATGCAACACCAAAACTTAGGTAGGTTTACTCATTTCAATCATGTTTACAACCAAAAGATTAAAACTTTATATGTGTTTCCTATAATTTTTGAGTTTTGAATAATGTAACACAAAAATAGAGGAGGTTTTACTCATTTTGCTCATGTTTACAATCAAAAGATTCAAACTTTATGCATGTTTCCTATAATTTCTTTTATTTTGAATAATTCAACACCAAAACATAGGTCGTTTTACTGATTTTAAGCATGCTTGTAACTGAAAGATTCAAACTTAATGCATGTTTCCCATAATTTTTATGTTTTGAATACTATAACACTAAAACTTAGGTGGTTTTACTCATTTCAAGTATGTTTACACTCAAATGATTTAGAAATTTATGCACATTTCCTATAATTTTGGAGTTTTGAATAATCCACCACCAAAACATAGGTGGGTTTACTCAATCCACACACGTTTACAATCAAAAGATTTAAAATTTATTCATGTTTCTTATAATTTTTTAGTTTGAAAAAGTAAATCACCAAAACTTAACTGGTTTTACTCATTTTGAGCATGTTTGCAATCAAATGATTCAAATTTTACGTTCATTTCTTATAATTTTTGTGTTTTGTATAATGCAACAACAAAACATAAGTGCTTTTACTCAATTCAAGCATGTTTACAATCAAAATATTCAATCTTTATGTGTGTTTTCTATAATTTTTTAGTTTATAATAATGTAACACCAAAACATAAGCAATATTACATGTATTGAGCTTGTTTACAATCAAAATATTCATTTTTTTTACACTTTCCCTATAATTTTTGAGTTTTGAATAATGCAACACCAAAACATAGGTAGTTTTATTCATTTTGAGGATGATTACAATCAAAAGACTAAAACTTTATGTGGGTTTCATATAATTTATAAGTTTTGACTAATGTAACACCAAAACATAAGCAATTTTACTCTTCTTGAGCATGCTTACAATCAAAAGATTCAAACTTTATTTATGTTTCCTATAATTTTTGAATTTTGAACAATGCAACATCAAAAATTAAGTGATTTTATTCATTTTCAGCATGTTTACAATCAAAAGATTGATACTTTATGTGTGTTTCCTATAATGTTTGAGTTCTAAATAATGCAACACCAAAACTTAGGTGGTTTTTATTGTTAAGAGAATGTTGACAATCAAAAGATTTAATATTTATGCATGTTTCCTATAATTTTTAAATTTTGAATAACACAACACTAAAAATTAAGTTGTTTTACTCATTTTGAGCATGTTTACAATCAAAATATTCAACCTTTATGCGTGTTCAATATAATTTTTGAGTTTAGAATAATACAACACCAAAACTTAGGCAATTTTACTTATTTCGAGCATGTTTACAATCAAAATATTTAAACTTTGTATGTGTTTCTTATAATTTTTAAGTTTTTAATATGCAACACCAAAAAATAATTTATTTTACTTGTTTCGAGCATGTTTACAATCAAATGATTTAAAATTTATTTGCATTTCCTATAATTTTTGAGTTTGAATAATACAACACCAAAAATTAGATAGGTTTACTGATTTTGAGCATGCTTACATACAAAATATTCAAAATTTATATGATTTTCCTATAATTTTTGACTTTTGAATAATGTAACACTAAAATGTAGGTGATTTTACTCATTCCAATCATGTTTACAATCAAAAGATTTAATCTTTATGTGCATTTCCTATAATTTTTAAGTTTTGAATAATGTAACACCAAAACTTAGCATCTTTTGCTTGTTCCAAGCATGTTTACCATCAAAAGGTTCAAACTTTATGCATGTTTCTTATAATTTTTGAGTTATAAATAATACAACACAAAAACTTTAAAATTTTACTTGTTTTAATCATGTTTACAATCAATAGATTCAAACTTTATGCATGTTACCTATATTTTTTGAGTTTTGAATAATGCAACACCAAAACATAGGTTGTTATAATCATATTTAGCATGTTTACAATCATAATATTTAAACATTATGTTCATTTCCAAAAACTTTTGAGTTTTGAATAATGCAACACCAAAAACTAGGTAGTTGTATTCATTTTAAGCATGTTTACAATCAAAAGATTCAAACTTTATGCATGTTTCCAATATTTTTTATGTTTTGAATAATATAACACCAAAAATTAGGTCGTTTTACTCATTTCAAGCATGTTTAGAATCTAAATATTTAAAAAATTTGCATGTTTTTTTTTTAATAATTTTTTAGTTTTGAATAATGCAACACCAAAACATAGGTAGTTGTACTCATTTTGAGCATGTTTACAGTTAAAAGATTCAAACTTTATGCATGTTATCTATAATTTTTTAGTTTTGAACAATGCAAAACTAAAACTCATGTAGTTTTACTTATTTTGAGTATGTTTGCAGTCAGAAGATTCAAACTTTATATGTATTTCTTATAATTTTTGAGGTTTTAATAATGCAACACCAAATTTTAAGTAGTTTTACTTATTTTGAGCATGTTTACAATCAAAATATTCAAACTTTGTGTGCATTTACAATACATTTTGAGTTTTGAATGATGCAACACCAAAACATAGACAATTTTACTTGTTTTGAACATGTTTACAATCAAAAGATTCAAATTTTATGCATGTTTCTAATAGCTTTTTTAGGTTTGAATAATGCATCACTAAAACATATGTAGTTTTACTCAGTTTGAGCATGTTTGCAATCAAAAGATTCAAATATTATGGGAATTTTCAATAATTTTTGAGTTTTGAATAATAAAAACCAAAACCTAGGTGGTTTTACTCATTTTGAGCATGTTTAGAATAAAAATATTGAAAATTTATGTACATTCCCTATAATTTTAATGTTCTGAATAATGTGACACCAAAACTTAGGTAGTTTTACTCATTTTAAAGATGTTTCCATTCAAAATATTCAAACTTTATGCGTGTTTCCTATAATTTTTGAGTTTTCAATAATGCAATAACAAAACATAGGTAGTTTTACTTGTTTAAAGCATGTTTACAATCAATAGATTCAAACTTTATGCACATTTCCTATAATTTAAGAGTTTTAAAAATTTTAACACCAAAACATAGGTAGTTTTACTCATTTTGATCATGTTTAAAATCAAAGGATTTAAGTTTTATGTGCATTTCCTATCATTTTTGTTTCTTAAACCTTAGGTAGTTTTATTAGTTTCAAGCATGTTTACAATCAATAGATTTAAACTTTATGCACGTCTCCTATAATTTTTGAGTTTGGAATAATGAAACACAAAACTTAGGTGGTTTTACTTGTTTTGAGCATGTTTACAATCAAAAGATTCAAACTTTATGTCCATTTACTATAATTTTTAGTTTTTAATAATGTAACACCAAATCTTATGTAGTTTTAC
The DNA here is from genome assembly GCA_037957365.1 of Torreya grandis. Classification (NCBI taxonomy): domain Eukaryota; kingdom Viridiplantae; phylum Streptophyta; class Pinopsida; order Cupressales; family Taxaceae; genus Torreya; species Torreya grandis. Next base: position 260,175 of record JARHVA010005251.1, on the reverse strand, counting down.
TCATTTCGAGCATGTTTGGAATTGAATGATTCAAACTTTATGTATGTTTCCTATAATTTTTGAGTTTTGAATAATGCAACACATAAACTTAGTAGATTTTACCTGTTTTGAGCATGTTTATAATCAAAATATTTAAATTATATGCATTTTTACTATAATATTTAAGTTTTGAATAATGCAACACCAAAACTTAGATGGTTTTACTCATTTGGAGCATGTTTACATTCAAAAGATTCAAAATTTATATGAATTTAATATAAATTTTGAGTTTTGAATAATGCAACACCAAAACATAGACATTTTTACTCATTTTGATCATGTTTACAATCAAAAGATTCAAACTCTATGCATGTTTAATATAATTTTTGAGTTTTAAATAATGTAACACCTAAACATAGGTGGTTTTATTCATTTTAAGCATGTTTATAATCAAAAGATTCAAAATTTATGTGGTTTTCCTATAATTTTTGAGTTTTGAATAATGCAACACTAAAACTTAGGTGGTTTTACTTGTTTTGAGTATGTTTACAATCAAAAGATTTAATGTTTATGTGCATTTATTATAATTTTTGAGTTTTGAATAATGCAACATGAATACATAGGTAGTTTTACTCATTTTATGAATGTTTACAATTGAAAGATTCTAACATTAAGCATAGTTCCTATAATGTTTTAGTTTTGAATAATACAACACTAAAACATAGGAAGTTTTACTCATTTCAATGATGTTTATAATAAAAATATTTAAACTTTATTTGCATTTCCTATAATTTTTTAGTTTTGAATAATGCAACAGTAAAACATAGGTAATTTTACCAATTTCAAGCATGTTTACAATTAAAAGATTAAAACTTTGTGCACTTTTCATATGATTTTCAAGTTTCAAATAATGTAACACCAAAAATTATGTGGTTTTACTTGTTTCAAGCAAGTTTACAATCAAAAGGTTAAAAGTTTATTCATGTTTCCTATCATTTTTTATTTTTAAATAAAGTAACACCAAAACTTATGTGGTTCTACTCTATTTGAGCATACTTAAAATCAAAAGATTCAAACTTTATGTACAATTCTTATGCTTCTTGAGTTTTGAATAATGCAACAACAAAACTTAGCTGGTTTCATTTGTTTTGAGCATGTTTAGAATTAAAAAGATTCAACATTTATGTGTGTTTCCTATCTCTTTTGAGTATTTAATAATGTAACACCAAAACAAATGTGGTTTTACTCCTTTTGAGCATGTTTACAATCAAAAGATTCAAACTTTATGCATGTTTCCTATACTTTTTGAGTTCTAAATGATGCAACACCAAAACTTGAGTGCTTTTTACTACTTTTAAGCATGTTTACAAATAAAGGATTCAAATTTTATTTATGTTTCCTATAATTTTTGAGTTTTGAATAATGCAACACAAAAATTTATGTAGTTTTGATCATTTCAAGCATGTTTACAATTGAAATATTTAAATTTTATGCACATTTCTTATAATTTTTTAGTTTTGATTAAGTCAACATGAAAGATTAGGCAATTTTACTCAATAAACATGTTTACAATAAAAAGATTCAAAATTTATGTGTGTTTCCTACAATTTTTGAGTTATGAAAAATACAACACCAAAACTTATGCGGTTTTACTCATTTTGAGCATGTTTACAATCAAAAGTTTCAAATTTTATACATGTTTCCTCAAATTTTTTAATTTTGAATAATGCAACACCAAAACTTATGTAGATATAATTGTTTCAAGCTTGTTTACAATCAAAAGATTTAAAATTTATAAGTGTTTCCTATAATTTTTGAGTTTTGAATAATGCAACACAAAACTTAGGTGGTTTTACTCATTCAGAGCATGTTTACAATCAAAAGGTTGAAACTTTATGTGCATTTCCTTCTATTTTTGAGTTTTGAATAATGCAACAACAAAACCTAGGCAGTTTTACTCGTTTCAACTATGTTTACAATCAAAGAATTCAAAATTTATGCGTATTCCCTATAGTTTTCGAGTTTTGAATAATGCAACACCAAAACCAAAATGGTTTTGCTCATTTCAGGCATGCTTACTTACAATCAAAAGATTCAAATTTTATGTACATTTCTTACAATTTTTGAGTTTTAAATAATGTAAAAGTAAAACTTAAGTGGTTTTACTCATTTTGAAGATATTTACAATCAAAGATTCAAACTTTATTGGCATTTCCTATCATTTTTGAGTTTTGAATAATGCAACACCAAAACATAAACGATTTTACTCATTTCAAACATGTTTATAATTAAAAGAGTTAAATTATATACATGTTTCATATGATTTTTGTATGTTGAATAATGTAACACTAAAACTTAGGTAGTTTACTCATTTATAGAATTTTTCTAATTGACATGTTCAAACTATAAGTACATTTCCTATAATTTTTGAGTTTTGAATAATGCAACACCAAAACCTAGATACTTTTAATCATTTTCTGCATCATTCATACTTTAGGCACATTTCAAAAAAAATTTGTGTTTTGAATAATGCAACATCAAAGCTTAGGTGGTTTTACTCACATAGTGCATGTTTAGAATCAAAAGATTTAAATTTCATGTGTGTTCCCTATAATTTTTATGTTTTGAATAATGCAACACCAAAACATAGCTGGTTTTACTCATTTTGAGCATGTCTACAATCAAAATATTAATACTTTATTAGTTTTTTCCTATAATTTTTGAGTTTTGAATAATGAAACACCAAAACATAGCTAGTTTTACTTATTTCGATCATGTTTACAATTAAAATATTCAAACTTTAGGCATGTTTCATATAATTTTTTAGTTTTGACTAAAATGACACCAAAGCTTAGGTGGTTTTATTCATTTAGACCATGTTTAGAATCAAAAGATTCAAAATTTATGTGTGTTTCCTAAAATTTTTGTGTTTTGAATAATGCAACACCAAAACATAGGTAGTTTTACTCATTTCGAGCATGTTTACAATGAAAAGATTAAAACTTTTTTATGTTTGTTATAATTTTTTAGTTTTGAATAATGCAACACCAAAACTTAGGTGATTTTACTCATTCCAAGCATGCTTACAACCAAAAGATTCAAATTTTATGTGTGTTTCTTATCAATAATGGAACACCAAGATTGAAGTGATTTTACTCATTTCAAGCATGTTTAAAATAAAAAAATTCAAATTTTATGCACATTTCCTATATTTTTTATGTTTTGAATAATGTAACATAGAAACACAGGTGGTTTTACTCATTTTAAGCATGTTTACAATCAAAAGATTCAAAATTTATGTGATTTTCCTTTGATTTTTGAGTTTTGAATAATGTAACACCAAAGCTTAGGTGGTTTTACTCATTTTGAGCATATTTACGATTAAAAGATTCAAATTTTATATGCATTTCCTATAATTTTTTAGTTTTGAATAATGGAACACAAAACCTTAGGTGGTCCTAATCTTTTTTAGCATTCTTAAAATCAAAAGATTCATATTTTATGCCCATTTCTTATGTTTTTTGAGTTTTGAATAATGCAACAGCAAAACTTATGAAGTTTTACTTATTTCAAGAATGTTTACAATAAAAATATTTAACATTTATGTTTGTTTCCTATCATTTTTGAGTTTCGAATGATGTAAATCCAAAACATAGGTGGTTTTATTTCTTCTGAGCATGTTTACAATCAAAAGATTCAAACATTATGTACATTTCCTATAATTTTAGAGTTTTGAATAATGCAACACCAAAACATAAGTAGTTTTAATCATTTCAATCATGTTTAGAATTAAATGATTCAAACTTTATGTGCATTACCTATAAATTTTGAGTTTTGAATAATGAAACACCAATATTTGGGTGGTTTCACTCATTTTGAGCATGTTTACAATGAAAAATTCAATCTTTATGTGTGTTTCCTATTATTTTTCAGTTTTGAATAATGTTTCACTAAAACATAGATCATTTTAGTCATTACAAGCATGTTTACAATCAAAAGATTCAAAATTTATGCATGTTTCCTATAATTTTTGAGTTTTAAATAATACAACACCAAAACATAATTTATTTTACTCCTTTCGAACATGTTTAAAATTAAAAGATTCAAAATTTATGTGATTTTACTCATTTAATGCATGTTTACAATCAAAAGCTTAAGTGTTTTTACTCCTTTAATGCATGTTTACAATCAAAAGGTTCAAATTTTAACGTTTCCTTCAATTTTTGAGTTTTGAATAATGCAACACCAAAACTTACGTGGTTTTACTCATTTCAAGCATGTTTACAATTAAAAGATTCAATGTTTGTGTGTTTCCTATATTTTGAGTTTTGAGTAATGCAACACTAAAACATAGGTTGTTTTACTCATTTCAAGCATTTTTAAATTCAAATAATTCAAACTTTATGAATATTTCCCATCATTTTTTAGTTTTAAATGATGCAACACCAAAACTTAGATAGTTTTACTCATTTTGAGCATCTTTAGAGCAATTTTACTCATTTCAAGCATGTTTACAGTCTTAAGATTCAAAATATATGAGTGTTTCCTATAATTTTTGAGTTTTGAATAATGCAACACAAAACATAGGTGATTTTACTCATTTATATCATGCTTACAATTAAAATATTCAAAATTTATGTGTATTTTCTATAATTTTTTCATTTTGATTAATGCAACACCAAAACTTAAGTGGTTTTACTCATTTTTAGCATGTTTACTTATAATCAAAAGATTAAAACTTTGTGTTTTCTATAATTTTTGAGTTTTGAATAATGTAACACTAAAACTTAGGTAGTTTTACTCATTTAGATCATGTTTACAATCAAAATATTTAATCTTTATGTGCATTTTCTTTAATTTTCGAGTTTTGAATAATGCAACAACAAAACTTAGGTGATTTTACTCATGTTGAACATGTTTACAATCAATAGATTAAAACTTAATGCACATTCTTTCAATTTTTGAGTTTTGAATAATGCAACACCAAAAGTTAGATGGTTTTACTAATTTTGAGTATGTTTCCAATCAAAATATTCAATCTTATGTGTGTTCCCTATAATTTTTGAGTTTTGACTAATGCAACACCAAAACCTAGGTGGTTTTACTCTTTTTAAGCATGTTTATAATTAAAATATTCAAACTTTGTGTAGAATTCCTATAGTTTTTAAGTTTTGAATAATGCAACACCAAAACTTAGGTAATTTTCCTCATTTCAAACATGTTTACAATCAAAAGATTCAAACTTTATGCATGTTTCCTATAATTTTTTAGTTTTGAATAATGCAACACCAAAACTGAGGTAGTTTTACTCATTTCAAGTGTGTTTATAATTAACAGATTCAAAATTTATGTGTGTTTCCTATAATTTTTGAGTTTTCAATAATGCAAGACTAAATCTTAGACAATTTTAACCATTTTGAGCATGTTTAAAATCAAAATATTCAAATTTTATGCATGTTTCCTATAATTCTTGATTTTTGAATAATGTAAAACAAAAACATAGGTGGTTTTAATCATTTCAAGCATTTTTACAATATAAAGATTAAAACTTTATGCGCATTTTCTATAATTTTTGTGGTTTGAATAATGCAACACATAAACTTACATGGGTTTATTCATTTTGATCATGTTTACAATCAAAACATTCCAAATTTATGTGTGTTTTGTAAATTTTTGAGTTTTAAGAAATGTAACACCACATCTTAGGCAGTTTCACTTGTTTCAAGCATTTTTATAATCAAAAGATTCAAACTTTATGTGCATTTTCCATAATTTTTTAGTTTAAAAAATTGTAACACAAAAATTTAGGAACTTTTACTCATTTTGATCATGTTTACAATAAAAATATTTAAACTTTATGCACATTTCTTATAATTTTAGATTTGAATAATGCAACACCCAAACCTAGGTAGTTTTACTCCTTTTGAGCATGTTTAAAATCGTAAAATTCAAACTTTATGTGCATTTCCTATAATTTTTGAGTTTTAAATAATGCAACACCAAAACATAGATGGTTCTAATCATTTTGAGCATGTTTACAATCAAAATATTCAAACTTAATGCACATTTCCTATAGTTTTTTATTTTAAATAATGTAACACCAAAACCTGAGTGGTTTTACTAGTTTCAAGCATGCTTACAATCGAAAGATTCAAACATTATGTGTTTTTCTTATAATTTCTGAGTTTTAAATAATGCAAGACCAAAACATACGTGGTTTTACCCATTTTGAACATGTTTACAATTAAAGATTTAATTTTTTTTTTCCTATAATTTTTGAGTTTTGAATAATGCAACACCAAAACTCAGATAGTTTTACCCATTTCAAATATGTTTACAATCAAAATATTTAATCTTTATGCATGTTTCATATAATTATTATGTTTTGAATAATGCAACACTAAAACTTAAGTAAGTTTACTCATTTTGAGCATGTTTACAATCAAAAGATTCAAACTTTATGTGCATTTCCTATAATTTTTTATACTTTGAATAAACCAACACCAAAACATATGTGGTTTTACTTGTTTCTAACATGTTTATAATCAAAAGAATTAAAATTTATGTGTGTTTCCTACAATTTTTGAGTTTTGAATAATGCAACAACAAAACATAGATAGTTTTACTCATTTTGGCCAGGTTTTTAATCAAAATATTAAAATGTTTTGAGTGTTTCCTATAATTTTTGAGTTTTGAATATGCAACACCAAAACATAGGTGGTTTTACTAGTTTCGAGTATGTCTACAATCAAAAGATTAAAACTTTATATATGTTTCCTATAATTTTTGAATTTTGAATAATGGAACACCAAAACTTAGACATACATTTCAACATTTATGTGTGTTTCCTATAATATTTCAGTTTTAAATAATGCAACAGAAAAACATAGGTGGTTTGATGGATTTCGAGCATGTTTAAAATCAAAAGATTCAAACTTTTTGTGAATTTTCTATAATTTCTAAGTTTTGAATAATGCAACACCAAAACTTTGGCAATTGTACTCATTTCACTCATGTTTACAATCAAAAGATTCAAAGTTTTTGCATATTACCTATAATTTTTGAGTTTTTAATAATTTAACTCCAAAATTTAGGTGGTTTTACTCATTTCAAGGATGTTTGCAATAAAAAAATTCAATCTTTATGCATGTTTCCTATAATTTTTGAGTTTTGAATAATGCAACACCAAAAATTAGGCAATTTTAATTGTTTAGAGCATGTTTACAATTAAAATATTAAAACTTTATGCACATTTCGTAAAATTTTTGAGTTTATAATAATGCAACACCAAAACTTAGGTGGCTTTACTTGTTTCAACCATGTTTACAATCAAAAAATTCAAATTCTATGTGAATTTACCAGAATTTTATTGTTTTGAATAATGGAACTCCAAAACTTAGGTGGTTTTACTCATTTCCAGCATGTTTAAAATCAAAAGATTCATAATTTATGCACATTTATTATCATTTTTGAGTCTTGAATAATACAACACCAAAAAATAGGTAGTTTTCCTCATTTCAAGTATGTTTACAATTAAAAGATTTAAAATTTATTCATGTTTCCTATAATTTTTTAGTTTTGAATAATGAAACACCAAAACTCAAGCATTTTTAATATGTTTACACCAAAAGATTCAAAATTTATACACATTTCCTATAATTTCTGAGTTTTGAATAATGCAAAATGAAAACATAGGAAATTTTATTTGTTTTAAGCATGTTTACAATCAAAAGATTCAAACTTTATGTGCATTTTATGTAACTTTTGAGTTTTGAATAATGCAACACAAAAATTTAGGCAATTTTACTTGTTTTTAGCATGTTTATAATATAAATATTCAAACTTTATGCGTGTTTCCTATAATTTTTAAATTTTAAATATTACAACACCAAAACCTATCTAGTTTTATTCATTTTGAGCATGTTTATAATCAAAATATTTAAACTTTATGCACATTTGCTATAATTTTTTATTTTTGAAAAATAAAACACCAAAAGTTAGGTGGTTTTACTCATTTTGAAGATGTTTCCAATCAAAATATTCAAATGTTATACACGTTTCCTATAACTTTTGAGTTTTGAATAATGTAACACAAAAACTTAGGTTGTTTTACTCATTTTGAGCATGTTTACAATTAAAAGATTCAAATTTTATGCATGTTTCCTATAATTTATAAGTTTTGAATAATACAATACCAAAAATTAAATAGTTTTACTCATTTTAATCATGTTTACAATTAAAATATTTAAACTTTATGCACATTCCCTATAATTTTTGAGTTTTGAATAATGAAAAACTAAAACTAGGCAATTTTACTTATTTTAACCATGTTTATAATCAAAAGATTCAAACTATATTCATGTTCTTGTAATTTTTGAGTTTTGAATAATGAAACACTAAACTTAGGTGATTTTACTCATTTTTAGCATGTTTACAATCAAACTAATCAAAATTTGTATGTGTTTCTTATAATTTTTGAGATTTGAATAATGCAAACCAAAACGTAGGTAATTTTACTCATTTGAAATAAGTTTTAAATCAAAAGATTCAAAATTTATGAGTGTTTCCTATTTTTTTGAGTTTTAAATAATGCAACACCAAAAATTACGTAATTTTACTCATTTTGAGCATGTTTACAATCAAAAGAATCAAAATTTATGTATGCTTCATATAGTTTTTGAGTTTTAAATAATTAAAACACCAAAACATAAGAGGTTTTACTCATTTTGATCATGTTTACAATCAAAATATTAAAACCTTATGTGTGTTTCTAGTAATTCTTGAGTTTTGATTAATGCAACACCAAATCTTATGTCATATTACTTGTTTTGAGGATGTTTACAATCAAAAGATTCAAAATTTATGTGTGTTCCATATAATTTTGTAGTTTTGAATAATTCAACATGAAAACGTAGGTTATTTTACTTTTTTCAAGCATGTTAAAAAAATTCAAACTTTATTTGTGATTCCTATAATTTTTAAGTTTTGATTAATGCAATACAAAAACATAGGTGGTTTTACTCTTTTTGAGCCTGCTAACAATTAAAAGATTCAAAATTTATTCACTTTTCCTATAATTTTTGAGTTTTGAATATTGCATCACCAAAACTTAGGTGGTTTTATTCATTTCAAGCATGTTTATAATCAAAATATTCAAACTTTATGCACATTTCCTATAATATTTGAGTTTTAAAAAATGTAACACCAAAATTTATGTGATTATACTCTTTTTAAGCATTATTAAAATCAAAATATTCAAACTTTATGCACATTTCCAATTTTTTTGAGTTATGAATAATGCAACACCAAAACTTAGGTAGTTTTACTTGTTTCAAGCATGTTTACAATAAAAAGATTCAACATTTACGTGTGTTTCCTATAATTTTTGAGTTTTGAATAATTCAACACTAGAATATAGGTAGTTTTACTCCTTTCAAGCATGTTCACAATTAAAAGATTCAAAATGTATGCATATTTCTTATAATTTTTGAGTTCGAATAATGTAACACCAAAACATAAGTATTTTTACTCATTTTTAGAATGATTACAATTAAATGATTCAAATTTTATGAGCATCCAATAAACAACTTTTGTAAAACATATTACTACACTTCATCAATAGAAAATAGTAGAGAACCACAAATATTTTCATTAACTTTGCAAGAAAATATGACACACATTAGTGTTTCAAAATTTTTTCATGGGGACAAGCATGGTTGATTTGCTCCATTTTTGGTAGGTGAAACATATAAACATTATCTCAAAGATTGCTAATGGTTGTAAAACTATAACCACCTTAACAAGAGAGATAAAATACACATATTAGTGATCCCAAAATGTGGAAGAGCCTATATTAATGAAGAATAAAAACTAAAAATAACTACCAACCTTGAATAAAAGATAAGATTTCTATTTATACATTTAAAATATAGGATTATGGGTCATAATTTTTAAAATTACAAAACAAACTTTCAAGTCCACCAAGATGCTTCTAGCTAGAAAATATTCCCTTGCCATGATTGAAATCATTATCCATTTGCATGAAAAATCGTAACTCTAATTGCCTTTATGAGGAATGTTGAAGATTTGGAACACATCCTTTGATTTCATGGTGGGAGATACCTTTCACACAAGTTAGAAGGATAATATTCATGATAGAGGAGCAATTTCTTTTTATCATTATGTGCAACTTCCTAGGGATGCTCTTGACCACTTACCTACATAGCTAGAAACTTCTGGATAGATGCCCTTCCTCTCATGGACACCAAGGAAATCCCATTACCTTATGATGATAGTATTGGAATGTTCCACTATGATATAGAAAAAAATTTATTTATGGTCATTATCTAGAAAATATTCTTTAGATTAGCCCATAAATCTTCCTCTATGATTTGAGTCCTTGTTGGCTCTAATTTGGAAACTTGTTTCCTTTTGCAATCCAAACCCTTTGAAAAGTTCATCTTGGCTTGCATCATTATATCATATCTAACAAAGAAAATGTGTACCATTGATCTTGCGTGAGATGCTCAAGCTCTAACTTGTGACACATAGCTATGCCACTTGTCATTTATGTGTTTGTTTATAGGGTCCTTAACTTTTTAACCTTGGCTATGTAGCATCATATCTGGCTTAGGTGACCAAACATGCTCCATCGAATCATAATCTAAGGGGTGGATCATTATTAGATATTGAATGTATTTGGCCCTGAGGACCTATGACTTTGTAGCCTCATAGGATTTTTAGGGTTCTCTATAAATAGTCCCAAGTTTTTGTCTGATATTAGTCTATGTGGTAACACCATAGGCTTCTTGACCTTTTAAACTATTCTACTCACTATCAGATCTATTACTACTTTCCTAAGATCTTGACACTTGTCAATCTCACATTTTCTTGTAGAGTCTTTGAGTTTTCAAATCCTCACTTGTTTTTGGATCATCCTCACCCAAGAAAACTTGATTCATATATCTACCTCCATTAGAAATCAAACAGCTACCTCATGGGGCCTAAATTTGATGCTCATGCAACCTGCTTGGAATATTTGAATCCTAATGACTACTTGCCATGCCTTAAAAATGACATTCACATGTCTACAAGACCATTATACCTATAGTTCAAGAAAATTTCTTCAAAACATTACTTATTGGGACTTTTATTCTACAAGAATTTGGTCTACGAACTCCTTGTCATCGACATTCCTATCTTTGATAGCATTATTATGGTATTTTTATGTCATAAAAATTATTGTAGGCCTTTTTATTCTCGACACTTCTACTATAAGGCCCTTTATCTATGAAATTTTTGTCTTCATTGGGATAATTATTTTGGATATTTAATCTAATATAATTTCCCTGAAGAATTGATCTTTCTTGGGCCTTTTTACCACAGACCTTATGGTGAGACAATTGCTTCATACAGTTTATTTGTAACCATTTCCCCAAAGAATATATGAGATCTTTACATTTATCTTAAAATATTTGAACGTAACATTTTTTACAAAATAATTAACTTTTATTAGGATTTTTATGTGGGAAAGATTCTTGAAGGATAAGTACCATTTAAAATTTTTGCACGGGAAAATTTCCCAAAGGAAATGGACCTGTGAACTTTTTATCGTGGATAAAAAGTCTAAAACAAATAAGTCTTCAGCGTTTCTACAGAACACTTTCCCTGATAGACCCTAAACAATTTACACGCACTAAATAAAAACCAAATTAATACTTATCCAATTTAACACGAACTTAACCTTTCAAAGGAACACTAGAAAAAATGAATATGGCTAAGGACTTAGGCTTTAACACCCAACTCGAGATGGACTTAAGAATTTACACTTGACAAGTGCTTAACTACTTTAATACAATTTTTGGCAATAACATTTACAATCAAAAGATTCAACATTTATGTGCATTTCCTATAATTTTTAAATTTTGAATAATAAAACATAAAAACTTATGTGGTTTTACTCATTTTGAGGATATTTACAATCAAAATATTCAATCTTTATATGCATTTTCTATAATTTTTGAGTTTTAAATAATGCAACACCAAACCTTAGGTGGTTGTACTCACTTTGCTCATGTTTACAATCAAAATATTTAAACTTTATGCACATTACCTATAATTTTTGAGTTTTGAATAATTTAATTCAAAAATTTAGGTGGTTTTACTCATTTCGAGCATGTTTACAATAAAAAGATTCAAAATTTATGCATGTTTCATATAATTTTTGAGTTTTGAATAATACAATACCAAAACTTAGGTAGTTTACTTATTTTGAGCATGATTAGAATTAAAATATTTAAATTTTATGAACGTTTCATATAAATTGTGAGTTTTGAATAATGTAACACCAAAACATGGGAATTTTTACTTGTTTGGAGCATGTTTACAATCAAAAGATTCATACTTTAAGCACATTTCCTAGAATTTTTATGTTTTGAATAATGTAACACAAAAACTTACGTGGTTTTACTCATTTAAAGCATGTTTAGAATTAAAAAAATCATATTTTATAGACGTTTCATATAATTTTTGAGTTTTGAATAATGTAAAACCAAATCACAGTTAGTTATACTCCTTTCAAGAATGTTTACAATTAAAAGATTCAAAATTTATGGATGCTTCCTATAATTTTTTAGTTTTGAATAATGCATCACCAAAACATAGGTAGTTTTACTCATTTTGAGTATGTTTACAAGCAAAAAATTCAAACTTTATATGCATTTCATATAATTTTTGAGGTTTTAATAATGCAACAACAAAACATAGGGGGTTTTACTCATTTTGAGCATGTTAAAATCAAAAGATTTAAATGTTATGTGCTTTTCCTATAATTTTTGTGTTTTGAATAATTCAACACCAAAATATAGATGGTTTTAGTCATATTTAGAATGTTTACAATCAAAATATACAAACTTTATGTGTGTTTCTAACAATTCTTGAGTTTTGAATAATGCAACACTAAAACTTAGGCAATTTTACTCATACTGAGCATGTTTACAATAAAAAAACACAAACTTTATACATGTTTTGAACAATTTTTTAGTTTTGAATAATGCAACACCAAAACATAGGTAGTTTTACTCATTTTGAGCATGTTTACAATCAAAAGATTCAAACTTTATGCATGTTTCCTATAATTATTATGTTTTGATTAATACAACATGAAAACATAGATAATTTTACTCCTTTTGAGCATGTTTCCAAACAAAGGAATCAATGTTTATGAGCATTTCCAATAATTTTTGAGTTTTGAATAGTACAACACAAAACTTAGGCATTTTCACTTTTTTTGAGCATGTTTACAATCAAAATATTCAAACTTTATGTATGTTTCCCATAATTTTTTGTGTTTTGAATAATGCAACACAAAACTTAGGTGGTTTGACTCATTTGTAGCATGTTTACAATCAAAATATTCAAAATTTATCTATGTTTCCTAAAATTTTAGAGTTTTGAAAATTGCATCACCAAAACATAGGCAATTTTACTCATTTTGAGCATGTTTACATTCAAAAGATTAAAAAATTATCCACATTTCCTATAATTTTTTAGTTTTAATAATGAAAAACAAAAACATAGGTAGTTTTACTCATTTCAATCATGTTTAGAATTAAAAGATTCAAACTTTAAGTGTGTTTCTTATAATCTTTGAGTTTTGAATAATGGAACATCAAAACTTAGGGAGTTTTACTCATTTCGAGCATGTTTACAATCAAAAGATTCAATCTTTATGCACATTTCCTATAACTTTTGAGTTTTGAATAATGAAACACTAAAACTTAAGAAGTTTTACTCATTTTGACCATGTTTAGAATGAAAAGATTCAAAATTTATTTGTGTTTCCTATAATTTTTAAGTTTTGAATAAGGCAACACCAAAAGTTATGCAGATTTACTCATTTTGAGCATGTTTACAATCAAAAGATTCAAAATTTATGCACATTCCTATAATTTTTGAGTTTTGAATAATGTAACACCAAAACATAGGTAGTTTTACTCATTTCAAGCATGTTTACAATCAAAAGATTCAAACTTTATGCATGTTTCCTATAGTTATTGAGTTTTGAATAATGTAACACAAAAACTTAAGTGGTTTTAATTATTTTGAGCATGTTTACAATCAAAATACAAAAACATTATGTTCATTTCCTATGATTTTTGAGTTTTCAATAATGCAACACAAAAAATTAGGTAGTTTTACTTATTTCGAGCATGTTTACAATCACAAAAATCAAAATTTATGTCTCTTTCCAATAATTTTTTAGTTTTGAATAATGCAAGACCAAAACTTATGCAGTTTTACTCATTTGTAGTGTGTTTACAATCAAAAGATCCATCTTTATGGATTTTTACAATATTTTTTTAGTTTTGAATAATGTAACAACAAAACCTAGGTGGTTTTACTCATTTTGAGCATGTTTACAATGAAAATATTAAAACTTTATGCTCATTTCTTATAAATTTTTAGTTTTGAAATATTCAACACCCAAACATAGGTAGTTTTACTCGTTTTAAGAATGTTTACACTCAAAAGATTATAATTTGATGCATGTTTTCTATAATTTTTGAGTTTTAAAAAATCAAAAATCAAAACCTAGGTGATTTTACTAGTTTCATGTATGTTTACAATTAAAATATTGAAACTTTATGCATGTTTCCTATAATTTTTGAGTTTTTAATAATGTAACACCAAAACTTAGGAAGATTTACCTATTTTGAGCATGTTTACAATTGAAAAATTCAAACTTTATGCATGTTTCCTTTAATTTTGGAATTTTAAATAATCCAACACTAAAAATTAGGTAGTTTTACTAGTTTCAAGCATGTTTGCAATCAAAAGATTAAAAATTTATGTTCATTTCCTATAATTTTTGAGTTTCGAATAATGCAATGCCAAAATTTAGGTATTTTTATGCTTCAATATTTATGCACATTTCGTATAATTTTTTAGTTTTGAATAATGTAACACTAAAATTTAGGTGGTTTTACTCATTTTGAGCTTGTTTAGAATCAAAATATTTAAATTTTATGCCTATTTCCTATAATTTTTTAATTTTAAATAATGCAACACCCAAATGTAGGCTATTTTACTCATTTTGAGCATGTTTACAATCAAAAAATTCAAACTTTATGCATGTTTCTTATATTTTTTGTGTTTTGAATAATGCAACCCCAAAACTTTTAATTTTACTTGTTTCAAATATGTTTAAAATTAAAAGATTCAGAATTTATAAACATTTCCTATAATTTTTTAGCTTTGAATAATGTAACACCCACACTTAGGTCGTTTTACTCATTTAGAGCATGCTTAAAATCAAGAGGTTCAAGCTTTATGTGCATTTCCTATAATTTTTGAGTTTTGAATAATGCAACAAGAAAACATTGGTAGTTTTACCCATTTTGAACATGTTTACAATAAAAATATTCAAACATTATGCATGTTTCCTATAATGTTTGAGTTTTAAATAATGCAACAATAAAACTTAGGTGGTTTTACTAGTTTTAAGCATTTTTACAATAAAAAGATTCAAAATTTATGTGCATGTCCTATAATTTTTGAGTTTTAAATAAAGAAACAAAAACCATAAGCAACTTTACTCATTTTAAGCATGCTTACAATCAAAAGATTCCAAATTTATTTGTGTTTCTTAAAAGTTTTCAGTTTGAATAAGGCAAACCCAAAACTTAGGTGGTTTTACTCATTTTTAAAATGTTTACAATCAAAAGATTCAAATTTTATGTGCATTTCCTAAATTTTTTGAGTTTTGAATAATGCAACACCAAATCTTAGAACATTTTACTCATTTCATGCATGTTTACAATCAAAATATTCAAATTTTATGTTCATTTCCTATAGTTTTTGAGTTTTGAATAATGCAACACAAAAACTTAGGTGGTTTTAGTCATTTCGAGCATGTTTACCATCAAAATAATCAAACTTAATGCACATATCCTAGAATTTTTTAGTTTTAAATAATGCAACACCAAAACATAGGTAGTTTTACTCATTTCAAGCATGTTTACAATTAATAGATTCAAACTTTATGCATCTTTCTTATAATTTTTAAGTTTTGAATAATGCAACTCCAAAACTTAGGTGATTTTATTAGTTTTGAGCATGTTTAAAATTAAAGATTCAAAATTTATGTTCTTTTCCTATAATTTTTGAGTTTTGAATAATGGAACACCAAAATTTTGGTAGTTTTACCCATTTTGAACATGTTTACAATCAAAATATTTAAACTTTATATGTGTTTCCTATAATTTTTCAGTTTTGAATAATGCAACAATAAAACATAGGTTGTTTAGCTTGTTTCAAGCAAGTTTAAAATCAAAAGATTTGAACTTCATGTGTGTTTACTATAATTTTTTATTTTTGAATAATACAACACCAAAAATTTAGTAGTTTTACTCATTTCAAGTATGTTTACAATAAAAAAATTCAAACTTTATATGCATTTCCTATAATTTTTGAGTTTGAATAAGGTAACAACAAAACATAGATTGTTTGACTTATTTTGAGCATGTTTACAAATGAAATTTTTTAACTTTATGCACTTTTACTATAATTTATGCATTTTGAATAATGCAACACTAAAACTTATGTAGTTTTACTCATTTATGACATGTTTAAAATTAAAATAGTCAAAGTTTATGTGCATTTCATATAATTATTGAGTTTTGAATAATGCAACACCAAAACTTGGTAGTTTTACTCATGTTAAGCATGATTATAATCCAAATATTCAAAATTTATGTGTGTTTCCTATAATTATTAATTTTTGAATAATACAAAATAAAAACATAGGTTGTTTTACTACAATTTATGAGTTTTGAATAATGCAACACCAAATCTTAGGTGGTTTTACACATTTTGAGCATGTGCACAATCAAAATTTCAATCTTTATTGCATTTTTTTATAATTTTGGAGTTTTTAATAAGGCAATTGAAAGACATAGGTGGTTTTAAAAACTCATTTCTAGCATGTTTACAATCAAAAGATTCAAAATTTATGCACATTAATTATAATTTATGTTTTGAATAATGCAACAGCAATACATTGGCAATTTCACTCATTTTGAGCATGTTTCCATAATTACTATAATTATTGAGTTTTGAATAATGTACAACCAAAATATAGGTAGTTTTACTCATTTGAAACATGTTTATAATCAAAATATTCAAATTTATGTGTGTTTCCTATAATTTTTACATTTTGAATAATGCCACACAAAAACATAGGTAGTATTACTCATTTCAAGCATGTTTACAATCAAAAGATTAAAATTTTATTCGTCTTTCCTTCAATTTTTATGTTTTGAATAATGTAACACCAAAACTTAGGTAGTTTTAACATTTTTGAACATGTTTACAATCAAAAGATTCAAACATTCTGTGTTTCCTAAAATATTTGAGTTTTGAATAATGCAACACCAAAGCTTAGGTGGTTTTACTCATTTTGAGCATTTTTACAATCAAAAGATTCAAAATTTACATGTGTTACCTATAATTTTTGAGTTTTGAGTAATGCAAGACCAAAACATAGGTGGTTTTACTTGTTTTGATCATACTTACAATCAAAAGATTAAAACTTTATGCATGTTTCTTATAATTTGCATTTTAAATAATGTAACACCAAAACATAGGTGGTTTTACTCATTTTGAGCACTTTTTCAATAAAAAGATTTAAGCTTTTTGATTTTTTCTTATTAATATTTGCATTTTGAATAATGCAACACCAAAACTTAGGCAGTTTATTCATTTTGAGCATGTTTGTAATTAAAAGATTAAAACTTTATATGTGTTTCCTATAAATTTTGAGTTTTGAATAATGCAACACCAAAACATAGATGGTTTTACTCATTCTGAGCATGTTTACATTCAAAAGATTAAATTTTTTTGTGTCATATAATTTTTGAGTTTTTTATAATGTAACACCAAAAGCTAGGTTGTTGTACTCATTTCACTCATGTATACAATCAAAAGATTTAAACTTTATGGATATTTCAAATAATTTTTTAGTTTTAAATAATGCAACTCCAAAATTTAGGTGGTTTTACTCATTTTAAACATGTTTACGATCAAAAGATTCAAAATTTATGAATGTTTCCAATAAATTTTCATTTTTGAATAATGCAACACCAAAACTTAGGTGGTTTTACTCATTTCAAGCATGTTTACAATCAAAAGATTCAAAATTTATGTGCATTTTCTATAATTTTTTAATTTTGAATAATTTAACACCAAAACATAGGTGGTTTTACTCATTTAGAGCATGTTTAGAATCAAAAGGTTAAAATTTTATCTATGTTTTGTATAATTTTTGGGTTTTTAATAATGCAACACACAAACTTAGGTGTTTTTACTTGATTTGAACATTTTTATAATCAAAATATTCAAACCTTATGCCCATTGACTATAGTTTTTTAGTTTTGAATAATCTAACACCAAAACATAAGTGGTTTTACTCATTTTGAGCATACTTACAATCAAAAGATTAAAATTTTATGTCAATTTCCTATAATTTTTGAGTTTTGAGTAATGCAACACCAAAAATTAGGTAGTTGTACTCATTTTGAGCATGTTTCCAATCAAAAGGTTCAAATTTTATGCATGTTTCTTATTATTTTTTAATTTTGAATAATGTAACTCTTAAAATTAGTTAGTTTCACTGATTTTGAGCAAGTTTACAATCAAAAGATTCAAATTTTATGTGTGCTTCTTATAATTTTTGAATTTTGAATAATGAAACACCAAAACTTAGGTGATTTTAATAATTTTAAGCATGTTGACAATCAAAAGACTCAAACTTTATGCGCATTTCATATAATTTTTATGTTTTGAATACTGCAACACCAAAAATTATGTGGTTTTACACATTTTGAGCATGTTTACAGTCAAAAGATTCAAATTTTAAGTGTGTTTCCTATAATTTTTGAGTTTTTAATAATAAAACACCAAATATTAAATGGTTTTACTCATTTTGACCATGTTTACAATTAAAAGATTCAAACTTTAAATGTGTTTCATATAATTTTTGAGTTTTGAATAACGAAACACCAAAACTTACGTAGTTTTACTCATTTCAAGCATGTTTATAATCAAAAGATTCAAACTTTATGCATATTTTTAATAGTTTGAGTTTTGAATAATGCAACAATAAAACTTAGGTAGTTTTACTTCATTTCTTGTATGTTTAGAATCAAAAGATTCAAACTTTATGTGCATTTAATAATTTTTTTGAGTTTTGAATAATGTAACACAAAAACTTAGGCGGTTTTACTCATTTTGAGAATGTTTACAATAAAAATATTAACACATTATATTTATTTCCTATAATTTTTGAATTTTGAATAATGTAACACCAAAACTTAGGTAGGTTTACTCATTTTAAGCATGTTTCCTATAATTTTTGAGTTTTGAATAGTGCAACACCAAAACATAGATAGTTTTACTCATTTTGAGCATGTTTACAATCAAAAGACTCTAATTTTATACATGTTTCCTATAATTTTTGTGGTTTGAATAATTTAACACTAAAACATAGAAAGTTTTACCCTCTTCGAACATGTTTACAATCAAAAGATTCAAACTTTTTTTGTGTTTCCTATAATTTTTTAGTTTTGAAAAATGCAACACTAAGTCTTAGATGGTTTTACTCAATTGAGCATATTTATAATCAAAAAAGTCAAACTTTATGCACATTTCCTATAATTCTTGAGATTTGAATAATGGAACACCAAAACTTATGTGGTTTTACCTATTTTGAGCATCTTTACAATCAAAAGATTTAAATTTTGTGGGTGTCTAGTTTAATTTTTTAGTTTTGAATAATGAAACACCTAAACTTAAGTGATTTATTTATTTCAAGCATGTTTTCAATTAAAAGATTAAAACTTTAAGATCCTTTCCTAGATTGTTTTGAGTTTTCAATAATACAACACCAAAACATATGCAATTTTACTCCTTTAGTGTATGTTTACAATTAAAAGATTCAAAATTTATGCATGTTTCCTATATTTTTTGAGTTTTGAATAATGCAACTTAAAAACTTAGGCATTTTTAATTATTTCAAGTATGTTTACAATAAAATTAAATTCAAAATGTATGCATGTTTCCTATAATTTTTGTGTTTTGAATAATGCAATACCAAATCTTAGGTAGTTTTACTCATTTCGATTATGTCTACAATCAAAAGATTCAAACTTTATATGAATTTACTATAGTTTTTGGGTTTTGAGTAATGAAAAACCAAAACATAGGTTGTTTTACTCATTTTGATCATGTTTACAGTCAAAATGTTCAAACTTCATGCATATTTCATATAATTTTGTAGTTTTAAATAATGTAACACTAAAGCTTAGGTGGTTTTACTTATTTTGAGAATGTTTCCAATCAAAATATTTAAACTTTATGTGTGTTTTATATAATTTTTGTGTTTCAATTTATGCAACACCAAATCTTAGGTGGTTTTACTCATTTCAAGCATGTTTACTATCAAAAGATTCAAACTTTATGTGTGTCTTTTATAATTTTGACTTTTGAATACTTAAATACAAATAATTAGGTGGTTTTACTCATTTTGAGCATGTTTATAGTCAAAATATTTAAAAATTATGCACATTTATTTTAATTCAAGTTTTGAATAATGCAACACCAAAACATAAGTAATTTTACTCATGTCAACCATGTTTATGATCAAAAGATTCAAAATTTATGTGCATTTCATATAATTTTTTAGTTTTGAAAACTACAACACTAAAACCTAGGTGGTGTTACTTGTTTCAAGCATGTTTACAATAAAAATATTCAAAATTTATGTGTGTTTCTTATAATTTTTGAGTTTTAAATGATGCAACACAGAAGCTTAGGTGGTTTTACTCATTTCAAACATGTTTAAAATCAAAAGATTCAAACTTTATACATGTTTCCTATAATTTTTGAGTTTTGAATAATCCAACATTAAAACATAGGTTGTTTTACTCATTTCGAACATGTTTATAATTAAAAGATTCAAACTTTATGTGCATTACCTATAATTTTTAAATTTTCAATAATGCAACACCAAAGCTTAGGTAGTTTTATTTGTTATGAACATGTTTACAAACAAAAGATTTAAAATTTGAGTGTTTTCTATAATTTTTTAGTTTTGAATAATGCATTGCAAAACTTAGGAAATTGTACTCGTTTCAAGCATGTTTACAATCAAAAGATTTAAACTTTATGCATATTTCCCATAATTTTTGAGGTTTGAATAATACAACACAAAACTTAGGTAGTTTTAATTATTTTGAGCATGTTTACGATCAAAAGATTCAAATTTTTGCATGTTTCCTATGATTTTTGAGTTTTGAAAATTACAAGACCAAAACTTCGACAATTTTACTCATTTTGAGCATGTTTACAATCATAAGATTCAAATTTTATGCATGTTTTTATAATTTTTGAGTTTTGAATAATGCAACACTAAAACTTAAGTAGTTTTATTCATTTCAAGAATGTTTACAATCAAAAGATTTAAATTTTATGCACGCTTTGTATAATTTTTGAGTCTTAAGAAATGTAACAATAAAACATAGCCAATTTTACTCGTTTTGAGCATGTCTATAATCAAAAGATTCAAACTTTATACAAGTTTCCTATATTTTTTGAGTTCTTAATAATGCAATAGCAAAAATTACTTAGTTTTATGCATTTTAACCATGTTTACAAGTAAAGGATTCAAATTTTATGCACATTTCCTATAAATTTTTAGTTTTGAATAATGCAACACCAAAACTTAGGCAATTTTACTCATTTTAAGCATGTTTATAATAAAAATATTCAATCTTTATGTGCATTTTCTATATTTTTTGTGTTTTTAATAATGTAACACCAAAACATACATAGTTTTACTCATTTAGAGCATCTTTACAATCAAAAGAATCAAACTTTATCCATGTTTTCTATTATTTTAGAGTTTTGAATAATGCAACACTAAAACTTAGGCAATTTTATTCATTTTGATCATGTTTAGAATCAAAATATTTAAACTTTATGTGTAGTTTTTTATTTTTTTTTAGTTTTGAATAATGTAACACCAAAACTTAGGTAGTTTTACTCATTTTGAGCATGTTTACACTCAAAATATTCAAGCTTTATGCATGTTTCCTATAATTTTTGAGTTATGAATAATGCAACACAAAAACTTAAGCAGTTTTACTTGTTTTGACCATGTTAAGAATCAAAAGATTCAAAATTTATGTGTGTTTCCTATATTTTTTGAGTTTTGAATAATGCAACACCAAAAGTTATGTGGCTTTACTCATTTTGAGCATGTTCACAATCAAAAGAATCAAAATTTATGTGCGTTTCTATAATATTTGAGCTTTGAATAATGTAACACCAAAACTTAAGTGGTTTTACTCATTTTGAGCATGTTTAAAATCAAAATATTCAAACATTATAAGTGTTTCTTAAAAATTTTGAGTTTTGAATAATGCAACACCAAAACTTAAATGGTTTTTCATTTCAAGCATGTTTAAAATCAAAAGATTCAAAATTTATACACATTTGATATAGTTTTCGAAATTTGAATAATGCAATACTAAAACTTAAGTGGTTTTACTCATTTTGGAGCATGTTTAAAATTAAAAGATTCAAACTTTGTGTGCATTTCATATAAATTTTTTGTTTTAAATAATACAACACAAAAACTTAAGTGGTTTTACTCATTTTGAGCATGTTTAAAGTTAAAAGTTTCAAACATTATGTGCATTTCTTATTATTTTTAGTTTTTAATAATGCAACGTCATAACTTAGGTGGTTTTACTCATTTTGAGAATATTTATAATCAAAATATTCAAACTTTATCCATGTTTCCTATAATTTTTTAGCTTTGAATAATGCAACACCAATACTTAAGCATTTTTACTCTTGAGCATGTTTACAATAAAAATATTTAAACTTTATTCATGTTTCCTATAATTTTTGAGTTTTAAATAATGCAACACAAAAAATTAGGTGCTTTTACTCATTTTAAGTATGTTTATAATCAAAAGATTCAAACTTTATGTATGTTTTCTAAATTTTTTAGTTTTGAATAATGCAACACCAAAACTTTGGTGATTTTACTCATTTCAATCATGTTTACAATCAAAAGATTCAAACTTTGTGTGTTTATTATATTTTTTTAGTTTTGAATAACACAACAACATAACCTAGGTGGTTTTACTCATTTTGAGCAAGTTTAAAATCAAAAGCAAACTTTATATGCTTTTCTATTAATTTTTTAATTTTGAATAATGTAACATCAAAACTTAGGTAGTTTTACTCATTTCAAACATGTTTACAATCAAAAAATTCAAACTTATGCATGGTTTCTATAATTTTTGAGTTTTGAATATTGTAACACCAAAACTTAGGTAGTTTTACATATTTTAAGCATATTTACAATAAAAAGATTCAAACTATATGCATGTTTCATATATTTTTTTAGTTTTGAATAATGTGACATCAAATCTTAGGTGATTTTACTCATTTAAAACATGTTTAGAATCAAAAGATTCAAATTTTATATGTGTTTTATTTATTATTTAAGTTTTAAATAATGCAACACCAAAACTTAAGAATTTTTACTCATTTTAAGCATGTTTAAAACTAAAATATTCAAACTTTACGCACATTTCATATAATTTTTGAGTTTTAAATAATAAAACACCAAAAGATATGTAGTTTTACTCATTTTGAGCATGTTTACAATCAAAATATTCAAACTTTATGTATGTTCCCTATAATTTTTGAGTTTTAAAAAATATAACATTGAAAATTAGTTGGTTTTATGTGTTTCAAGCATGTTTACAATCAAAAGATTTGAACTTTATCTGTATATCCTATAATTTTTGTGTTTTGAATAATGTACCACCAAAACATAGGTGGTTTTGCTGATTTTTAGCATGTTTATAATCAAAATATTCAAACTTTGTGCACATTTATTATATAGTGTCCAAACATAAGCAATTTTAATCATTTTAAGCATGTTTACAATCAAAAAATTCAAACCTTATGCACAGTTCTTATAATTTTTAAGTTTTGAATAATAAAAAACCAAAATTTAGGGAATTTTACTCATTTTGAGTATGCTTAAAATAAAAAGATTCAAAATTTATGCACATTTCCCATAACATTTGAGTATTGAATAATACAAAACCAAAATTTAGGGAGTTTTACTCATATTGAGCATGTTAAAAATAAAAATATTCAAACTTTATGCACATTTCCTATAACTTTTGAGTTTTGACTAATTTAAGCAATTTTACTCATTTCAAACATGTTTACAATCAAAAAATTCAAATTTTATGTAGTTTCTTATAATTTTTGAGTTTTGAATAATGTAACACTAAAACTTTAGTAGTTTTACTCATCTCAAGCATGTTACAATCAAAATATTCAAAATTTATGTGTGTTTCTTGTAATTTTATGTTTTTTAAAAATAATAAAACACCAAAACTTAAGAAATTTTTCTCTTTTCAAACATTTTTACAAGTAAAAGATTCAAACTTTAAGTGTGTTTCCTATAATTGTTGAGTTTTAAATAATACAACACCAAAATATAGGTAGTTTTACTCATTTCAAGCATGTTTATAATAAAAAGCTTTAATTTTTTAAATACATTTCCTATAATTTTTGAGTTATGAATAATGTTACACCAAAACTTGTGCATTTTTACTCATTTTGAATAAGTTTACAATCAAAATATTCAAACTTTATGCGTGTTTCCTATTATTTTTATGTTTTTAATAATGTAACACCAAAACTTAAGTGACTCATTTCAAGCATGTTTACAATCAAAATATTCAAACTTTATGCGTGTTTCCTATAATTTTTGAGTTTTGAATAGTGAAACACCAAAACATAATTGTATGCATGTTATCTATAGTAAAACCAAAACATAAGCAATTTTATTCATTTCAAGCATGTTTACAATCAAAAGTTTCAAACTTTATGTGAGTTTACTATAATTTTTGAGTGTTAAATAATGCAACACCAAAATTTAAATAGTTTTACTCATTTTAAACATTTGTACAATCAAAAGATTCAATTTTTATGCACATTTCCTATAATATTAATGTCTTAAATAATACAAAACCAAAACTTAGGTGGTTTTACTCATTTCTATCATGTTTAAAATCAAAAGATTCAAAATTTATGTGTGTTTCCTTTATTTTTTTTAATTTTGATAAATGCAACACAAAAACTTTGTGCATCTTTCCTACAATTTTTATGTTTTGAATAATGTAACACTGAAACTTAGGTGTTTCTACACATTTTGAGCATGTTTGCAATCAAAAGATTCAAATTTTATGCATATTTCTTATAGTTTTTAGTTTTTAAATAATGAAATATAAAAACATAGGTAGTTTTACTCATTTTGAGCATGTCTACAATAAAAAGATTCAAACTTTATGCATGTTTCCTATAATTTTTGAGTTTTGGATAATGCAACACCAAAACCTAGGTGGTTTTACACATTTCAACCATGTTTACAATCGAAAGATTTAAAATTTGTGTACATTTTCTTCAATTTTTGAGTTTTGAAAAATGTAATGCCAAAACTTAGGTGGTTTTACTTATTTTAGGCATTTTAAAATAAAAAGAATCAAACTTTATGTGTGTTTCATATTTTTTTTGAGTTTTAAATAATACAACACTAAAACTTAAGTGGTTAGATCCGTTTTGAATAATTCAACACTAAAACTTAAGTCATTTTATTTGTTTTGAGCATGTTTATAATAAAAAGATTCAAAATTTATGTGTGTTTCCTATAATTTTTATGTTTTGAATATGGTGACACCAAAAAATAGTTTATTTTACTTGTTTCATGCATGTTTATAATTTTCGAGTTTTGAATAATAGAACATTAAAACTCTAGTGGTTTTAGTCATTTCATGCATGTTTACATTCAAAATATTCAAACTTCATGCACATTTCTCATATTTTTTGAGTTTGGAATAATGTGATACCAAAACTTAGGTGGTTTTACTCATTCCAAGAATGCTTACAATTAAAAGATTTAAATTTTATCTTTGTTTCCAATAATTTTTAATTTTTGAATGACGTAGCACCAAAACATAGGTAGATTTACTTGTTTTGAGCACATTTACAATCTAAATATTCAAACTTTATGCATGTTTCCTATAATGTTTTAGTTTTGAATAATGAAATTCCAAAACATAGATGATTTTACTCAATTTGTGCATGTTTAAAATCAAAATATTCAATCTTTATGCATGTTTCCTCTAATTTTTGAGTTTTGAATAATGCAACACCAAAACATAGATGCTTTTACTCATTTCAAGCATGTTTAGAATCAAAACACTCAAACATTATTCACATTTTCTATAATTTTTGAGTTTTGAATAATGTAACATCAAAACATAAGTAGCTTTACTTGTTTCGAGTATGTTTATAATCAAAAGATTCATATTTTTTCTATGTTTCCTATAATTTCTGAGTTTTGAATAATGTAACACCAAAACTTAGGTAGTATTACCCATTTGAGCATGTTTACAATCAAAAGATTCAAACTTCATGCATGTTTCCTATAATCTTTACGGTTTGAGTAATGCAACACCAAAACATAAGTGGTTTTACTCATTTGGAGCATGTTTAGTCTTACAAGATTCAAACTTTTTTTGTGTTTCCTATAATTTTTGAGTTTTGAATAATGTATCATAGAAACATAGGAATTTTTACTTGTTTTGAGTATATTTACAATGAAAAGATTCAAAATTTATGTGGATTTCTTGAAATTTTTAAGTTTTGAATAATGCAACATCGAAATTTAGGTAGTTTTACTCATTTAAAGCATGTTTACAATCTAAAAATCAAAACTTTATGCATGTTTCCTATATTATTTGAGTTTTGAATAATGCAACACAAAAATTTAGGTGGTTTTACTCATTTTGAGGATGTTTAAAATAAAAATATTCAATCTTTATGTGCTTTTTCTATAACTTTTGAGTTTTGAATAATGCAACACCAAAACTTTAGGAGTTTACAATCAAAATATTCAAACTTTATGTGAGTTTTCTCTAATTTTTTAGTTTTGAATAATACAACACAAAAATTAGGCGGTTTTACTCATTTAGAGCATGTTTACAATCAACATATTCAAAATTTATGCACATTTCTAATAATTTTTGAGTTTTAAATAATGCAACATCGAAACATGTTTTACTCATTTCAAACATGTTTTCAATCCAAATATTTAAACTTTATGCACGTTTCCTATAATTTTTTAGTATTTAATAATGTAACACATAAACTTTGGTGGTTTTACTCATTTTGAGCATGTTTATAATCAAAAAATTCAACCTTTACGCATGTTTCCTATAATTTTTGAGTTTTGAATAATGTAACACTAAAACTTATGTGGTTTTATTCCTTTTGAGCATGTTTATAATAAACATATTAAAACTTTATGCATTTTTACTATAATTTTTGAGTTTTGAATAATGCAACACCAAAACACAAGCATTTTTCCTCATTTGGTACATGTTTATAATCAAAATATTTAAAATTTATGCATGTTTTCTATAATTTTTAAGTTTTGAATAATGCAACACCAAAACTTAAGCAATTTTACTCAATTTGAACATGTTTAAAATCAAAAGATTCAAATTTTATGCATGTTTCCTATAATTTTTGAGTTTTAAATAATGCAACAATAAAACCTTAGTGGTTTTCCTTATTTTGAGAATGTTTATAATCAAAATATTCAAACTTTATGTGTGTTTCCTATAATTTTTGAGTTTTGAATAATGCAACACCAAAACTTAAGCTATTTTCCTCATCCTGAACATGTTTACAATAAAAATATTAAAACTTTATGCATGTTTGCTATAATTTTTGAGTTTGGAATAATGGAACCCAAAAGTTTAAGTGGTTTTACTTGTTTAATTCATGTTTATAGTCAAAAGATTTAATATTTATGCATGTTTCATATAATTTTTTATTTCTAAATAATGCAACACTAAATTTTAAGTGGTTTTACTCATTTTCAGCATGTTTACAATCAAAAGATTTAAGATTCATACATATTTCCTATAATATTTGATTTTTTAATAATGCAGCACCAAAACTTAATTGGTTTTCCTCATTTGGATCATGTTTTTGTATTCAAAATATTCAAACTTTTTTAGCATTTCCTATAATTTTTTAGTTTTGAATAATACAACACCAAAGCTTAGGCAATTTTACTCATTTCAAGCATGTTTATAATCAAAAGATTCAAACTTTTAGTGTGTTTCTTAAAATTTTAGTTTTTAATAATGCAACACTAAAACTTAGGAATTTTTGCTCATACTAAGCATGTTTACCATCAAAATATTTAAACTTTATGTGTTTGCTATAATATTTGAGTTTTAAATAATGCAACACCAAAACATAGGTGGTTTTACTCCTTTAGAGCATGTTTACAATCAAAAGATTCAAAAATCTAGTGTGTTTCCTAAAATTTTATTTTTGACTAATGCAACACTAAAACATAGGTATTTTTGCTCATCTTAAGCATGTTGACCATCAAAATATTTAAACTTTGTGTTTCCTATAATTTTTTAGTTTTAAATAATGTAACACCAAAACATAGGTGGTTTTACTCCTTTTGATCATGTTTACAATCAAAACATTCAAACTCGATGCATGTTTACCATAATTTTTGAGTTTTGAATAATGCAACACCAAAACATGTTTACAATCAAAAGATTCAAAAATCTAGTGTGTTTCCTAAAATTTTATTTTTGAATAATGCAACACTAAAACATAGGTATTTTTGCTCATCTTAAGCATGTTTACCATCAAAATATTTAAACTTTGTGTTTCCTATAATTTTTTAGTTTTAAATAATGTAACACCAAAACATAGGTGGTTTTACTCCTTTTGATCATGTTTACAATCAAAACATTCAAACTTGATGCATGTTTACCATAATTTTTGAGTTTTGAATAATGCAACACCAAAACATGTTTACAATCAAAAGATTCAAAAATCTAGTGTGTTTCCTAAAATTTTATTTTTGAATAATGCAACACTAAAACATAGGTATTTTTGCTCATCTTAAGCATGTTTACCATCAAAATATTTAAACTTTGTGTTTCCTATAATTTTTTAGTTTTAAATAATGTAACACCAAAACATAGGTGGTTTTACTCCTTTTGATCAT
Organism: Torreya grandis; assembly: GCA_037957365.1. NCBI lineage: Eukaryota > Viridiplantae > Streptophyta > Pinopsida > Cupressales > Taxaceae > Torreya > Torreya grandis. Next base: position 230,996 of record JARHVA010005251.1, on the reverse strand, counting down.
GTTTACAATCAAAACATTCAAACTTGATGCATGTTTACCATAAGTTTTGAGTTTTGAATAATGCAACACAAAAACATAGGCAATTTTACTCATTTCAAGCATGTTTGCAATCAAAAGATTCAAAATTTATACACATTTTTAGTTTTGAGTAATCTAATAATAGAACTTAGGTAGTTTTACTTGCTTTGATCATGTTTACAATCAGAATATATAAACTTTATGGACATTTATTATAATTTTTTAGTAGTGAGTAATGCAACACCAAAACTTAGGTGGTTTTATGTGTTTCGAGTATGTTTACAACCAAAAGATTCAAATTTTATGGAATTTATTATAATTTTTTAATTTTGAATAATATAACACCAAAACTTAGACATTTTTACTCATTTAAAACATGTTTACCATAAAAATATTCAAACTTTAAGGCATTTCCTATAATTTTTAAATTTAAATAATGCAACACCGAAACTTAGGTAGTTTTACTCATTTTGAGCATGTTTAAAATCAAAAGATTCAAACTTTAAGCATATTTCCTATAATTTTTGAGTTTTGAATAATGCATCACTAAAACTTAAGTGATTATACTGATTTTGAGCATTTTTAAAATCAAGAGATTCAAACCTTATGCATGTTTCCTATAATTTTTTACTATTGAATAATCCAACACCAAAATTTAAAGGGTTTTACTTATTTCAAACCTGTTTAAAATCAAAAGATTCAAAATTTTGTGTGTTTCCTATAATTTTATGTTTTGATTAATGCAAATTTACTCATTTTGAGCATGTTTACAAACAAATGATTCAAAATTTATGCACATTTCTAATAATTCTACGTTTTGAAAAATACAACACTTAAACTTAAATGGCATTACTTGTTTTTAGCATGTTTACAATGAAAAGATTCAAATGTTATATGTGTTTCCTATAATTTTTAAGTTTTGAATAATGCAAAACCAATACTTAAGTAGTTTTACTTATTTTGAGAATGTTTACATTCAAAAGGTTTAAGCTTTATGGTAGTTTACTATAATTTTTGAGTTTTGATTAATGCAACACCAAAACATAAGCAATTTTACTCATTTTAAGCATGTTTACATTAAAAAGATTCAAACTTTATGCACATTTCTTATCATTTTTTATTTTTAAATAATGCAACACAAAAATTTAAGTGGTTTTTCCCATTTCAAGGATGTTTATAATCTAAAGATTCAAACCTTATGTGCATTTCTTGTAATTTTTGAGTTTTAAATAAAGCAACACCAAAACCTACTTTGTTTTACTAATTTTGAGCATGTTTAAAATCAAAAGATTCAATCTTAATGCATGTTTCCTATAATTTTTTAATTTTAAATAATGCAACACTAAAAATTAGGTAAAACTACTCATTTCAAGCATGTTTAAAATCAAAAGATTTCAACATTATGTGCATTTACTATAAATTTTGACTTTTGAATAATGCACCCAAAAATTTAAGTGGTTTAACTCATTTTAATCATGTTTACAAACTAAGATTCAAACTTTATGAGTGTTTCATATAATTTTTGAGTTTTGAATAATACAACACAAAAACTTAAGTGGTTTTACTCATTTTGAGCATGTTTACAATCAAAAAATTCAAAATTTACATGTGTTTCCTATAATTTTTGAGTTTTAAATAATGTGACAGCAAATCTTACCTAGTTTTAATCATTTGGAGTATGTTTATGTAATCAAAATATTCAATATTTATGTGTGTTTCCTACATTTTTTGAGTTTTGAATATTCTAACACCAAAACATAAGTGGTTTTTACTCATTTTGAGAATGTTTTAAATCAAAAGATTCAAAATTTATGTGAATTTCCTATAATTTTTGAGTTTTGAGTAATGCAACACAAAAAATTAGGTGCTTTTAATCATTTTGACCATGTTTACAATCAAAATATTCATACTTTATGCATGATTTCTATAATTTTTGAGTTTTGAATAATGTAACACCAAAAGTTAAGTGGTTTAATTCATTTTGATCATGTTTATAATTAAAGATTCAAACTTTACATATGTTTCATATAATTTTTGAGTTTTGAATAATGTAACAATAAGACTTAAGTGGTTTTACTCATTTTGAGCATGTTTAGAATCAAAAGATTCAATCTTTATATGTGTTTTATAAGTGGTTTTACTCATTTTGAGCATGTTTACAATCAAGAGATTCAATCTTTATATGTGTTTTATAATAGCCTTCTCAAGTAAACTAGAGTGTTCTTGATGTGTCAAGTGTGTCACTAAGCTCAACATGTGAGAAAGATATATTATAGTGAGTGGTTGGTGTTATTTTGGCCACCTTGTTATGTTGGCATAGTATTATATTTATTATTTCTCTTATAGGACCGCCTTAGCCTAAGTGTGTAAACTCTTGTAAAATTTTATATTTTCATATATTAGTCATTTTTGCTTCTGGGGGTTTCTTTTTCAATGTGTTATTTTTGATAATTTTACCCTATTAGAATAGGTTATTTATTTATTCTAACAACTAGTTTGAACCTATCGTAAGGCCAGGTTATGTTAATTTGGTCTTGAGTAGTTGACTTGTATCATCTAGATACTATGACAATAAAACTTTATTTAAGACAAAAATAATAATTTGTTTCATTTGTATCAGAACCTAAGTAACATTTATTAATAAACATAAATGCATTTGTAAATAATTATACAAATTGTCATTAAACTAGTATTTTATAGATAAACAAATTTATTTACTTAAATAAATATATGATTGGTCACAATTAATCAAATTTATTCTTTTAGATATTCGACAATATAAAGTTTGGTATAGCTAGCAAGTTATTGTGGGAACTAATCACACTGATTTATGAAACCACCCTTCCCACCCCATCAGACATGGTGGTTATATATATGTTGTCCTTATATGGGTTATGAATCCTTTCGAGAGGTCTAAGGAGTTTTATTATAGAACACAATATTTATCATTTATTTCATTAGGGGTATCATTGTATATTAATGATGGGAAACCTAGATAGATGATTTATCATGTAGTGATTACTTGTTATTTTGGCATATACCTTGATTGGTTATTTTAAGGTGGTGTAGTATGCTGCAGTGTTATTTAGTTAGCTTTAAATGGCATTGCCATGGATGGAAACCTATCCTAGTAGTGCATCCTTTCCATGATTGACACTCATTATTATTCTCTCAATATGATTTAGACATTAGATGCATACTTGAGCTTTCATGATTATGTGTTTTAGTTAGGTAGTGATAGATGGAAATAACATAACTTATATTGGGATGAAATTTATTCTCACTTACTTAGTTTAGAGGCTAATTATGTTTCAGTTAGCATCTTATGATATTGATCAATATATCAAAGTTTAAATAACTAAGTGTGAGAGTTTGGTTCATCATGGTCTAGAATTCAAGGTATTATAGTGAATATGTTGCTTTCATATTTGACATTATATAGTATCACAATGATTATAGTGATTATATTTATTCTTTC